>OY720442.1:87425152-87874743 GCA_963082915.1 Dolichopus griseipennis | reverse complement strand
CTTTCCGCATGAAAGGTTGGAACTCAACCACTGTGCCACCCAGCTGTTAATTACTAAATGTGGATTTCAAAAAAACAATAGATTTGAAAAATTCTTGAATGGTGTTTTTGGCGTACATAAACCTAATTCAAATTTATATTACCATAATCGGGCTAAAATAATAAATGAAATGATTGATAAGCTTGATAACAACAATTTGCATTTAACTGACTTTTTCAATATTTTAACAAACAAACAAAATTTCGCATTAAATAACAATAACGATTTCTTTTCTTTCTTAGAGGAAATCGAAACTTTAAGCGATGACAGTGATGATTATGATGATCTTCAACAATCAGAATCAGAAAACGAAAAATTAATATGTGTTATTTGTATGATAAAGTCAAGAGATATATTATTACAACCTTGTAATCATTTCAAATTATGTTCAGATTATTTTAAAAATTTATACGAATTATCCTTAAAAAATAAATCGAAAATTTTGTGCCCATGTTGTAGACAAATTGTTGAAAATTCTTGTACAATTTATACTTAATAGTTCACAGCAAATCGTTGCTTTTGACCATATAAGTACTTGCATTGTATATAATAAGTTTAAAATATTATACATAAGCGTAAAATTCTTAATTGGATATTAGATCCAAAACGCCAAAACGCCATTTAGATTCTGTCTATCGATATCGCACTTAAGTTTAAATTTAGATGCGGTATATGTTTACCGCATTTAAAATTTTTTGTTGGCAATTTGGATGTCACTAATGTATGTATGTATATATGTATATTAAAGAAGACAGAAGAATAAAAATATATTTTTTTTTTCAATTATTTAATGATTCATGTTGAGTATATTATTTTATTTTCTAGGTATATTATTTTATTTTCTTATTTTATGGAAAGAATATTTGACACTCACAACAAGACATTATGATTTTACACCAAAAATCACTGTTATTATAAAATCATTATTTCAAAAAAAAAAAATTCTGTAAACAACAACAAAAAAACCTATTTTTTATTTGTTTGAGCGATTTTAAAGAATTTTTTCCTTTATTTAAAATTAATCTCCAGTCATTTGAGCTTTTGCTTTGACTCTATGGAAACATGGACCGGGACCAGCAACACGAACGGGGGCCAGCAACGCGGACCGGGCACAGCTAGTTAATATATAATTATATATTGATTAATAATTGAGCATGTTTTTAAGAACCTGGAAAAAACGTATAAATGCTGTTTTTAAGCTTAATCCATAGAATAAAAACCAACTTTTTTCAAATATTTTTATTTTTCATTCGTCAACAAATTAAATAAAACAGTTTCCTTACAAATTAAAAAGAAAAAATAACAAAATACAAACAAAAAATAAGTAATTAAGTATAAATTTTACAAGAATTTTCAACAATTTGTCTACAACATGGGCACAAAATTTTCGATTTATTTTTTAAGGATAATTCGTATAAATTTTTAAAACAATCTGACATATTTTGAAATGATTACAAGGTTGTAATAATATATCTCTTGACTTTATCATACAAATAAAACATATTAATTTTTCGTTTTCTGATTCTGATTGTTAAAGATCATCATCATCATCACTGTCATCACTTAAAGTTTCGATTTCCTCTAAGAAAGAAAAGAAATCGTTATTGTTATTTAATGCGAAATTTTGTTGGTTTGTTAAAATATTGAAAAAATCAGTTAAATGCAAATTGTTGTTATCAAGCTTATCAATCATTTCATTTATTATTTTAGCCCGATTATGGTAATATAAATTTGAATTAGGTTTATGTACGCCAAGAACACCATTCAAAGAATTTTTCAAATCTATTGTTTTTCTGAAATCCACATTTAGTAATACATCTAAAAATTTACAAAAATTTCCTTTTTTATACAGTTTAGTACTAAGCTGTCCATTAAAAGATTCTACGGCACTCGTTGTCTTTGTTGTTTCTTTGTATAACGATATTTTCGTTGGAGTTTCCTGTTAGTACAAGAAAAAATTGTTATTCAAAAATTAATTACAAAATAGTAAATAATTTTGTTAAAAGTTTTTACGTTGATAATCCACTGTTTCTCAAAATAATCAGTAAATTTTTTAAATATTTCAGATTGTTTTGATGAAATATCAATTGGTTCAGTCAATAATAGATTAAATCCCTCATAAATTTGAACTGGTTTTAATAATGGAAGAAATAGGTACTTGCTAAACAATCTACGAACATTTTCTTTATTTTTCAACATCTTCGTAAATCCTTCAATTTGAGATGATTTTCTGCGCAAAGCCTGACAATAGTGCAACCAGCATCCTTTTAAACTACTTAATGGAAAAATTGTTTTCAAAGCATTTCTTAGTCCTTTTTCATAATCAGTAATAAAGGAAATAGCTTCAAATTTAAATATGTTGGTATTAAGAAATTGAAACAAGTGGATATACGCTTCTTGTGACTTTTTTGACATTAAAATATATATAAATGGATACACCTAAAAATACAAGTTAGTTTTAATTAATATAGAAACAATATGTTATACTTAAAAAGAATGATAAGTAAGAGGGCGCGGGGACAACTGCACGCGAACGTTCGCGAAACGCATCGCGCGCCACGTGGAATGCTGATACAGACATAATCTGTATCAGCATGATGTTATTTGATTTATATGTCTTATTGATGATGTTATTTGATTTATATGTCTTATTGATGATGTTATTTGATTTATATGTCTTTTTATTTTTTCCAATATTTTATGAAGAATTTATATACATACGTGATCTAAATAATTAACATAAATAATGAGTAATTGTTTATATCCACAGTTGGGTACAGCTGCAAAAGTCGCATCCGTCAAAAATTCTTTGTTAATTTGTACATTGTCTAAAATTAGTTTTATTATAGAAGGTGAAGCAAATACGGTATAACTAAATTTGTCTGTTATGATTGTATCTCTATAAAATAGCGCGTCGTTTATGCTCCTTGATGTACCAAATTCCTTTAAATTTTTTTCATCTGCAAACATGCTTACTATTTTTGATGGCTTAGTAGGGTCCTTTGGCAAAATGCTTCTTTTAATTCGAGTAAGCGTTCCACGTAATTTTCCAAATTGAACCATATTAGCACGTTTTTTATTTTGTAAGCATTCCTTGTCAAATACTTCTCGAACCCCAGCTCTTTTCAAAGACAAATTCTTACATTTAGTTTTAATTGAATTTATAATTTTTAGTTTTTCAATAAAATCCTTATCAATTGGATGATTGTGAATATTATTATTATTTACATATGAGCACGTGTAGTTATTATGAAAAAAAATTACGCTTACTTTGCACTGATTATTATAACAAATGTAGCGAATTTTATCATCATATTTATTTTTTTGTCGATAAACTTGATGTTCATTGATTATGTATAATAATTTAGAATTCATTCTAACACCTGGAATAAATTCAAATTGTAATTTGTCATTATTTTCCTCCATCTTTTATGTTTTCGATCACTTTTCGCACGTGTCTTAATTTTATTTGAACTCAGTACAATAACCAAAAGAACGGAAATTAGAACTATTATAATATCAGAATTATAACATCAGATGATTATAAACACGGAGAAAATAAAACATCTGAGAAATAAGATACCTACATACATATACTCAATTAATAATCAATATATTATTATTATAATATCAGAATTATAATATCAGAATTATAATATCAGATGATTATAAACACGGAGAAAATAAGAGAGCTGAGAAATAAGATTCCTACATACATACATACTCAATTAATAATCAACATATTATTATATATTGGTTAATTGACATTATGAGCATTTCCAAATGCTTATAATGTCAATTGACATTATGCACATTTTAAAATTGACATTACAAGCTTTTCAAAATTATTCATAATGTCAATTGACATTATGAGTAATTTAAATAGCTCATAATGTCAATTGACATTATAGAACTTGACATTATGATACCCCTCCTAATACAATATAATTTTGAAAATGTGCTTTTTTAAAAACCATTGGTTTTTTTTCATCACTTGTTTTTTTTCTTATCATTATCATTATTATTTATAATTTTACAAGATATTGCCTTAAAGTTTCTCCTCTGGTAAAGTTAGTATAATTAGAACTGCTAGTTGTTGCATTTTGAATTTTAAATGTTTTTTGTGTGATTATTTAAAGGAACGGCAACCGGATTTAAGAGAAGTGATTTTTGTTGAGTAGGAAGGTATTATTATGAAAAGTGCTTAAAATTGTGTTGGCAATGTTTATATTGTCTATAAAATTTTTTATAGTACCTTTTTTCCATCTTTTGTAATTCACTATTTTGTAATTCATTATTTTACAAATATTTGTATTTCTATATTTTTTAGAACCTTACTAAGATAACTTTGAGCTGTTGATGCTTCCAAAAGCCGTTGTGTGAAGGCGTTAAATTGTGTTCAACTAGATTAGTTGGTACAATGGAGACGAAGAAAGTGATAAAGATGTTTATAGTATTGGGTCCAAAATAACGGAGGAACTGTATGCAATAATTCATTATGTAAAGAACTATTTACTTTGACTGATTTTGAATTATCTAAAAATGTAATAGATTTTGAATCTATAGTATCCTACGTCAATTTACTTGAATATTCAACCGTTTTTAAATTAATTTGGTTGAATTCCAAAGCATTTAAAAAGAGCTGTATTCATCCAGATTAGACCTGACAACTTTTAAATTTTAACATAGATACATTTGGTTGTATCTGAAAGTATCAAAAGATCAACATAACAATAAAAATCACCTCATTCTACTTGTATATTTAATTACGTACATGAGGAATTCCTCAGTTTGAGTTTTTTTTTTTTTGAAAAGTTGGAATACTATATGTATTTTATAACAAGTACAGAAACAGTAAGTCGTTGCAACCGAATTAGAAATACCCTACATTTAATTGGTTTAAATTTAATTAGAAGTCCATAAGTCATTTTAAAAAGATAAAAGCTTATATTAGTTTGATGGTAAGACATAATTTGTGAATTTGATTTTATAATACTAAAAACATTTCTAATTAATTTATATAATCAAAAATTTTAAAAATTCTTACTACTTTATCTATTTAAAAACATTAAAAAACAAAAGAACATGAAATAAAAGTATTTATATAATTCAATTATTATTTATTTTATTAATATATTTGTCTAGAATGAGGTGTAACAAACGCATTCAATTAAATGTGTTTTGTTGGATGTGTTCAATTATAAAAAAATAAAATATTAATGTTTTGTTGGATGTGTTTTATTTTAGAAAATAAATAAAAAAAAATATCCAAAATTATCATAAGCAGGCCAAAAAATATTTTATTTATTTTAATAAAAAAAAAAAAATTTTTTATGAAATAAAATTTATGTATTAGATTATGAATTAATTCATTTCAGTTTTAAAAATCACAGATGATTTTCTGGAAATTTTAAATAAATAGTAAAAACATTTTGTAAATAAAAATTAAGAAGACTATGCTTCACAGCAACATTTGTTTAGTAAGTCTTAACTATTTTCAGTGAAAATCTGAAATAAGGGCGAAGGCCCAAAATACGCTTTGATGCATTGCTTGCTTGCTTTGCTTTAGCACTTTTAACTTGGCGGTCCGTTAGAGCAAAATTTTTAGTCCAGGATTTCTTTCCGTACCCAAAAAGCTATATATACAAAATTTCATGATAACCGGCTGAGCAGTTAAGGAGTCTAGTCGCTACATACAAACAACGAACCAACAAACAAATAAACGAACTTTCATTTTTATATATACATATAGATAAAACATAATATACTCGTACTTTATATTAAAATATAATTACCTTCTAAGCCTTTTAAAAATATAGAAAAGTTAAATAAGAAAGCAAAGAGGAAAGAAAACTCGTGTTCCATTTCAGGTTTCTATTGTTATTAATTTCAAAGATATGCTTACTAAATGTGGGTGGCACCTGAACCACGACTCCGGTTGGTCCCAAATGTTAGGAACGTAATGAAAATAAAACAGAACACTCTTGTATCAAATTTAAAGTTTCTATCTTTATTAATTGAAGATATGCTTGTAAGATCTTAAGAGATGCGTGGGAGATATCTGTCCCACCAGTCCAATTGCTCCTACATTTACGGAACATAAGAAAAAATAACCCTTGTATCAAATTTGAAGGTTCTATTTTTATTTTAAGTTATTATTTTTATTAATTTCAATGATAAATTTTTTAGCCCTGGGAGGTCTATGAAAGGTATTTGAACCACCATTCCAATTGAGCACAAAATCTTGAGGGCCCGCAGGAAATACTAAAGAACACCCTTGTATCAAATTTGTCATTCCTAGTAGCCTACAGTACAAATTTCATTAAGATTGCTCCAATAGTTTTTGAGTTATCGTGTCTAATTAGGCACCAATTACCATAGAAAATCCAACAAAAAATTGAAATACCATTATTGTTTTCAGCAGATACAACTACTAACGTCATCAGCCAGGCCAATTTCCACACCAAATATATTTTGAAGGTATTCGCAACAACTGTAATTGTACTATTCACCTATAAAACCATCAAATAAATAATAAACAGAAAACAACTCAACAAAGGCTGCCAGGATACAAATATCCAATATATAAAATTCCTTTTTTTTCATATTAGACTGAATTAAATTAATTGAAAAATTTTTTATTAAAAAAATATTAAAAAACATGCCTAATTAAAAGATTTCTCTTAAAAAAATTAATGACAAGTAAGGAAACAGTCAGTCTATGAAAGCGACTTAGAAATACAAATACAAATCCTTTAGTCCATAAGTCATTTTAAAACCATAAAAGCTTTTATAAGTTTGATCGTAAGGCATGGCTAACCCAATTAACTTTATAATACGAAAACATTTTCTAATAATTTTATCAATTCAAAAATATTAAAAATTCTTAATAATTTATCTATTTAAAAATATTAAACAACAAATAAAGTTGAGATAAATGGATTAGTAAAATGGAATTACAAAATTACATATTTAATACTTTTATCCAATTCAATAAAATTTTACATGCAACAATTACTCTTTTTCAGGATTTTTAGCTGTAGTGCATTTACTGTTGAATGATTTAGTACCCTTGGTTAATTATTTAAATTTTCAATAATTTTTAAATTTATTCTCTTATTTACTTATTTATAAATTTTCTATATAATTAAACTCAAAGTTATTCGAAAGAAATATTAATTTGTAATAATATACATATAAAAGTTTATATAATTTCATGATTTTCAATGTTAGTTAAAACCATTAATGCTTTCATTAGCTTTTTATCACAAAATTTAATAATCAAAATATGCAATAAATGTATTTCTAAAATACAATGATAAATTTATAACTGTTCATATAATTAATTTTAATACAAAAATAAGTTTTACAACTTAAGTATTTTAACGAATTTCAACTCACTAACAAAAATTTTAATTAACTTGTTAAATGAAATAATATAAAGAATTAACAAATTAATTTTTACTAAAATAATTAGACACACAACAAAATTAAAAAAATTAAGAACCAAAATGGAGTCAATAACATATGATAGCCCAAACTGTTCAGTAAAGGATTCTAAAACTGAATCAGTAAAATGCAACAGTTTCTGTATAAAGCGCTTCCACGGAGTTTTTTTAAATGCGCTCAAAGGAAGTTGCCACTCGCCGTTTCTCGTCCAATATGTGGTATGTTGTAAATTATGATGCTGCTTACGACGTTCCTTAACGGCTGGGCTTGTAAACATTTGTCAGTCTTTTCCTGGCCACTAAGCCCAGTTAATGCAAATACCTCTTGGTGGTAAGATGTTTCCCAAAGCTAATGGAACTTCCTCTTATAGAAATTCATTACTTAAAAATTAAAACAAAGTTACTTTTGTTTTGATTACTTGACTGTTTAAAAACAAGATTAGTAACTATTTTATTTCTTTACAACTGAATTTTTGGGCTGCAATATTTTATTAATTAGATATTTCCAAATTATAAATATGGCAGATGGGCTACTTTGGGTTATTTCTTAATTAAAATATATGAATTTAAAAATAATTTCTCAACATTCATGACACAGTTAGAGTTTATCGCCAATTTACATTAACTTCTTTTTCCTGAGAGAATAGACTTACTAATGGTTTATGATCTGTTACTATGTTAATTTTCTTCCATAAACATTTGGTCTAAAATACGTTATTGCTAAGTAAATTCCTTGTAGTTCTTTTGGGATGGTGTCATTATTACAAAATAATATTCCAAAGTTACAAAATTCCAAACAATAAAAAAATAGCGTAAACTAAGGGAATTTTAGAATTTGTTACAAAATTAGGATTGTTCGCATTTTGCAGAAAATTTTTACATATATGTATAAGTGAGATTCTCAATTAGAAAGACATTTAGAGCTGGATTCAAAATCAGGATTACCGCTTTTTCCAGAATATTTATATATATGTATATGTGAGATTCTTAATTAGGAGGATGTTAGAGTTTGTTAAAAAATTATGGTTGTACGCATTTTACAGAATATTTAAATATATACATAGATGAGATACTCATTTCGAATTTTAAATTTTGTTACAATAAAAAAAGTGGTTTGCTATTACATTTTGATTTTTGGATTTTTTTTTTTGTGGAATTTGTTTATTTTGGAATTTTTATGTTTTGGAATTTTTTGCTTTGGAATTTTTTTTTGGAATTATGTAAATGAAATTTTGGAAATGGAATTTTTTTTTTTGGAATTTCGTGCCCAACCCGTTTCGTTTTAGAGTTTGTTACAAAATCAGGATTATACGCTTTTTCCAGAATATTTATATATATGCATACGTGAGATTTTGAATTAGCAAGGTTTTTAGAGTTGGATTCAAAATCAGGATTGCCGCTTTTTCCAGAATATTTATAGATATGTATACGTGAGATTCTGAATTAGGAGGGATTTTAGAGTTGGATTCAAAATCAGGGTTTCAATAATTTGTTTAGCGGGGGTTTGGTGGCGGCAGCCCCCACTATTTTTAAATTTGTATTTGTTGAAATATGCATGTAAAAAATAATTAGGAGAGATTTTATAGTTGGCTACAATTACAGGATTATACGCTTTTTCCAGAATATTTATATGTTTGTATACGTGAGATTCTGAATTAGGAGGGATTTTAGAGTTGGATTCAAAATCAGGGTTTCAATAATTTGTTTAGCGAGGGTTTGGGGGCGGCAGCCGCCACTATTTTTAAATTTTTATTTGTTGAAATATGAATGTAAAAAATAATTACATCATAGTTTGTCATTAAATTTTGATTTTTGGAATTTTTTTTTTTTGGAATTATTTGTTTTGGAATTTTTTTTTTTGGAATTATGAAAATGGAATTTCGGAAATAGAATTGTTTTTTTGGAATTTCGTACCCAACCCGTTCTTTTTCCAGTGTCGTATTTTTCGGGGTCTGATTTAGACCCGTTTTGAGTTATTAGATGCCCTAGGTTTGTTACTTGTGCTTGTACGAAATTACATTTAGAAAGGTTTAATTTTAACTTTGCATTTCTTAATCATTCAAAGACATTTAGTAGATTACTGTTGTGATGTTTTAAACTGAATTCATGAATAATTATGACATCTACATAGATGAAGGCTTCTGAGTCTAAACCTGCTAATTCTATAGAAAGCATTCTCTGGAAACATTTTAATGAGATTTTTAGACCATAAAGTTGTCTAGTAAATTGATAATAACCTTTTTTAAAAAAGCTGTTAAGGATTTTGACTATTCGTATAAATTATTTTGGTGAAATGAGTTGATAAATCCAAAGTAGGAAAATACTTTGCTCTGCCTAAATTATCTAGGATGTCTTCTAGCAGTGTGAGTGGAAACTTGTCATCTGCTATTTTTTTTATTTAATTGACGGTAATCTATTACTAGTATCCATTTCTTATTTTCATATATCGACTTTTTGAATACAATGAGCAGCGATGAGTTTTCAGAATTTCTCAATGGTTCTACCAATTTATTTGAAATAAAGTAATTTTATAAATTTTGTTGCCTGTTGTTTTTATTTAGGTTGGTGTTCAGGATTGCTTAATTTCAAAGAAGTTAAGTTTCTACCATCATTTTGAAATTGTTATTTGATTATTGGAAGTACGAGTATTTAGGATTTTGACATGGGCATACCTTTTGGAGGTATTATTGTATTGGCTATAAATACACCTTGTATTATGTCTTTGCTCAATATTACACTATGGTTGTAGTATTTGTTGTTATTGACATTAAATACAATACGACCTGTTCCTTCTAAACTCCGAAAATTAATTAGTTTTTCTTTATCTATTCATATTCCTAAATCTAGTACATAGTTGCATTACTTTATCTAGTACACACTACACACTACTATATAGAATTAGTGTTAACCTACATCTACATGATTTATTATTATCTAAAAATCTTCTTCTATTTTATATTTAATGATGAACCATTTCAGTTCTGGCTGCTACTATTATATTATTAAAATTCAGTATATAAATCTGACCATGGGTTCGGGTGCTGGAACTGGAGGGGCTAACGAACATATATCCAAAAAACACGATGACTCAAAAACTAATGACGCTATTTTGCTGAAATTTAAACTGCAAGTTACTAGTATTAAAGTACCGCAGGGATTGCTTATGGCCGAGACCGAATAACAGGTTCGGATTCTACAAGTTTTTGATCGAATTGAGACCAAACGAGCATAATTTCGAAACGAAAGAAAATAGAACCTTCAAATTTGGGGCTTAGGTGTTTCTTCTATTGCATACCACCCCCACTACTCTCAAGACCAAAAAGCATATCCTCCGAATGAATAAAGATAGAAACTTTAAATTTAATACACGAGTATTCTTGCCTATTTCCGTTTTTATTTTTATATTTTTAAAAGGCTAAGAATTTTAATATAAAACAAATTATGTATTATATTTTATAAATTAAAATATTTTTTTAATAAACGACTAAATTTTTTTTTTATATTTATTATATCATATATTTTATTGAAATATTACCATAGGTAATGCATGGTTAAGAAATTGTGTACGATACTTAAATTGTATTCAAAGATACTTACTGTATTAGCAGGAATGTATGTAAAATTTATTTTTATATTTAAATGAAATATATGAAAAGTTATAAATTTGTCATTATATTTTAGAAATATATTTATTGCATATTTTGCGTTTATATGCTTTTCAAATAGGCACATATATAGTAATAATTTAAATTAATTTTAATTTTCAAAAATTTGAATAATTAAATTTTGTGATAAAAAGCTAATCGAAGCATTAATGGTTTTAATTTAGATTAAAAACCATCAAATTATATAAATTAAATAATATATTTATATATATATATATATATATGTTATCACAAATTAATATTTCTTTTGAATAACTTTGTAACATACATTAGGTGTAGTGTAATACTTACATTAAAGAAGGAGTTGTATGGCAGCTACTTGAACCCTCTGCAGTAGACAAACCATATTTTGCAATAAATTTGGCCATTACACTAAACGTTTTTGGCAAAATTTCAGACACTCAGATTTAATAGGTATAGAGTAATGCTCATATAAAATAAGAAGTTGTATGGCAGCTACTCGAACTCACTGCAGCAGACCAACCAAATTTTGCAGAAACTTTAGACATAAAACTAAACTACTTTTGGCAAAATTGCTATAAATTAGAAATGGTTTAACCGATTGTCTTCAAATTTTGAATATTGTTCCTCTTTGAGAATGGAGTTCACTCTATTAACAGACTTGAAATTTGTTACCCCTTGCCACCCGAAAATTTTATCAAAAAAAAATTGGGAAGGATATTACGTCCAATTTTGCGAAACATTCCTTGGTCAAAGTTTCAAAAACAGGTTTGTTGAATTCCGTTAAAACATTGTGGCACAGCAGCTTTTTACAGATTTTTTCATTACTTTACTCTTAAGCAGAAACGGTTTGACCAATTAAATTTAAATTTTGTATGCGTGAATGTATATACTTATCTTTCCTACGATTATTCAAAAAAAAAATGTTCGTTAGTAAATTACGTCCAATTTTTGAAAATAGGTAAAACGTCTTTGAATTGAACTCGTTATAAGCAAAAAGTACTGTATTTTGTTTTTGATTAAATAAAAAAATATAATTTGTAACATCGTATATTGTTGTTGTTTATACCCGTATGACTATATAGTCAAAGGGTATAATAAATTTGTTATTACGTTTGTGACTCAGAGAAGAAGGTCCGTCCGTCCGCACGATAACTCAAAAACTAAAGGAGCTAGGATTTTGACATTTTCGCAAACTCGTTTTTTTGTAATAGCCGTCATCGCAATTTAAATCCAGCCATTTTGTATCTATTACAGCTGTGTGTCTGAAATTTTGCCAAAAGTAGTTTCGTTTTATGGCCAGAGTTTCTGCAAAAGACGGCTATTGCAAAAAAATGAATTTGCGAAAATTTAAAGATCCTAGCTCCGGACATACAAAGCTAAATCGCTTTATTTTTCGATTCTGATCCGAACCATACACTTGAGTCCCAACCCGTTCTTTTTCCAGTGTCGTATTTTTCGGGGTCTGATTTAGACCCGTTTTGAGTTATTAGATGCCCTAGGTTTGTTACTTGTGCTTGTACGAAATTACATTTAGAAAGGTTTAATTTTAACTTTGCATTTCTTAATCATTCAAAGACATTTAGTAGATTACTGTTGTGATGTTTTAAACTGAATTCATGAATAATTATGACATCTACATAGATGAAGGCTTCTGAGTCTAAACCTGCTAATTCTATAGAAAGCATTCTCTGGAAACATTTTAATGAGATTTTTAGACCATAAAGTTGTCTAGTAAATTGATAATAACCTTTTTTAAAAAAGCTGTTAAGGATTTTGACTATTCGTATAAATTATTTTGGTGAAATGAGTTGATAAATCCAAAGTAGGAAAATACTTTGCTCTGCCTAAATTATCTAGGATGTCTTCTAGCAGTGTGAGTGGAAACTTGTCATCTGCTATTTTTTTTATTTAATTGACGGTAATCTATTACTAGTATCCATTTCTTATTTTCATATATCGACTTTTTGAATACAATGAGCAGCGATGAGTTTTCAGAATTTCTCAATGGTTCTACCAATTTATTTGAAATAAAGTAATTTTATAAATTTTGTTGCCTGTTGTTTTTATTTAGGTTGGTGTTCAGGATTGCTTAATTTCAAAGAAGTTAAGTTTCTACCATCATTTTGAAATTGTTATTTGATTATTGGAAGTACGAGTATTTAGGATTTTGACATGGGCATACCTTTTGAAGGTATTATTGTATTGGCTATAAATACACCTTGTATTATGTCTTTGCTCAATATTACACTATGGTTGTAGTATTTGTTGTTATTGACATTAAATACAATACGACCTGTTCCTTCTAAACTCCGAAAATTAATTAGTTTTTCTTTATCTATTCATATTCCTAAATCTAGTACATAGTTGCATTACTTTATCTAGTACACACTACACACTACTATATAGAATTAGTGTTAACCTACATCTACATGATTTATTATTATCTAAAAATCTTCTTCTATTTTATATTTAATGATGAACCATTTCAGTTCTGGCTGCTACTATTATATTATTAAAATTCAGTATATAAATCTGACCATGGGTTCGGGTGCTGGAACTGGAGGGGCTAACGAACATATATCCAAAAAACACGATGACTCAAAAACTAATGACGCTATTTTGCTGAAATTTAAACTGCAAGTTACTAGTATTAAAGTACCGCAGGGATTGCTTATGGCCGAGACCGAATAACAGGTTCGGATTCTACAAGTTTTTGATCGAATTGAGACCAAACGAGCATAATTTCGAAACGAAAGAAAATAGAACCTTAAAATTTGGGGCTTAGGTGTTTCTTCTATTGCATACCACCCCCACTACTCTCAAGACCAAAAAGCATATCCTCCGAATGAATAAAGATAGAAACTTTAAATTTAATACACGAGTATTCTCGCCTATTTCCGTTTTTATTTTTATATTTTTAAAAGACTAAGAATTTTAATATAAAACAAATTATGTATTATATTTTATAAATTAAAATATTTTTTTAATAAACGACTAAATTTTTTTTTTATATTTATTATATCATATATTTTATTGAAATATTACCATAGGTAATGCATGGTTAAGAAATTGTGTACGATACTTAAATTGTATTCAAAGATACTTACTGTATTAGCAGGAATGTATGTAAAATTTATTTTTATATTTAAATGAAATATATGAAAAGTTATAAATTTGTCATTATATTTTAGAAATATATTTATTGCATATTTTGCGTTTATATGCTTTTCAAATAGGCACATATATAGTAATAATTTAAATTAATTTTAATTTTCAAAAATTTGAATAATTAAATTTTGTGATAAAAAGCTAATCGAAGCATTAATGGTTTTAATTTAGATTAAAAACCATCAAATTATATAAATTAAATAATATATTTATATATATATATATATATATGTTATCACAAATTAATATTTCTTTTAAATAACTTTGTAACATACATTAGGTGTAGTGTAATACTTACATTAAAGAAGGAGTTGTATGGCAGCTACTTGAACCCTCTGCAGTAGACAAACCATATTTTGCAATAAATTTGGCCATTACACTAAACGTTTTTGGCAAAATTTCAGACACTCAGATTTAATAGGTATAGAGTAATGCTCATATAAAATAAGAAGTTGTATGGCAGCTACTCGAACTCACTGCAGCAGACCAACCAAATTTTGCAGAAACTTTAGACATAAAACTAAACTACTTTTGGCAAAATTGCTATAAATTAGAAATGGTTTAACCGATTGTCTTCAAATTTTGAATATTGTTCCTCTTTGAGAATGGAGTTCACTCTATTAACAGACTTGAAATTTGTTACCCCTTGCCACCCGAAAATTTTATCAAAAAAAAATTGGGAAGGATATTACGTCCAATTTTGCGAAACATTCCTTGGTCAAAGTTTCAAAAACAGGTTTGTTGAATTCCGTTAAAACATTGTGGCACAGCAGCTTTTTACAGATTTTTTCATTACTTTACTCTTAAGCAGAAACGGTTTGACCAATTAAATTTAAATTTTGTATGCGTGAATGTATATACTTATCTTTCCTACGATTATTCAAAAAAAAAATGTTCGTTAGTAAATTACGTCCAATTTTTGAAAATAGGTAAAACGTCTTTGAATTGAACTCGTTATAAGCAAAAAGTACTGTATTTTGTTTTTGATTAAATAAAAAAATATAATTTGTAACATCGTATATTGTTGTTGTTTATACCCGCATGACTATATAGTCAAAGGGTATAATAAATTTGTTATTACGTTTGTGACTCAGAGAAGAAGGTCCGTCCGTCCGCACGATAACTCAAAAACTAAAGGAGCTAGGATTTTGACATTTTCGCAAACTCGTTTTTTTGTAATAGCCGTCATCGCAATTTAAATCCAGCCATTTTGTATCTATTACAGCTGTGTGTCTGAAATTTTGCCAAAAGTAGTTTCGTTTTATGGCCAGAGTTTCTGCAAAAGACGGCTATTGCAAAAAAATGAATTTGCGAAAATTTAAAGATCCTAGCTCCGAACATACAAAGCTAAATCGCTTTATTTTTCGATTCTGATCCGAACCATACACTTCAGTCCATACCCCCCCCCCCCCCTCCTTCTCTGCGTCGCAAACGTAATGGCAAATTTATTATACCTTTTGACTATATACGAGTATACAAATTAAGGTAAGGTTTATTGCTGATATACGAGTATATAAAAAATATTTTTTAAAATGGAAGAGATAAGTGCTAATTAGTTATGAAATAAAAAATATGATTTAGCATAACCTATTCAAGTGAAAATCCATCTATTATAAAAAATTTAATTAAAGCCATCTGTCGGAAATTATTTAATTATCTACTCCTCTCATTTACTCTTGTTCAGTAACTGGTGTAGATGGCAGTAGTCGAGAGTAGGAAAGAGTAGTTTACTCCTCATAAAGGCATCCCTTAATAGAGTTTTTTTTAGAACTTATGAAAACTTAAGAAAAATTAAATAAATAAACTAGACAAATAGGTATAAAGTATACTAAACAATTCAGAATCATTTTTGCATGTTTTTCAGAACGTTAGATAGTCATACAATTGTAGGAAAAATTTCAGATTTTATTTATTGAATGTAGTTGGTTCTTACCTTTATTGCTATCAAATTTAAAAATGGAATAAGGGGAAAATTTAATAAAAAGTTAAACCTTATTCTTAGATTTCTTGAAAAACTTTTATTCGATGTAGTAATTTTTTTATATCTATGTAGGTATATTATAATTCTTAAAATTGAGATTAAAAAAATATGAATCTCGACTTCTGTCAACTTGACAATTGTTTTGTCCTTTTGGCAGCTTCAATATAATATAATACTAAGTTCTAAACTTATGAATTGTGATAATATGTTAAATTTCGTTGTACATATTACAAAAGTTTTATAAAGCTTTTTAATTAAGATACAGAATACATACAACATAGTTCAAATAGAACTATAATTTTTAGAAAAAAAGTACAGTTTTCTAAATGAAGGATAGCATTAACTTGAATTTTGGCTACTTGACTTCAGTTGATATATGTATAGGTTTAGAAATATAATCAAATTTTTAGAACATTAGAATACTATTTATATTGAGAATGTAAATCGCTTTTTTTGTGTAAAAACTGTAATATATTATATTCTGTTTAAAGCGGCTTAAGCTATAGGAATAAAATTCAAAAATAATTAACAATATATTTATAATTGAAAAAATTAGAATATTTTTTTGAAAGGAAATTCCAAGCGATAGAATTGTTGAAAACATTGCTGAGATAAATTTTATTACGTAAAAGAAAAAAATAACTTTTCGTGTAATATTAGTCTAATATAAATTACACAAAACGAAATTTTTATGTAAATTTAAAATCAAAAATAGCTCGAATTTTGAGCACAGGGTGATACTAGTTTATATAAATTGTTTGATATATCTTTTTGAATTATTTTATTGAATGGATATTTCAGAAATAAGATTTTAATATACATATTTATAACACCGATAGCAATATATACCATAAATATAATTTTTTTAGAAAAAAAATATATCTAAAATACCTATCACCAATATCTCACTTAAATTCGTCGTTCTTTTTTGTATATTGTAATATATTGTAATGATTTAAGTACTTTAAGGTCAAACATTAATAATAGGTAGGGTTAATATGAAGGTTTTGCATTTATAAGTCTTTCAAATATTAACATTGTACTAAGAATTTACATTTTTTTTTTAATTTTTACGAATTTCAAATACTAAATTATAAACCGGACTTCGGATGCTGGATACTGGATGCTTATACTGGACTTCGGATGCTGTTATTTTGACGTCAAATAGACCGGTTAAACCAGAGCAACCTGCTAAACCTAAGCGACCTCTTACACCACAGCAGCTAAGGACTAAAGGTAACCCCAAATTTTCGTTTAATCTGATAGATGCAAATTGAAATCTTTCTAAACCTAACATAGATACAACTAAACCTAACCTACATTCTACTAACGCTAATAATACTAATAATAATTTTGAAAATTCAATTAACCCACTAATAACTGATACTTCTACAGATGTTAATAATTCTAATACAGTTAAATCAAACAATGCAGGTAATGATTTAATTAATCTTTTCGATGTACCTAAAGTTTCTTTTAGTGATACTTATACACTTAATTTCACTGCTAACACAAACTCAAAAGTAAATAACATTAATAGCCTTCTTGAACTTCCAATAACAGCTCCTACTTGTTATGATAAAATTAATCGATTAAACTCTAACAATAATACTAATAACTCTTTACAGAATATTTATCATATACCTCTTAACAATAAAAAACAAATTAAATCTAAATCTAAATCTTCACTTTCAAATGATCCAAAATCCTCCTTAAATAAACATGTTAGTGATTCTTTTCTTAAAACTAAAATTTCTAAATTTAAAAAATCTCTTTCTTCCACTTTGACTAAGTACCATAACTTGGTTCAAGGTGAAACCTTAAATCCTCATGTAAAATCTTCACTACCAAAAAAATCTCAAGTATTGAAAGCTTCAAATTCTTCAAATGTTTCTAATTCTATACCTACACTACCACCGGTGCTAGACCCTCTTTTGCCTCCTGTTGTTAAGTTGACACTTAAATCTTTAGAAGATAATAATAATAGCAGGTATGTTTTAGCCAGACTCAGGGATAGCAAAATTTTTGAAAATGTTAGACTTTATCTAGCCTATCTTCATAATAAGTCTAATGATGTTTGTATAGGTGGAAAAACTAATACATCTCTGAAAATTGCTATTCAACAAGAAGGATTGCCAACTGATGTTAATGAGTTGCGTGATATTTTTATTAGATATCATGACACATTTGGAATTTCTGCGGTAAATGCCTTGAATGATGTTAAGTCATATGCTTCTCATATTTCGTCTAACAGAATTAATTATCTTCAAAGGGTAAGGGAAAATCATGATAAGTACTTTCGTCCGCTCCCAAGTGAGAGAAAATCTAGTTAATATTAATTTATCTCCTCTTACTTTAGTTAATCCTTGCAACACTTTACCTAAATTATCTATCTATTACCAAAACGTAAGAGGTCTACGTACCAAAACGAAAACGGTTCTCTCTAACTCTACCCTTTTAAACTTTGATATTTTTATTTTAACTGAAACTTGGCTTACTTCTTCAATTAACAATTTAGAACTTTTTTCTTCATCTTTTAATGTTTTTAGAAAGGATAGATATGGTACTCTGGATAATACTTCGAAAGGTGGAGGAGTATTAATCGCAATAAAAAATTCATTTTGTTCCTCAGAACTGACTTGCTCTCAAACTTAATCAATTGAAAATACTGAAATTATGGCTATTAAAGTTGAACTGCTATCCAATAATTTATTCATCATTAACTGTTATATTCCACCAGCTTCTAACTTGAACTTTATTCTAAATATTTATCAGTAATTGAGTGATATATTAGCAAAATCAACGCAAATGATGATATCATCCTATGTGGTGATTTTAATTTACCCAATATCAGTTGGATTGCTCATGATGAAGAACCTTACTTCATACCAAAAGAACTGATTAGTAATATTGAGTGCTTAGTAATTGATTCTTTAAACTCCTTTAACTTTCAACAAGTATCCTCGATATTCAATTATAGAGGTAATCAATTGGATCTTATTTTCACTACGAACTGGAACGATTTGGTTATTCTTGATTGCCCAATTAGTCAGAATCGATCCTTACCACCCCCCTATTTGTTTTTCCTTTTCTTCTTTTCCCCCTGCGAAAGTTGAATCTACTTTATCACATCGTTATAATTTTGTAAAAGCCAATTTTGATGATATTAATAATTTTTTGACCTCTTATAATTTTTCATTTATTCCTTCCTCTAATTTAAATGATTCTGTTAATAACTTCTATGGAATGATTCGGTCTTCTATTTCTCAATTTGTTCCTCTTGTAGTTGATACTACAAATGCATCCAGCCCACCCTGGTTTAATAAAAATCTCAAAACATTAAAAAATAAAAAAAATAAAGCTTGGCGTAAATTTGTCTAAAGTAAGTTGAATTCTGACTATAACTATTTTCTCACTCTGTTTAATGAATTTAAATTTTTGGCTGATAATCTTTATTCAAATTATGTTCGCAATATGTCATCGAATATTAAAACCAATCCAAAACAATTTTGGAAATTTGTAAACTCTAAAAGAAAAAATGATCAATATCCAACCTTTTTCAATTATAAAAATTCTGTTAGTAATGACTCCAAAATCATTTGCGAATTTTTTCGTGAATTCTTTTCTTCTAGTTATTCTACTTCAACCTTTTCTGTAAATGAAGCAAATTTCTCTCACCTTGAAAATTTTCCGAAAACTATTTTCCTCTCACTGGGGTTCCTCAGGGTAGTCATCTTGGCTCTTTATTGTTTATTATTTCGATAAATGATGTTACTTCATTAATTTATAATAGTCACATTAAAATATATGCCGATGATATGAATATTTAAAAAAAAATTAAATCATTAGATGATTCGTTAGCTTTACAAGATGATTTAAACCGTTTTCATAACTGGTGTGTTAATAATAACCTTCTTCTTAACATAACTAAATGTGCTTTTATTTCTTTTACGCGTCGTTTAAATCAATTATCATGTACTTATTCTTTTAATAATCAAACTATTCTATCTGTTGCTTCAATTAAAGATTTGGGAGTATTTTTTGATAGTAAACTCTCATTTCAACCTCATTATACCTATGTATTAAATAAAGCAAATTCTATGCTGGGTTTTATCAAGCGTTGGGCAAGAGAATTTGAAGACCCCTATGTTCTTAATTCTCTTTATTCTTGCTTGGTAAGACCCAATTTGGAATATGCCAGCCAGGTATGGAATCCATTTTATAGAGTCCATGTTAATAGGATTGAATCTGTCCAAAAGAAATTTCTTAGATTTGCTCTTCGTCATCTGCCCTGGGAAGATCCGTTCAATCTCCCTCCGTACGAGCATCGGCTAAATTTATTAAATCATAACACTCTTGAAAAACGTCGTGAGGTTGCTGATATAATATTTTTAACAGAATTACTCAAAGGCAACATTATTTCTAAGGAATTACTTGATAGGGTAGTTTTCTGTCCAGTTTCTAGATTAAGAACACATAACATGTTTTATCTTCAGTTTCACCGTACCAATTATGGTAAACACGAACCTCTTAACAGAATGATGGCTTTATGCAATAAATATAAACACTGTATTAAGCTTCAACTAACCAAATTAACATTAAAGAAAGATTTATATTTGCATCGGTAAAATTTTGGGATTATCTTTAGTTTATTACTGATTTTTGTTTATTTTTTTTTTTATTTTTCATATTCAATTTTATTCTTAAATTTGTTTAATAATTTTGTTTTTTGTTAAACCTTTAATTATTATTATAATGAATATTGTTAATGAATTTTGTTTCTTATTTTAATTGAATTTTCTATTTTCCTTTTTTTTTTTTTTTGCATGATTTTTTTTATATAAATTTAGTTTTGCATTAATTAGTTTTGTAATATTTAATATCTTTTATTACACTTTGTTAGTTTTAAGTAAAAAATTTGTAACGTGTTTGAGTTAAGCATGAGTCAAATAAATAAATAAACCGGTGGTATGTCAAAGGTGCAAGTCATATGTCCCGGAAGACTTATAACCCCAGGGTACTCATGGCTCATTTAATGAGTCATAGGGCATCGAAACCTTATGACTTTGTTCATTAAATCGTAAGTCATTCGGGGAGTAAATTATCCTCGCCCCACGCCAACGCGCCCCGAAAATGAAGCTGTAACATTTTGAAACTTCATATAAGTGAAGTTGATTCATTATAAAACTAACCGTGTGTAATTTTCATCCTCGTAGTATAATTAGTTTTGAAGAAATTCATACTGGTGTAAAAAAGTTGTATGGCAGCTCCCCGAAGCCTTGGTCCGATTTTAACCAAAAACAATAGGGAACCTTGAAATTGTCTAAAAATTACTTTGTGTAAATTTTGAAACTCTAGTCCTTTAAGTTTATGAGTTATCATACTCACACACGGACACACGGACGGACGGACAGACACACAGCTAGATCGATTTACTTTTCGATGCTGATCCGATACGTACTCTTGAAACTATATCTAGCTCGTATAAATCGATGCGTTACATACGGAGTAGTAATTTTAATATACCTGACGTCTTATATGTATGCACGGGTATAAACAGTAGATAAGACTATGACACAAAAAGTATAGATTTTATTTAATTTGTTATAATTTCCCTTATATTAGTATCCTATTTAGATTACTTAGTAAAATATGTATGCTCGGGTATAAACAGTAGAGAAGGAAATGACACAAAAAGTATAGATTTTATTTAATTTGTTATAATTTCCATTATATTAGTACCCTCTTTAGATTACTTAGTAAAATATATTTTTTTACATATAATATTTTCGTTTATGAATATCCATTTGATTCCAAACGACGATTCTAAATCAATGTCCATGTTGCCCAAAATAAAACTAGTATATGTCTGTTCAATTAGTATTCTTTTTTTATTACTTTTCTTAAAGAAAAGTTGTTTTAAATGCAAATTTCGTAAAATTGTGAAAAACATATATAATTATGTGAAAAACAGATATAATTAATCTGATTGTAGTATTTATTTTTGTAACAATTTATCCTGTATTATACCATAAAGTAACTATATACATAGAGTATTCAAGTAGAACAAAAAAGTTAGACAAGTTTTTCTATTTCGTAAAATCAACTTTATCGTATTTTGGTTTATTTTTATTTTAATTTTTAGTTATTTTTTGTTTGTATGCCAATCGATGTGTGTACGTTTATATACTTATTTCTTCTCTTTTTTTTTTTTTTTTTTTGTATCATATATGTATGCAGTGTGTGTATATTTTGATTATAAAATAAAAAAATATTGATATAAAAAGAAGAATGAAATTTCTTTTTTTTGGCTTTATATTTTTTTACTTGCATTATTCCAAATCTTTCAAATCTTTAGAAAATAATTCCATAAATTGTCTTCTAATGTACCTATGTATTTTAAATTTTCGTTAGTTTAAAATAGGTATGTAAAATTTTTTATAATTTTTAGGTTTTTAAGTATTAAAAAAATATAATTAAAAATTTTTGTTTATCTTATTGAAAATACATATGTATGATGTATTTTTCGATGTCTTTTGTTTTGCCAGACCCATAATCAGAAAAACCATTAATTTTCATTCAGTGCATTATTATAGTATAGCCTTCTAATGGCTATTTAATCGAATACAAATAAAGCCCACCTTTCAATTAAATCTTTTTCTGAGAATATAATGCCTAACTCATTTATATTTTTGTCGTTAAGACCTATATTTAAATGTTCTAAATGACTTTTTGTGTCATTGCCTTCTTTACTGTTTATACCCGTGCATACATATATGACATCCATCTATTAAGGGAACTAAAATGGGGAAAATTAAGCTTTACTCCATTTCTCAAAAATTTAATTAAAACTGCCTGTTAATAATGCTACATAAAGATAAATCTTATTTTTCTCTTTTTAATTTTTGCCTTAACTTTTTATTTTGATTTTTTAAGTAAATAATGTTTTTTTTTTAAATTAAATTTTGTTTCTTGAAGAAAGCTAACCTTTTCAGAACTGTCGAATACTTTTTTAAATAAAAATCTGCACTCCTCTAAAATTTCAAACAATGCCTGCAAAAAAAACTTTTTTCATCTGACGAGACAGTTTAAAAATTTTCAAAAAGTACATTCAAATTTCTTACATTTGAATAATTATTTTCAAAGGTTGTCTGTATTCTAAAAAAAACGAAACCGTCCAAATTGTATAAAGAAACACATATATACAAAATACACAAATGTACATACATACATCGATTAACATACAAAGAAAAAACAACAATAAAAATATTAAATAAAATTTTTTAAAATGAAATCGTTCAACTTGATAAGGAAATATAAACAATTGTACATACATCGATTGACGAACAAACTAAATAAAAAGAAAAATAAAAATAAAGCAAAGAAATAATCTCAATTTGATTTTACAATGTATACCAAAAATACGGTCATCTTTTTACGATAATGAGGTGATTTCATATACCGTATTGGGGTGATTTAAAATCAACAAAATTGACTAACATTTTTTGTTCTATATAGATGAATACTCTATGTACATGATTTCTTTATGATTATATATAAGAATTGTTGGTCCCTCTACGGACTTGTGACTTGGGGACTTTTGACATGCTACTTTGAAAACCATTAAATTATATAAACCTTTGTTATATATTATCACAAATTAATATTTGTTTAGAATAACTTTGTATTTTAATAAAAATTAGTGTCACAGATAACACAAAAATTATGAATGTAATACCATTATAAACTATACTCATTCAGAACCAAAGGGTTTAAATACCTTATCAGGTCTAACTTTTTATCAAGAAGACACAATTACATACAAAACAATACATATTTCTAAATTCTAATAATGAAATGTTTTTATACCCTACACCTATAGAATAGGTAAAAGGGTATATTAACTTTGGTACGGTGTTTGTAACCACCTAAAGGTGGTTTGTAACCACCTAGAGCTTTTTGATCGAATTTAGGCCAAACAAGCATAATTCCGAAACCAATGAAGATAGAACCTCCAAATTTGGTACCGGGGTGTCCCTTCCTATTTCCTTAGTGTCCTTGAAATTTGGGCCACATTGAAGTAGTGGGTCGGGGACCAGCCACACATTTCCGAAGACCTTAAATCATATCTTTAAAATTAATAAAGATAGCAATTTGAAAAAATATAGAAGCTTCAAATTTGGCACAAGGACGTTCTTTACTATTTCTTGTATGCCCGCCTAATTTGGAATCTATTGGAGTGGTGGTTCATTACCCCTTTTAGACTTCCAAAAGTTAAAAAGCTTATAATCGAAATTACTAAAAATAATAACTTAAAATTAATATATAACGTTCCACTTGTGTACAAGGGTTAACTAGTATTGGAAGTATGACGGGACTGCATATGGGCGAAATCGTACCATGGTTTCGGGTTCTGGAACCCTTGACAAGTTCAAGGACTAAAAAATATATATCTTAAAAACACCATAACTCAAAAAATAATGCCGGTATTTTGATGAAATTTAAACTCTAGGTTACTAGTAATGAAGGTACCATGGGAATTGGTTCTGGTCGAGTTTAATTTCATAGCCAAAGAATATATTTCCTATGTCCGAAATCTAGACTTAATTGTAGTGGTTCAGCTATGTTCAAAGGTACTTGCTGCATTTATGTAAAATTTATTTGAATATTTAAATGAATTATATGAAAAGGTCTAAATTTGTAATTGTATTTTAGAAATACATTTATTGCATATTTTGCGTTTATAAGCTTTTCTATTAGGTATATAAACTAACCATTTAAAATAATTGCAATTTTGAAAAATTTGGATTATTAAATATATTATGCTTTGATTATCTTTTTATCACAAAATTTAATAATTAGAATTTTTTCATTTTGTAATTGAATTGGAATAAATATATTTTCATTTATTTCAAGTTTGTTTGTTATACCCGTATGACTATATAGTCCAAGGGTATAATAAATTTGCCATTACGTTTGTGACGCAGAGAAGGAGGGCGGGTAGATATAGACTCAAGTGTATGGATCGGATCAGAATCGAAAAATAAATCGATTTAGCTATGTATGTCCGTCAGTGTGTCCGTCCGTCCGTCCGTTATCACGATAAAGTAAAGGAGCTAGGATTATGAAATTTTCACAAATTCGTTTTTATGCAAATATTTTATGCAATCGAGTTTTAAATTCAGCCATTTTGGTTCACGTGTTCGAGTACCTGCCATACAACTTCTAATTTTATATGAGCATTACTCTATACCTATAGAAGCTGCGTGTCTGAAATTTCGCCAAAAGTAGTTTAGTATAATGGCCAAAGTTACTGCAAAATTTGGTTGGTCTACTGCAGAGGGTTCGAGTAGCTGCCATACAACTCCTTCTTTTATAGGAGCTTTACACTACACCTGATGAAGCTGGGTGTCTGAAATTTTGCAAAAAATAGTTTAGTGTAATGGCCAAAGTTACTGCAAAATTTGGTTGGTCTACTGCAAAGGGTTCGAGTAGCTGCCATACAACTCCTTCTTTTATATGAGCATTACTATACACCTAATAAAGTTGAATGTTTGACATTTTGCCAAAAGTAATTAACCGGATGATATAATGTATATATTACGGTCATACGGGTATCCCAGAGTTGACACAGTCTACTCTACTACACTCTTCCTCGTTTTTTAATATTTTTAAATAGATAAATTATTAGGATTTTGTAATATTTTTTAATAGATAGTGTAATTAGAAAATGTTTTTAGTATTATAAAGTTAATTTGGTTAGCTATGTCTTACGATCAAATTAATAACAGCTTTTATAGTGTTAAAATGACTTATGGATATGTCCTTAAATTTGAACCAAATAGGTGTAGGGTATTACTAAGTCGGTTGCACCGACTGACTGTTTCTTTACTTGTTTTTTATTACTGTTTGTATATTCGTAATACTCTCAATATCATAATATTTATTTGGCTTATTTTTTCCCATACAAATATAAACATCCTTTTTCAGGGTAAACTATAAGACCAATTTTAATGAAACAACAACCAAAAGAAAGGTTTTTTGTTTTCATATTACAATGATATTTTTTTTTTAGAATATTTCGTTTTTTCAGGTGAAAACCCGTCTTTAATTTAACGTAAATTTGAATTTAACGGTCACGCGGTTAAAAGTTGAGGCTTATGACTCTAATATTATGCGCCGACTTTTTGGGTAACAGTAATTCATTTTCGGTTGTAACTCGCAGCTCAATCAAACTATTATATGCGCCGACTTATGTCTTTCTTTTTTTTGTTTAGTTCAAATGTTCAATGAACAAGAAGATTGAAATTTTTTTAAAATTTTTATTTTGTTTTTGTTTTTTTTTCTTTATCTTAATTTCTTAAAAAAAAATGAGTTCTGTTCGAAATGAAAGCAATACATTTGGTTTATACAGTAGTTTTCATTTATAACGAACTCTGTTCAATTTTAATTGTAATAAACGTTACACTTTTTGCCAATGAATTAAATTTTACCTAAAAATGTAAGTTGTTTATTACATTCATATTTCTTTTATTTAAACTTATTATATCTAATAATGTTGCTTGGTGATTATTTTAGTATTTTTATATATATATATTTTTGAATATAAAAAAAAAATCATAATAACGCATCAAAAATACAAAAAAAATTTCATTTTAAGAAAAAGCAGTATACATAGGGGTGAGGCTGACACATCAAATAAAAATCTAGAAAATGAGTTCAAAATGCCCATTCTAGAATTAGCACATTCTACAATGTTCAATTCTTATACTGTCAAAAAATTTTGAAATAAATATGTATGTTATGTACTGCACTTCGGAATTTAAAATTTTAAAATTTGACAAAGCGTATAAAAATATTGCAATTGTTTTTTCTGATATTGCTACGATTAAGTTTTCAAAATAAAATATTTTAAAATAATACTTTTTTTTTTTAAAAAAACTCATTCAAAATAATTGAAAATACCTATAATATGTTCGCAAAAAAAACTAAAAAATAATCTTCAACTTAAATAAAAGTTGACGTATAATTTCTGTCAAAAAATTTATAAATAAATAGGTACAAAAATTTACATGAGAGCAACTTAAATACGCGTAGCGCGATGTACTGTAATCGGATTTTTTAAATTTACAAATTAACAAATGGTTTTTGGTTTTTCCTATATTTCTAAGATTATGTTTTAAAAAATATCTTATACTGAAAACAATTCAAAATATACCTATTATATGAAATTAATAAAATTTTTTGTACTAAATTAAAACATTCAAATAAATATTTTTGTGTGTACGCATGTAACTCGCGATCATCCAATAACAATAATTTAACTTAATATTGTATAATTAACTTAATTTTTATGTAAACTAAATTGCATATGTTGTTCACCTTTTTGTTCAGACGCAATGTCAGCAGAATTAAATTAGTTAGTAACAATTGGGAAACTTTAAATATTAATGTTAATGTATATTAAAATGTAATGTTAATACTTGAACTTGAAATTATTATTAAGTTTACAAAATAGGTTCATTTAAAAATTTTTGCTTAAGTTTATATTTAAAAGTGTTTCTAGATATATCTGTTGAAAAAAGATAACTATGTTTATTAAATGTAGTGCAACATCTGTTTATAGGTTCATTATTTACGTATTGAGTTCTGTGAGTATTTTCAATCAAAAATTTAGTGTTTCGTGTTTGTCTAACTTCGTTATTTATTCTGACTTTATACGTTAGAAACTGAATATCAATATTTTTATTTAAGAAGTCGAAAGTGAAGCAGGATGAAAGAATTTCCCTGCGTGATGCAAGAGTTAACATTTTCAAGGTTTTTAGTCTTGTAATGTAGCTTGGAAGAGTGGGGTACTCTGCAGGGTCATATTGGTTTCTTAGAGCAAATAAAAGAAACTGTTTTTGAACAGATTCAATTCTTTTAGAGTGTGTTTGAAATGCCGGATCCCAAACAATGTGACCATATTCTAAAGTAGATCGAACCAAAGAATAATAAAGTGCTTTTGTTACTGCTACGTCATTAAACTCTTTGGCCCTTCTTTTTATGAAACCTAACATTTTATTTGCCTTTGCAAGCATGTGTTCGTAGTGAAGATTAAAATTTAATTTATCATCCCAAGATCGGCCATGCTATTCACCCTTTCGAGAGCTAAATTGTCTATTGAATAATTGAAAAGTATTGTATTTCTTTTACGTGTAAAGCTTATGACCTTGCATTTCTCAATATTTAGTTCTAATCTATTGGATATGCACCATTCATATAAAGAATGCATGTTTTCTTGAAGTAATTGAACATCAGAGTTATTCTTAATAACATGAAAAATTTTAAGATCGTCAGCAAATGCAATATGAGATACACCTATTAATTTTTCAGAAAGATTTGAAATGAATACATAGAATAGAAGTGGACCTAAATGGCTACCTTGAGGCACACCAGAAGTAACATAAATTGGGTTTGACAAATGGCCTTGGAAATTTATGTTCTGAGTTCTTCCAGTAAGATAAGAGCCAAACCATGCCAAGAAAGAACCAGATATGCCCAACGTTTCAAGTTTCTTCAGCAAAATATTATGATCAACACGATCGAAAGCTTTGCTAAAGTCCGTATAAATTGCGTCACCTTGATAACCCTTCTCCATATCATTTAAGATTTCAGAAGTGTAAACTACAAGATTTGTAGTAGTAGAGCGACCTTTTCTGAAACCATGCTGTTGTTCATTTAGTTTCATATTAATAATAGGTGTGATTTTGCCCACTACAATTTTCTCAAACAATTTTGGGATAGTCGAAAGGATACTATTCCTCGATAGTTTTCAACAGAAGCTTTGTCTCCTTTTTTATGAATAGGGGTCAAAAAAGAGGATTTCCAAGCAGATGGAAAGGTGCCTGACGAAAGTGATATATTAAATATAATGTGAAGTGGATACGTCAAATAACTAATGCAATTGTATAAAAAAGAATGAGCAATTAAATCCGGGCCCACACCTTTTTTGAGATCGAGGTTATTAATTGCTTCATAAATTTCATTTTCCGAATTATACAAATCTTTTATAATTGAATTAGTATTATTAACCGAGTTTGAAATTGGGTTATTGATGGATACGTCAAGCGGACGAAAAACTTTTTGAAGGCAATCTGCGAAGAAATTACAGATTACATTAGGATTTGAAAAGAAAACATTGTCTTTAGACATAGAGTTTGGATACCCACAAGTCTTTCGTTTTGTATTGACAAAGTCAAAAAACTTTTTTGGATCCGTAATTAATTTACTACCGATCACAGATACATAATTAACATATGCCAAATTTGATTTATTTTTAAATTCTAAAGCGAGATCCTTATACATATTTAATAAATTAGTATCAGGCTCCTTTGTAAATTTAATTATTTTATGAAGTTTGTTGCGCTGATTGCGCAAAGTCCTAAGTTCTCGGTTAAGCCACGGTTCTATGGTCTTATCCTTTTTACGTATTTTAGGTACGTAGGAGTTGACAATATGAAATAATTTCATATAGAAAATAGATACTGTTAAGTCAATGTTCTGTTGTCTTAACAGTTCGTCCCAATTAACAACCGATAAAGCATTATTAATGCTTTGATAATCGGCATTAAGAAAATCAAATACAATATTATTATTGTAAGATTTAGCAAAAAGTGGCGTGATGGAAGAAAATTCAAAGATGACTGCGTTATGATGAAGTGAGTTGGAGAATAAATTAGTTGTTTCATCAGCAAGTTTAACTTCCACTTTATCATATGCATTAGAAAATGCAAGATCTAACCACTTATTATTTTTGTTAAGAAATCTGATAATTTGCTGTAAGTCGTTACCATAAAACTCACTGATAATATCGAAATCAGTTTCATCATTAAAATTAATTGGTAGTAGCAAGTTATCAGAATCGTCTACTATAAACGATAGTGAAGGACGATTGAAACCCCCAAAAATGAATATTGAATCATCTTCATTCAATTTTGATATAATATCATGATATATATCAAAGAAGTCAGAATATGTGAAATTGTCAGTATTGGGCGGAAAGTAAACGATTCCAAGGTAAAAAAAATTTTTACCTAAGTTCACTTTTATAAATTTATGATCGAATAAAATATATGTCTTGGTATGTAATGGAGTACTAGACAACTCGTTATTAACTGCAAGAAGAACACCGCCTGCACGAGAACAGTTTGTAGAATTGTAATCCCTGTCTTTCGTGTAAATTGACCAATTACTGTCCAGTATTTCTTGATTTTTGAAGGAATCATTTAGCCAGGTTTCGGTAAAAGCTAACACGTTGAATTCACATGACTTAGCATCAACATATAGTTTTTTTAGCTTACCTCTCATACCACTGCAATTATGATAGAAGATTTTAAGTTTATTACTATCATTTTTATGTACCTTAAAGCTGGATGATGTATGAACTGAAACTAGGTAAGTATTAATGTTATTTTATCCCACTAAGGGGACGAAAAAAGTCACTGCTACTTTTTCTAATTCTTTGTAAATAATCGATTCTTTTGCTTTTAAGGTGACTGCAATAGGCTTGTAGATCTTTTTCGACCGATTTAGAAGAGGCCCCGAAATCTTCATGATATTTAACAAATAATTTCATTAATTCCTTTGGATTAGACGGTAAACCTTCTTGATCAATAAAAATTTTAATATTGAGTTTGGTTTTACCGTCTACACAAAGGTCGTCATCTTCCTTATGCAAATAGGCTAAATAGAGTCTTACATTTTCATAAATTTTTTGATCTCTAAAACGCGACAGAACATAAGTATGTTCATTTTTCGATACCGCGTTTTTCGTTAATCTAACTATAGAAGGCATTAAAGGATTAACGAAACTTGCATTGGACGGAGTTGAAATAGATGCTATTGGCGTATTAATACATGAAGTTGTATTGCAGTTAAAATTTGAAATTTGTGTACATGGAGTACCGACTATAATTGTTTCTCCCTGCTTAAAATTAGGATATTTATGTTTAGACGTTATTGGAGTTGTTGTGCTAATTAAATTTGAATTTGAATTTGTGGTAATTAAATTTGAATTTGAATTTGAGTTTGTAGAAGTGGTTGAATTGCACATTGTGTTAGTCATTATACTTGAACCAAAATTTCAAGTGGCTTATTTGGCGAAAAAGTAACTAAGTTAGACGGAGGCAAATAGTTATGAAATTTAACAGGTGTTTGAGTTAATAAAATGGGTTGTGTATTATTGTTATTATTATTGTTATTATTATTATTATTGTTATTACTATTATTATTGTTATTATTATTATTATCATTATAATTATTATTATTATTATTATTATTATTATTATTATTATTATTATTATTAATATTATTGTTATTATTATTATTACTATTATTATTATTATTTTTGTGCAAAATAGGCTGTGTTTTGTTTTTGTTTATAATATTTTTTTTATTATTTGTGGACTTAGTGTTATTGCGTGTATTTCTGTTCTTGTTAGCACATTTTCAAAAAATTTTGTAAAAATGTGCCTATATAGTTTCACTCTGTCCGCCCGTCTGTCTGTCTGTCCGTCTGTCCGTCTGTCCGTCCGTATGTTTACAAAAACTTTTACATCGTTTGAAATATAGAAAAGAAATTTTAACCACAAGTAGGTATTACAAAAAAATTAATTTCGTAGAAGAATTTTTTTCTGTAGCCCCACCTGTTAGGGAGCTGCAGCCCCCCAAAGTTGGGAAAATCCCTATATACAAATTGTTATAAAAAGAGTTCTATTAGGTGTATTTTCAATCTGAAAACGGCAAAAGATAGCTGGTTTAATAAACTTTATAAATTTTTAAAAAAATAAATGTTTAGGGTTGCCATACGGTACTAAAATTTACCATTATGCTAAACTAAATTTTTGCAAAATTTTTGGCCACACATATCTGCTTAACGGTTGAAGCTAGGGTCTTGAAATTTTGGGAGTAGTTAGATCCTCTGAAATTAGTAGAAGTCGGTTAACAAATTTTTTTTGTCACGTCCCCTGTTTTGCAGCTATAAGGGCTCGAAAATTGAAATTTTGCTATTTTTAAACACCTGTAACTTGAATATCTGTCCAAATTTTTTTTTATTAATATACAAAATTCAAAGCACTATAATTATATTTCAACATGTGTCAAAGGTTTTTCTTAATTTTGAAGGGTGACGAAGCTACAGCCCCTGCAAATTCCGAAAAAGTCCTATATTTAAATTGATATAACAAGAGTTCTGATAGGTTTATTTTCAATTCAAAAACGGTTGAAGAGAGCTGCTTTTATAGACTTTACAAAAATACTTCGCTTAAATGTTTAGGGTTGCCATACGGTACTAAAATTTTTCACTGTGCAAAACTCAATTTTTGCAAAATTTTTGGCCCCACATATCTTTTAAACGGTTTAAGCTAGGGTCTTGAAATTTTTGGAGAAGTTAGATCCTCAGAAATTAGTAGGAGTCGGTTAACAAAATTTTTTTGTCAAGCCCCATGTTCAGGAGCTATAAGGGCTCGAAAACTGAAATTTTGCTATTTTTAAACACCTGTAACTTGAATACCTGTTTAAATATGTTTTCCTTAATATACAAAATTTAAAGGTCTAACATTATATTTTAACATATGTTAAAGGTCTTTCTTAAATTTAAAAGGGGTTCTTTAAATTGAAGAAAGTGTCTCTCAGTTTTAACCATTTTTGCCTAAATAGTAAAATTCTAAGAAAAATTCCAAATTTTGGTGGAATTCACAATTTAATTCCTAGAACCTAAAAAAGTTTGGGGAAGGGGAGTAGTGAGCATTATATCCTTGAGAAATTTAGCAAACTTCCCCATACAGGGGCTACTAGGACTTAAAAATTTACTGTTATTATAGGTAAGCAGTAACTTAGTCACCAACGTATATATTTCCTAAATTAAACGTTAATATTGAAGCTTCAACATTATGTTCCGATAAAATACTTAGTATGAAACACTATATTATTTTGAAAATGTGCTTTTTTAAAAACCCTTGGTTGGATCAGCCAGATCAAGATCCTTAATTCGAAATCAAAATTCAACTCAGAGACCAAACTTTACTAAATTCATTGGATTAGACATTTTTACTCTTTTAAAAGCCAAAGTAGATATTGCAAATAAAAAATTATTAACCGCAAATTCAGAAATAAATCTTTACTTTAAACCTAACTCTGAACAAATTCAAATACCACCTAAATCAAAATTAATTGTAAAACTACCAGTAGATTATAAAAATGGCAGCATTCATATCAATAACATTGAAATTTGTCCAAAAATATCAGCTTCAGAAGATATGAGTGATGGAATTCCCATTGCAATACGACCGCTAAATGAATTTAACCATCAGTTAATTTTGTCAATTTCAGATAGAAAACCTCCGATTCAACTTGAAGTAATTTTTCGGAATAAACAAAAACGAACTATAAGGTTACCTAATTTTACAGAAGAAACTATAACTGACATTTTAAAGAAATTTGTACCACATAACAAACTTACCGCTATATATACAGACGATTCTACCTTTAAACTCATTCAAAGTTCTTTTTCAAACATTTCGCCAGATGTGGATCATTAAAACTTATTCGTTGTACCGAAATACTAAAAGACATAATCAATGAAGACGGACAGGATAAAACAATTAGGGACTATCATTTAAAAAATAATCATAGAGGTATCACTGAAACAATACTTCATCTCAAAAGAGAATTTTATTTTCCATTAATGAAAGAAAAAATTAGTAAAATAATAAATAATTGTGATACTTGCAATATATTAAAATATGACCGTCACCCACCTAAACCAAAGTACGAAATATCTGTAATAGCTAAGAAACCTATGGAAACTTTGCATATAGACATATAGTTGACAAATTTTCTCGATTTACGGTAGCCTACACGGTAACTAACAGAAATAATTTAAATATGATCAAATCTCTAAGAAATTTCTTTAGCCTTCAGCATTCCAGAAACAATTGTGTCGGACCAAGGTGGTGAATTCACATCAACCATATTTCAAGATTTTTGTGGACAATATAATATCAATCACCACATTACATCATTCCAACAAACTAGTAGTAATGGCATTGTAGAAAGAATTCACTCTACTTTAACTGAAATATATAGAATAGTACATGAAAAATCAAGAGATAAAGATCATGATGATATCTTGAATGAATGTTTAATAACTTATAACAATGCTGTACATTCCACAACAAAACTGACACCGTACGAATTATTTTACGGAAGACCATACACTTTTCTAAAACAAATTTCACCGAATAACGAACATGACTACCTAGAAAAACTGAACGAATTTCAAAATAAGCTTTTCCCAGAAATAGAAAAATTAGTAGAAAATAAAACAAAAACCTTAATCGAAAAATTAAATAAAAATAGACAAGAACCGGAATACTATCAAGAAAACGATCAAATATTTAGAAAAGAATTTAAAAGAAATAAAATGACACCAAGATTTTCAAAACATAGGGTAAAAGAAAACAGGTAAATAACAATTAAAAACCTTAAAAATAAAAAATTTCATAAAGCTAAAATTAAAACAAAATTTAAATTTCAGAATAATAACAGTCAACGGACAGAGACTGGAAAAAAAAGACCTGACGGAGAATAAAATACTTACGTTAAAATTAGGCACAGCTAGAACAATAAAAGGTTACGACAATCTTTTACATATAGTAAGACTAGATATATACATAGAAACCATTAACAAAATCGAGGATACTATAAATTCTTTAAACATATTACAAGGCTCAATAAATATAACTAAATCAAAATTACAAAATTTAAATCAAAAATTAAATACTCTATATCCAAAATTAAGAATTAAAAGAGGTCTTATAAATGGCCTTGGTACCATGATAAAAACTATAACAGGTAACATGGATGCAAAAGATGCACATAATATTAACGAAGCAAATCAAACTCTTAATAGAAACCAACAAAATCTAAATAAAGAAATTGACAACCAAATAGGTATTATAATGCAAGAAAGATTTGACAATATTACCAGACACATAAATGACCAACAAGAAACCATTTCGCTGTATTTAAGAAATTATCAAGATGAACTTAGAAATAGCATATTAAAATCAGTTTACAATGAAAAATTAGTAATTCAATCTCAATATATTAATCAAATTAACTACAATATAGGTCTTTTAAATAATCACTTAACAAGTTTAGCGGAAGCAATCGTACTAGCTCGGTTAAACATTATATCAAAACAAATTCTTAGTATAAATGAAATAAGCGATATTCGAGAAAAATTTAATAATAATTCAATTCAATTCAGATGAGAATATCTACCAATTACTAGGTTTACAAGCCTATTATAATAATACTAATATTATTTTTAACATTAAAATTCCGATTTTATCCCCTGAGTCATCCTCAATGATTCATGTATCCCACTTCCTATTAATAATACAAAAACCATTCATACAAAACCTTTTTTAACATATAACTTTAATAATATTCAATATTTTGACGAAGCATGTCCAAGAGTAGAAAATATATTTTATTGTACTGAATCTACGAATCAAGAAATAACAGAAAAATCCAGCTATTGGCAAAATAATCCAAAACTTTCCAGCCAATTGCACATTAAGAGAACAACTATTTGTACCAAAGATCGCCCAGCCAGAACCAAATTACATGCTTATCTTGAACAGTTCAGAAATAACATTAAAATCATCCTGTGAACCTCACCAAATCAAAGCTAAAGGAACCAAATTAATACATTATATGACGCAATGTCAGCAGAATTAAATTACTTAGTAACAATTGGGAAACTTTAAATATTAATGTTCCCATTATTCAAATTTCTTTAATATAAAATATGTTTCGCTGACAATGCATCTTTTAATTATAAATACCTGTAATATTTTATTCAGAATGCAATTAATATTATACCTGTAACAAGTAAAGTACAAATTAAAGAGTATTTAAACAAGTGATGAAAAAAAACCAAGGGTTTTTAAAAAAGCACATTTTCAAAATTATATTGTATTACATACTGAGTTTAACTTTGGAAATATTTACTTGGAAATAGTTACTACTGACTTATAAAATTTACTACTAACAATAAATTTTTTATTTAAAAGTTGTTATAGCCCTTCAATGGGGAAGGTTGCCAAATTTCTCAAGAATCTAACTTCTAGGAATTAAATTGTGAATTACACAAAAATTTGGAATTTTACTTAGAATTTTATTATCTAAGCAAAAATGGGTAAAACTGAGAGACACTTTCTTCAATTTAAGGAACCCCTTTTAAATTTAAGAAAAACCTTTAACATATGTTAAAATATAATGTTAGACCTTTAAATTTTGTACATTAATAAAAAAAAATTGGACAGGTATTCAAGTTACAGGTGCTTAAAAATAGCATAATTTCTATTTTCGGGCCCTTATAGCTCCTAAACAGGGGGCTTGACAAAAAAATTTTGTTAACTGACTCCTACTATTTTTTTAGGATCTAACTTCTCCCGATCAATTTCAAGATCCTAGCTTGAACCGTTTAGAAGATATGTGGGGCCAAAAATTTTGCAAAAAATGAATTTTATATAATGGTAAATTTTAGTACCGTATGGTAACCGTATACATTTAAGCGACATATTTTTGTAAAGTTTATAAAAGCAGCTCTCTAATACCGTTTTTTGATTGAAAATAAACTTAACAGAACTCTTGTTATATCAATTTAAATATAGGGCTTTTTTGGAATTTTCAGGGGCTGTAACTTCGTCACCCTTCAAAATTAAGAAAAACCTTTGACACATGTTGAAATATAATTATAGAGCTTTGAATTTTGTCTATCACTAAAAAAAAATTTGGACAGGTATTCAAGTTACAGGTGTTTAAAAATAGCAAAATTTCAATTTTCGAGCCCTTTTAGCTCCTAAATAGGGGGCTTGACAAAAAAATTTTGTTAACCTACTCCTACTAATTGCTGAGTATCTAACTTCTCCCAAAATTTCAAGACTCTAGCTTGAACCGTTCAGAAGATATGTGTGGCCAAAAATTTAGCGAAAATTGAGTTTTGCGTAATGTTAAATTTTAGTATCGTATGGCAACCCTAAACATTTGCCTTGTAAAAATTTATAAAGTTTATAAAACCAGCTATCATTTGCCGTTTTCAGATTGAAAATATATGTAATAGAACTCTTGTTATAACAATTTAAATATAGGGCTTCCAAGATTATTGCACGATTTCATCGACAATGTCGAAGGAATCCTAACATTAATAACTGAAATTGACGGAACTTTGTATGACAAATTTTTCTGAGGGCAATTAGAAACAAAATTGAAGGACAGGCTAATGAAGTTCTAAATATGTATGGAACTCCATTGGAATGGGAAAAAATGAATAAAAACCTGATTTTTCATTACTCTGATAAAAGAAACGAGACATCCCTTATAAAAGATTTACATACGTTAAAACAGAATAACAAAACAGTAGAAAATTTTTATTCTGACGTTATAGAAATTCAAGCTACTATGTTTAATCATATAAACATACATGAGAAAGCTCAAAATGTTATAGCTGCAAAGAAAGATCTTTATAATGAAATGTGTCTTAACGTTTTCTTGTCAGAACTTAAAGAACCATTAGGGTCAACCATCCGTGCTATGCGACCACAATCTTTGACAGTTGTATTTTCTTATTGTATGAAGGAACAAAATATTTTCTATACAAGAGTTTTTAATCAACAAACTTCTAAAATAAAACCCGTTCAAAATAACAATAATTTCAGTAATTTTATAACACCATATAGACCAAGTAGAGGACAAGCAATAATACCAATTCCAAAAAATAATAATAATAGTTTTACTCAACCTAGACCGAAAAATCCTTTTAATTATCGTACCAACAACAATTTCTTTAACAACCAAAGAAATCAATTTGTCAGATCCCCAGTTAATAATCAGTTAACACAGTACAACAGACCAACTGCATAATATCAGCCAAGAGCAACCCCAATGGACATTGGATCAGCCAGATAAAGATCCTTAATTCGAAATCAAAATTCAACTCAGAGACCAAACTTTAAATTATAAATTCATCGGATTAGACATTTTTACTCTTTTAAAAGCCAAAGTAGATATTGCAAATAAAAAATTATTAACCGCAAATTCAGAAATAAATCTTTACTTTAAACCTAATTCTGAACAAATTCAAATACCACCTAAATCAAAATTAATTGTAAAACTACCAGTAGATTATAAAAATGGCAGCATTCATATCAATAACATTGAAATTTGTCCAAAAATATCAGCTTCAGAAGATATGAGTGACGGAATTCCCATTGCAATACGACCGCTAAATGAATTTAACCATCAGTTAATTTTGTCAATTTCAGATAGAAAACCTCCAATTCAACTTGAAGTAATAAAAAGTTACCTAATTTTACAGAAGAAACCATAACTGACATTTTAAAGAAATTTGTACCACATAACAAACTTACCGCTATATATACAGACGATTCTACCTTTAAACTCATTCAAAGTTCTTTTTCAAACATTTCGCCAGATGTGGATCATTAAAACTTATTCGTTGTACCGAAATACTAAAAGACATAATCAATGAAGACGGACAGGATAAAACAATTAGGGACTATCATTTAAAAAATAATCATAGAGGTATCACTGAAACAATACTTCATCTCAAAAGAGAATTTTATTTTCCATTAATGAAAGAAAAAATTAGTAAAATAATAAATAATTGTGATACTTGCAATATATTAAAATATGACCGTCACCCACCTAAACCAAAGTACGAAATATCTGTAATAGCTAAGAAACCTATGGAAACTTTGCATATAGACATATAGTTGACAAATTTTCTCGATTTGCGGTAGCCTACACGGTAACTAACAGAAATAATTTAAATATGATCAAATCTCTAAGAAATTTCTTTAGCCTTCAGCATTCCAGAAACAATTGTGTCGGACCAAGGTGGTGAATTCACATCAACCATATTTCAAGATTTTTGTGGACAATATAATATCAATCACCACATTACATCATTCCAACAAACTAGTAGTAATGGCATTGTAGAAAGAATTCACTCTACTTTAACTGAAATATATAGAATAGTACATGAAAAATCAAGAGATAAAGATCATGATGATATCTTGAATGAATGTTTAATAACTTATAACAATGCACTACATTCCACAACAAAACTGACACCATACGAATTATTTTACGGAAGACCATACACTTTTCTAAAACAAATTTCACCGAATAACGAACATGACTACCTAGAAAAACTGAACGAATTTCAAAATAAGCTTTTCCCAGAAATAGAAAAATTAGTAGAAAATAAAACAAAAACCTTAATCGAAAAATTAAATAAAAATAGACAAGAACCGGAATACTATCAAGAAAACGATCAAATATTTAGAAAAGAATTTAAAAGAAATAAAATGACACCAAGATTTTCAAAACATAGGGTAAAAGAAAACAGGTAAATAACAATTAAAAACCTTAAAAATAAAAAATTTCATAAAGCTAAAATTAAAACAAAATTTAAATTTCAGAATAATAACAGTCAACGGACAGAGACTGGAAAAAAAAGACCTGACGGAGAATAAAATACTTACGTTAAAATTAGGCACAGCTAGAACAATAAAAGGTTACGACAATCTTTTACATATAGTAAGACTAGATATATACATAGAAACCATTAACAAAATCGAGGATACTATAAATTCTTTAAACATATGCCCAAGTTGTTGCGGGTAAAAAACTTAATAATAATAGCGAACAAGAAAATGATTTAAAACAATCCATTCTGCTTATACTAAAAAAAGTAACCAAAATAGAAAGTTCTATGGTCGATACGGATTGTAGAATAGGAGCACTAGAGGGCAGTACCAAAAACCTGCTTCGAAATCGAAAAGATGAATGAACTAAAAATTTTTTCATGGAATGCCAATGGACTGCTACAACACCAACAAGAGCTACAAGCAGTCCTTGACATAAATAATATAGATGTTTGTCTTATAGCAGAAACACACTTTAACAAACAAACGCATATTAATTTTCATGGTTATAAAGTTTATCATAGCATACATCCAGGTAACTCTGCTAGAGGAGGAAGTGCAGTAATTATAAAACAAAGTATACAACATTTTGAAGAAGCCAAATTTGAAACAGAAGAAATACAAGCTATGGCCGTAAACGTAAAATGCAAAAACTACTTTATTGTAGTAGCAAGTATATATTGTCCACCTAAGTACTCTCTGAAGAAACATCATTATTTGGATCTTTTTAAGAAACTAGGAAAAAAGTTTGTTATAGGAGGTGATTTTAATGCCAAAAATACACACTGGGGATCACGGCTAACAACAACCAAAGGCAGAGAATTATTCCAAGCAACAAGCGAATTTGGGTGTGAAACCATATCAACAGGAAAACCTACATATTGGCCTACAGATCCAAATAAAATACCTGATTTAATAGATTTTTTCATTATTAAAAACATTTCGAATAATTTCATACAGATAGAAGATAGGCAGGAAATGGACTCTGACCACTCACCAATTCTGCTAACTGTAAGTGAAAACGCTATTGAAAAGCAGAGCATTCCGATTCTCGCCAATAAATACACTGACTGGGAAAGCTTTAAAGTGTGTCTGGAAGAAAAAATACAACTAGCTGTACCGTTGCAATACAAAGAACAATTGGATGCGGAGGTGGAAAACTACATTAACGATATACAACTTACAGTGTGGGAAAATACTCCAGTAATTAAACAAAGAGTAAAAGAAAATAAATATCCAGCCGAAATCTTAGAACTAATTGCAATAAAACGCAGAGCAAGGAAAAAATGGCACCAAACTAGAGCTCCACAAGATAAAACTAGGCTGAATAATCTCACCCAACAACTAAGAAGAAGAATTAAGGAAGTGAAAAACAAATCGATAAATTTATATTTGGAAAAGCTAACAAATGATAAAAGTACTGATTACTCTCTTTGGAAGGCAGCTAAAAATCTGAAAAAACCTATTGCAGCTATTCCTCCAATTAGAAAACTGGACGGAAAGTGGGCGAGAGATAATAAAGAAAAAGCCAAATTATTTGCGGAACACCTAGAAAAGATATTTCAAGTAAACACTGGTGAAGAAGAGGAAGATCTAGATGCAGAACAAATTCAAGAGCAAGAGGAAATCGCATTAACAAATCCAGCTGAAGTGAAAAAAGAAATTAAAAACAACATTAAATCTAAAAAAGCTCCGGGATATGATTTAATAACCGGACAAATTCTGAAGCAGCTACCAGAGAAGGCAATAGTTAAAATAACAAATCTTATAAATGCTGCATTCAGGCTGAAATATGTGCCGAAATTGTGGAAAGTGGCCGAGGTCATTATGATACCCAAAGCAGGAAAACCACCAAATGAGATAACGTCTTATAGACCAATCTCATTACTACCTATAATGTCAAAACTATTTGAAAAAATTTATTTGAGAAGACTAAAACCGATTATTGAAAGGAAGAATCTAATTCCGGACCACCAATTCGGCTTTAGAGAAAAACATGCAACAATAGACCAGGTACACAGAATAACAAACACTATTGAAAAAGCTTTAGAGGAGAAGAAAGTCTGTTCAGCAATCTTTTTGGATGTGACTCAGGCATTCGATAAGGTGTGGCACAAGGGATTGAATTGTAAACTGAGAACAATCCTTCCAAAAGAGCATTCGGAAATGATAGAAAGCTATCTATCAGACAGATACTTCTACATAAAACAAGAAGGAGAATATTCCGATCTTAAAGAAATCGGTGCTGGAGTTCCTCAAGGAAGTGTACTCGGTCCAATACTGTATCTGTTGTATACTTGTGATTTTCCTGCACTTGAAAATAATATAATTGCGACGTTTGCTGATGATACAGCGGTTTTGGCTGTCGGAGAAAATAATGAAGAATCTACAGAAAAACTGCAGAGAGCTATGACAAGAATCCAAAATTATACTAAAAGGTGGAGGCTAAAATTAAATGAAGGTAAGTCAATTCATGTGGATTTCACAAATAAAAAAATTGACCATAAACCAGTATATATAAATGGTCAAGAAATACCTTATTCAAATACTGCCAAATATCTTGGTATGACATTAGATGCGAAGCTTCGCTGGAAAGCCCACATCAAAAACAAGAAGGAAGAGTTACAAATCCGTTATAGAAAAATGTACTGGCTCATAGGTAAGCATTCTACCTTGACAATACAAAACAAACTTCTGCTCTATAAACAAATATTAAAACCAGTATGGTCATATGGCATCCAGCTATGGGGATGCAGCAAAAAGAGTAATAGAGATGTTATTCAGAGGTTCCAGAATAAAGTTCTAAGAAATATTGTGAACGCGCCCTGGTTCATCAGAAACTATGACCTACATAGAGATATGCAAATAGAATTTGTAGATAAAGAAATCCAAAATTTTGCAAGAAGTCACGAAAAAAGACTCCAAAACCATGTAAATGTCGAGGTAGTCCAGCTTCTGGATAATACAAATATAGCCAGACGACTCAAAAGAGTAAAGCCTTTTGAGTTAGTGTAGCTATAATAAGAGAAAGAAACAGTTAGATAGACATCGCTGGATGGAATCTACATTTAAAACTAAAATAAAGCCAGAAGAAAAATTGCTCATTAGCCCTATCGGACTAGATCGCAATAGAGGAAAGGTGTGGTTTAGTGGGTAAGAATCCCACACGCAATGTCAAGCTACGGGGCTCATTGTGTCTTTTGAAGATTCCATTCCAACCTACGTAAAAATAAAAAAAAAAAAAAAAAAAAAAAAAAACATATTACAAGGCTCAATAAATATAACTAAATCAAAATTACAAAATTTAAATCAAAAATTAAATACTCTATATCCAAAATTAAGAATTAAAAGAGGTCTTATAAATGGCCTTGGTACCATGATAAAAACTATAACAGGTAACATGGATGCAAAAGATGCACATAATATTAACGAAGCAAATCAAACTCTTAATAGAAACCAACAAAATCTAAATAAAGAAATTGACAACCAAATAGGTATTATAATGCAAGAAAGATTTGACAATATTACCAGACACATAAATGACCAACAAGAAACCATTTCGCTGTATTTAAGAAATTATCAAGATGAACTTAGAAATAGCATATTAAAATCAGTTTACAATGAAAAATTAGTAATTCAATCTCAATATATTAATCAAATTAACTACAATATAGGTCTTTTAAATAATCACTTAACAAGTTTAGCGGAAGCAATCGTACTAGCTCGGTTAAACATTATATCAAAACAAATTCTTAGTATAAATGAAATAAGCGATATTCGAGAAAAATTTAATAATAATTCAATTCAATTCAGATGAGAATATCTACCAATTACTAGGTTTACAAGCCTATTATAATAATACTAATATTATTTTTAACATTAAAATTCCGATTTTATCCCCTGAGTCATCCTCAATGATTCATGTATCCCACTTCCTATTAATAATACAAAAACCATTCATACAAAACCTTTTTTAACATATAACTTTAATAATATTCAATATTTTGACGAAGCATGTCCAAGAGTAGAAAATATATTTTATTGTACTGAATCTACGAATCAAGAAATAACAGAAAAATCCAGCTATTGGCAAAATAATCCAAAACTTTCCAGCCAATTGCACATTAAGAGAACAACTATTTGTACCAAAGATCACCCAGCCAGAACCAAATTACATGCTTATCTTGAACAGTTCAGAAATAACATTAAAATCATCCTGTGAACCTCACCAAATCAAAGCTAAAGGAACCAAATTAATACATTATATGACGCAATGTCAGCAGAATTAAATTACTTAGTAACAATTGGGAAACTTTAAATATTAATGTTCCCATTATTCAAATTTCTTTAATATAAAATATGTTTCGCTGACAATGCATCTTTTAATTATAAATACCTGTAATATTTTATTCAGAATGCAATTAATATTATACCTGTAACAAGTAAAGTACAAATTAAAGAGTATTTAAACAAGTGATGAAAAAAAACCAAGGGTTTTTAAAAAAGCACATTTTCAAAATTATATTGTATTACATACTGAGTTTAACTTTGGAAATATTTACTTGGAAATAGTTACTACTGACTTATAAAATTTACTACTAACAATAAATTTTTTATTTAAAAGTTGTTATAGCCCTTCAATGGGGAAGGTTGCCATATTTCTCAAGAATCTAACTTCTAGGAATTAAATTGTGAATTACACAAAAATTTGGAATTTTACTTAGAATTTTATTATCTAAGCAAAAATGGGTAAAACTGAGAGACACTTTCTTAAATTTAAGGAACCCCTTTTAAATTTAAGAAAAACCTTTAACATATGTTAAAATATAATGTTAGACCTTTAAATTTTGTACATTAATAAAAAAAAATTGGACAGGTATTCAAGTTACAGGTGCTTAAAAATAGCATAATTTCTATTTTCGGGCCCTTATAGCTCCTAAACAGGGGGCTTGACAAAAAAATTTTGTTAACTGACTCCTACTATTTTTTTAGGATCTAACTTCTCCCGATCAATTTCAAGATCCTAGCTTGAACCGTTTAGAAGATATGTGGGGCCAAAAATTTTGCAAAAAATGAATTTTATATAATGGTAAATTTTAGTACCGTATGGTAACCGTATACATTTAAGCGACATATTTTTGTAAAGTTTATAAAAGCAGCTCTCTAATACCGTTTTTTGATTGAAAATAAACTTAACAGAACTCTTGTTATATCAATTTAAATATAGGGCTTTTTTGGAATTTTCAGGGGCTGTAACTTCGTCACCCTTCAAAATTAAGAAAAACCTTTGACACATGTTGAAATATAATTATAGAGCTTTGAATTTTGTCTATCACTAAAAAAAAATTTGGACAGGTATTCAAGTTACAGGTGTTTAAAAATAGCAAAATTTCAATTTTCGAGCCCTTTTAGCTCCTAAATAGGGGGCTTGACAAAAAAATTTTGTTAACCTACTCCTACTAATTGCTGAGTATCTAACTTCTCCCAAAATTTCAAGACTCTAGCTTGAACCGTTCAGAAGATATGTGTGGCCAAAAATTTAGCGAAAATTGAGTTTTGCGTAATGTTAAATTTTAGTATCGTATGGCAACCCTAAACATTTGCCTTGTAAAAATTTATAAAGTTTATAAAACCAGCTATCATTTGCCGTTTTCAGATTGAAAATATATGTAATAGAACTCTTGTTATAACAATTTAAATATAGGGCTTCCAAGATTATTGCACGATTTCATCGACAATGTCGAAGGAATCCTAACATTAATAACTGAAATTGACGGAACTTTGTATGACAAATTTTTCTGAGGGCAATTAGAAACAAAATTGAAGGACAGGCTAATGAAGTTCTAAATATGTATGGAACTCCATTGGAATGGGAAAAAATGAATAAAAACCTGATTTTTCATTACTCTGATAAAAGAAACGAGACATCCCTTATAAAAGATTTACATACGTTAAAACAGAATAACAAAACAGTAGAAAATTTTTATTCTGACGTTATAGAAATTCAAGCTACTATGTTTAATCATATAAACATACATGAGAAAGCTCAAAATGTTATAGCTGCAAAGAAAGATCTTTATAATGAAATGTGTCTTAACGTTTTCTTGTCAGAACTTAAAGAACCATTAGGGTCAACCATCCGTGCTATGCGACCACAATCTTTGACAGTTGTATTTTCTTATTGTATGAAGGAACAAAATATTTTCTATACAAGAGTTTTTAATCAACAAACTTCTAAAATAAAACCCGTTCAAAATAACAATAATTTCAGTAATTTTATAACACCATATAGACCAAGTAGAGGACAAGCAATAATACCAATTCCAAAAAATAATAATAATAGTTTTACTCAACCTAGACCGAAAAATCCTTTTAATTATCGTACCAACAACAATTTCTTTAACAACCAAAGAAATCAATTTATCAGATCCCCAGTTAATAATCAGTTAACACAGTACAACAGACCAACTGCATAATATCAGCCAAGAGCAACCCCAATGGACATTGGATCAGCCAGATAAAGATCCTTAATTCGAAATCAAAATTCAACTCAGAGACCAAACTTTAAATTATAAATTCATCGGATTAGACATTTTTACTCTTTTAAAAGCCAAAGTAGATATTGCAAATAAAAAATTATTAACCGCAAATTCAGAAATAAATCTTTACTTTAAACCTAATTCTGAACAAATTCAAATACCACCTAAATCAAAATTAATTGTAAAACTACCAGTAGATTATAAAAATGGCAGCATTCATATCAATAACATTGAAATTTGTCCAAAAATATCAGCTTCAGAAGATATGAGTGACGGAATTCCCATTGCAATAGGACCGCTAAATGAATTTAACCATCAGTTAATTTTGTCAATTTCAGATAGAAAACCTCCAATTCAACTTGAAGTAATAAAAAGTTACCTAATTTTACAGAAGAAACCATAACTGACATTTTAAAGAAATTTGTACCACATAACAAACTTACCGCTATATATACAGACGATTCTACCTTTAAACTCATTCAAAGTTCTTTTTCAAACATTTCGCCAGATGTGGATCATTAAAACTTATTCGTTGTACCGAAATACTAAAAGACATAATCAATGAAGACGGACAGGATAAAACAATTAGGGACTATCATTTAAAAAATAATCATAGAGGTATCACTGAAACAATACTTCATCTCAAAAGAGAATTTTATTTTCCATTAATGAAAGAAAAAATTAGTAAAATAATAAATAATTGTGATACTTGCAATATATTAAAATATGACCGTCACCCACCTAAACCAAAGTACGAAATATCTGTAATAGCTAAGAAACCTATGGAAACTTTGCATATAGACATATAGTTGACAAATTTTCTCGATTTGCGGTAGCCTACACGGTAACTAACAGAAATAATTTAAATATGATCAAATCTCTAAGAAATTTCTTTAGCCTTCAGCATTCCAGAAACAATTGTGTCGGACCAAGGTGGTGAATTCACATCAACCATATTTCAAGATTTTTGTGGACAATATAATATCAATCACCACATTACATCATTCCAACAAACTAGTAGTAATGGCATTGTAGAAAGAATTCACTCTACTTTAACTGAAATATATAGAATAGTACATGAAAAATCAAGAGATAAAGATCATGATGATATCTTGAATGAATGTTTAATAACTTATAACAATGCACTACATTCCACAACAAAACTGACACCATACGAATTATTTTACGGAAGACCATACACTTTTCTAAAACAAATTTCACCGAATAACGAACATGACTACCTAGAAAAACTGAACGAATTTCAAAATAAGCTTTTCCCAGAAATAGAAAAATTAGTAGAAAATAAAACAAAAACCTTAATCGAAAAATTAAATAAAAATAGACAAGAACCGGAATACTATCAAGAAAACGATCAAATATTTAGAAAAGAATTTAAAAGAAATAAAATGACACCAAGATTTTCAAAACATAGGGTAAAAGAAAACAGGTAAATAACAATTAAAAACCTTAAAAATAAAAAATTTCATAAAGCTAAAATTAAAACAAAATTTAAATTTCAGAATAATAACAGTCAACGGACAGAGACTGGAAAAAAAAGACCTGACGGAGAATAAAATACTTACGTTAAAATTAGGCACAGCTAGAACAATAAAAGGTTACGACAATCTTTTACATATAGTAAGACTAGATATATACATAGAAACCATTAACAAAATCGAGGATACTATAAATTCTTTAAACATATTACAAGGCTCAATAAATATAACTAAATCAAAATTACAAAATTTAAATCAAAAATTAAATACTCTATATCCAAAATTAAGAATTAAAAGAGGTCTTATAAATGGCCTTGGTACCATGATAAAAACTATAACAGGTAACATGGATGCAAAAGATGCACATAATATTAACGAAGCAAATCAAACTCTTAATAGAAACCAACAAAATCTAAATAAAGAAATTGACAACCAAATAGGTATTATAATGCAAGAAAGATTTGACAATATTACCAGACACATAAATGACCAACAAGAAACCATTTCGCTGTATTTAAGAAATTATCAAGATGAACTTAGAAATAGCATATTAAAATCAGTTTACAATGAAAAATTAGTAATTCAATCTCAATATATTAATCAAATTAACTACAATATAGGTCTTTTAAATAATCACTTAACAAGTTTAGCGGAAGCAATCGTACTAGCTCGGTTAAACATTATATCAAAACAAATTCTTAGTATAAATGAAATAAGCGATATTCGAGAAAAATTTAATAATAATTCAATTCAATTCAGATGAGAATATCTACCAATTACTAGGTTTACAAGCCTATTATAATAATACTAATATTATTTTTAACATTAAAATTCCGATTTTATCCCCTGAGTCATCCTCAATGATTCATGTATCCCACTTCCTATTAATAATACAAAAACCATTCATACAAAACCTTTTTTAACATATAACTTTAATAATATTCAATATTTTGACGAAGCATGTCCAAGAGTAGAAAATATACTTTATTGTACTGAATCTACGAATCAAGAAATAACAGAAAAATCCAGCTATTGGCAAAATAATCCAAAACTTTCCAGCCAATTGCACATTAAGAGAACAACTATTTGTACCAAAGATCACCCAGCCAGAACCAAATTACATTCTTATCTTGAACAGTTCAGAAATAACATTAAAATCATCCTGTGAACCTCACCAAATCAAAGCTAAAGGAACCAAATTAATACATTATATGACGCAATGTCAGCAGAATTAAATTACTTAGTAACAATTGGGAAACTTTAAATATTAATGTTCCCATTATTCAAATTTCTTTAATATAAAATATGTTTCGCTGACAATGCATCTTTTAATTATAAATACCTGTAATATTTTATTCAGAATGCAATTAATATTATACCTGTAACAAGTAAAGTACAAATTAAAGAGTATTTAAACAAGTGATGAAAAAAAACCAAGGGTTTTTAAAAAAGCACATTTTCAAAATTATATTGTATTACATACTGAGTTTAACTTTGGAAATATTTACTTGGAAATAGTTACTACTGACTTATAAAATTTACTACTAACAATAAATTTTTTATTTAAAAGTTGTTATAGCCCTTCAATGGGGAAGGTTGCCAAATTTCTCAAGAATCTAACTTCTAGGAATTAAATTGTGAATTACACAAAAATTTGGAATTTTACTTAGAATTTTATTATCTAAGCAAAAATGGGTAAAACTGAGAGACACTTTCTTCAATTTAAGGAACCCCTTTTAAATTTAAGAAAAACCTTTAACATATGTTAAAATATAATGTTAGACCTTTAAATTTTGTACATTAATAAAAAAAAATTGGACAGGTATTCAAGTTACAGGTGCTTAAAAATAGCATAATTTCTATTTTCGGGCCCTTATAGCTCCTAAACAGGGGGCTTGACAAAAAAATTTTGTTAACTGACTCCTACTATTTTTTTAGGATCTAACTTCTCCGATCAATTTCAAGATCCTAGCTTGAACCGTTTAGAAGATATGTGGGGCCAAAAATTTTGCAAAAAATGAATTTTATATAATGGTAAATTTTAGTACCGTATGGTAACCGTATACATTTAAGCGACATATTTTTGTAAAGTTTATAAAAGCAGCTCTCTAATACCGTTTTTTGATTGAAAATAAACTTAACAGAACTCTTGTTATATCAATTTAAATATAGGGCTTTTTTGGAATTTTCAGGGGCTGTAACTTCGTCACCCTTCAAAATTAAGAAAAACCTTTGACACATGTTGAAATATAATTATAGAGCTTTGAATTTTGTCTATCACTAAAAAAAAATTTGGACAGGTATTCAAGTTACAGGTGTTTAAAAATAGCAAAATTTCAATTTTCGAGCCCTTATAGCTGCTAAATAGGGGGCTTGACAAAAAAATTTTGTTAACCTACTCCTACTAATTGCTGAGTATCTAACTTCTCCCAAAATTTCAAGACTCTAGCTTGAACCCTTCAGAAGATATGTGTGGCCAAAAATTTAGCGAAAATTGAGTTTTGCGTAATGTTAAATTTTAGTACCGTATGGCAACCCTAAACATTTGCCTTGTAAAAATTTATAAAGTTTATAAAACCAGCTATCATTTGCCGTTTTCAGATTGAAAATATATGTAATAGAACTCTTGTTATAACAATTTAAATATAGGGCTTTTTCCAACTTTGGGGGGCTGTAGCTCCGTAACAGGTGGGGCTACAGAAAAAAATTCTTCTACGAAATTATTTTTTTTACAAAAACTACCCATGGTTAAAATTTCTTTTCTCTATTTCAAACGGTGTAAAAGTTTTTGTAAACATACGGACGGACGGACGGACAGAGTGAAGCTATATAGGCACATTTTTACAAAATTTTTTGAAAATGTGCTAAAAATAAAGTTTGTTTTTTTAATTAATGTAAAAAAGAAACTTATAAGTCGCGCGTATCAATTTACTGATAAGATAGACATATTGACGTACTGCCGTATAAAAATTGTACGTCGTATGCTTTTATTTAGATAAAATAAATATTTAATTATCTACTCCTTTCATCTACTCTTTTTCAAGAGGCGGTGTGGTGTGGTGTGGCTGTAAAAAGAGTAGTTTACTCCTAGCTAGACAAATAGGTATAATATAATATGTACATACATTTATAGAAAAAATTTCAGATTTTATTATTGAAATGTAGTGCTTATTTGCCTATGTTGCTACTAAATTTAAAAATGGAATAAGGGGAGGAAAAATTTATCAATTGATTAGTTATTTCTTTTAATATCTTTGTAGATATGATATAAATCTTAAAATTGTGATTTTAAAAAAAATCTCGACTTCTCTCAACTGAACTATTATTTTGTATTTTGGCAGCTTCAGTATAATATAATACTAAGTACTTAACTTATTTACTTATGAATTATGATAGGTATGTTAAATTTTGTTGTACATATTATGGTCTATGAATAAGCTTTTTAATTAGGATACAGAATACATACAACATAGTTCAAATCGTACTAAAATGTTTAGAAAAAAGTACAGTTTTCTATATGTAGGACAGCATTAACTCGAATTTTGGCTACTTGACTTCAGTAAATATGTATACATATGTAATTGTTTAGAAAAATCATCAAATTTTCAGAACATTATATATTAGGACACTATTTATATTTAGAATGTAAATCGCTTTTTTTGTGTAATAAGTGTACAAAATTATACTCTCTTTTAGCGCGTTAAGCTGCAGGAATAAAATTCAAAAATACTTCAAAACGTTTTTATAATTGAAAAAATTATAAATTTTTTTTTTAAGCAAATTTCAAACCCAAGAATTGTTGAAAACATTGTTGCCATACATTTTATTATTTATAGGAAAAAAAAAATTAGTGTCGTGTAATATTAGTTTAATATAAATTACACAAAACGGATTTTTTATGCAAATTTAAAAGCACAAAAAGCTCGAATTTCGAGCAAAGGGCGATACTAGTAAAACTTAAAAGTATAAAATAAAATAAAATAAAAACGAGGAAGTGTGTAGTAGAGTAGACTTTGTCAACTCTGGGATACCCGTATGACCGTTATATAAACATTATATCATTATTATTGTGAACATTAATTACTTTTGGGAAAATTTCAAACATATCAGCTTTATTAGGTGTATAGCATAATGCTCTTATAAAAGAAGGAGTTGTATGACAGCTACTCGAACCCTTGGCAGTAGATCAACCAAATTTTGCAGTAACTTTGGCCATTACACTAAACTATTTTTGGCAAAATTTCAGACACCCAACTTCAATAGGTATAGAGTAATGCTCATATAAAATAAGAAGTTGTATGGCAGCTACTCGAACCCTCTGCAGTAGACCAACCAAATTTTGCAGAAACTTTGGCCATAAAACTAAACTACTTTTGCCAAAATTTCAGACGCGTAGCTGTAATAGGTAAAGAGAAATACTCATATAGAAAAGGAAGTTGTATGGCAGCCACCCAGACCCATGTACCAAAATGGCTGGATTTAAATAGCGATGACGGCTATTGCAAAAAAACTAATTTGCGAAAATTTCAAGATCCAAGCTCCTTTAGTTTTTGAGTTATCGTGCGGACGGACAGACGGACGGACGGACATACATAGCTAAATCAATTTTTTTTCGATTCTGATCCGATCCATACACTTGAGTCTATATCTACCCCCCCTCCTTCTCTGCGTTACAAACGTAATGGCAAATTTATTATACCCTTTGACTATATAGTAGTACTAGCCCCCTAAAATGTAGAAAATAATAAATTGAAGGTAGATCTTGTAAATATCTACATAAGTAAATTGCTGGATTAAGAATAACTGAAAGAAGAACAGTCTCCCATTTCAGCATTTTTCTTTTATATTAAAACACTTTTAAATGCACAAGATCTACCACAAATTTTTGGTTAGTGAAAATTTTCAACATTTTAAGCTTAAAAGTTTTCAAACATTAAAAGAACTGTTTCTTATACCAACTCCGCCGTAGCCGGTCCCAAGCCCGGTTGAGAAAGGAGGAGGGAAGAATAGTTGCAACCTGAATGGCCACATACATTGGCGTCTCAGGAAGTAGGAAAACGCTATATAATGCAGTTGAACTCGTAACATAGTTATGAGAACTTCAACGCATTATATGGCAAATTCTGAAGCAACTCTTCAAACCCAACGGCCCTCCAGTCTGGGGGTTGGCGTAAGGCTAACTACCTTACCCATAAAAACCAACAAATAGTTATGAATGACGAAAATGCCTCGGATATGAGAACGAATAGATTACACGGAAAACGACCATGGAACAACTATAAGCACAAAGATTTAAGAATTTGCTTCTGGAATGTAAGAACACTCTACACCCCAGGAGCATCTAACAATTTGGAAAAGGTTCTCGCGCAGTATAAAGCCGATATTACTGCGATACAGGAAATACGTTGGAAAGAAACCGGTACACTAAAAAAGCGAAAATGCGACATTTACTGCACCACATATTAGGATGCGGTTTTGTAGTGGGAGAAAGGTTGATGTCGTTGGTCATTGACTTTACACCTGTCAATGAACGACTTGCAACCATCCGCATCAAAGGCAGATTTTACAACATCTCCATAATATGTGCGCATGCTCCTACGGACGAAGCAGAGGATGCAGACAAGGAAGAATATTACGATACCATTGAGCGAACATACGCAGCCTGTCCCGAACACGATGCCAAGATTGAAATCGGAGATTTTAATGCTAAAGTCGGTAGAGAAGCAATATATGGAAAAACAATTGGTAATCATAATCTCCACAACACCATCACAGACAATGGTTACCGATTAGTTAATTTTGCAGCTGCGCGTAACATTGTTATAAGTAGCACCAAATTTCCACATAAGAACATCAACAAAATAACCTGGCTATCCCCTGATGGTCGTACATCTAATCAGATTGACCATCTATTGATTGACGCACGACACTCAACATCCGTGCTAGATGTACGAACCTTCAGAGGGGCTAACATCGACTCTTATCATTATCTAATAGCGGCACAATTCAGAGCACGAATATTTAATGTGAGGAAGCTGCAGAACACATGATCACAAAAATTCCACATTAGAAGCCTACAATCGCCTGATATAGCCAGAGAATACAGCCAACAAATTAGCTCTAGACTCCAATCGGCACCTCCTTTGAATAATCCATCCATCGATGAACAATGGCAACATTGTTCTAACATTATCAAGGAGGTGGCTTCAAATACCATAGGTTTCGAACCAACACTAACCAGAAACCCTTGGTATGATGAAGAATGCTCAATTAAAACAGCACTCAAAAATGTAGCATACTGCAAGACCCTGCAGAGGAAAACCAGAGCGGCGCAGGAGGAGTACAGAGCTAAAAGACGAGATGAAAAGTACACCATTAGGCGAAAAAAAAGGGTTTATGAAAAATCTCGTCTTGTGGACATTGAAACATGCAGAGACAGAGGCGAAGTACGTAAGTTCTACAAACAAGCCAAGCAGTTGGCAGCTGGCTACAAACAACGTACACACGCGCTTAAAGACAGCATGGGAAATTTGGTAACCGATACGCGAGAGATATTGAAGACATGGAAACAACATTTCGAACAGTTGTTAAATGATGGGCATACAGAACACCAGAATAATGCACCAGTCACAATGATCAACGATGACGAAACACTACCACCGAGCCTAATGGAAGTTGATCAAGCCATTCAGAAACTGAAAAATAACAAAGCTGCTGGTTCAGATGGAATCCCAGCTGAGTTATTTAAGGTAGCAGGAGAAGATTTGGTTAGGAGCGTGCACCAAATCATCATCAGAGTCTGGATGGAAGAATGCATGCCCGATGACTGGAACATTAGCACCATATGCCCCATCCACAAAAAGGGCGATGCCATGTCATGTGCCAACTATAGAGGAATATCTCTATTGAATGTCGCGTACAAGATCCTTTCCAACGTAATATGCGAACGACTGAAACCACATTGCAATAACATCATAGGCAACTACCAATGTGGTTTCCGTCCTGGTAAGTCTACCATCGACCAAATCTTCGCATTGAGGCAAATCCTGGAGAAGACCCATGAATTTCAAATCGATACACACCATCTTTTTATCGATTTTAAGGCAGCCTACGACAGTATCTATCGCCGGGAACTGTACATTGCAATGTCGGAATATAGCATACCATCCAAGCTTATCCGACTTTGCCAAGTAACATTGGAGAACACTAAATGTGCAGTTGCTATTGGAGGAAATATGTCGGACCTCTTCCGCACATGCACCGGCTTCCGTCAAGGTGATGCACAGAACAGATTATACGCCGCTCTGGTGTCAACATCGAAGGAACAATCTTCAGAAAATCTGTTCAGCTATTAGGCTTCGCAGACGACGTCGACATAATAGCAACATCACAACGAGCCGTCATCGAAGCCTTCGTCCGTATTGAAGAAGAAGCAAAGAAAATGGGTCTTCTAGTGAACGGGAACAAAACAAAGTATATGTTATCAACAAATAAAGAGGCCAGAATACATCGAGCAGGTCCAAACATAACTGTTGGTACATATAACTTTGAGGTAGTTAAGGAGTTTGTCTACCTAGGTACAAATGTAAACTCCGCAAATGACATCAATGTGGAGATCCGACGAACAATAAACCTAGCAAACCGCTGCTACTTCGGTTTGTCAAAACAACTGGGTTCAAAACTCCTCTCGCGCAGTTCCAAAGTGCAACTGTACAAAACGCTCATACTTCCGGTGCTACTATATGGAGCAGAATGCTGGACATTGCCCAGAGCAAGTGAGCAAGCACTTGGAACTTTCGAGCGAAAGATTCTTCGTCGAGTGTTCGGTCCTTACTGCGACGATGGGACCTGGAGAAGAAGATACAATGCCGAGATCTATCAGCTGTACGGTGACGTAGACCTAGTTCAAAAAATTAAGATGGCTGCAATGGCTAGGTCACGTTGAGCGAATGGACAACAATGCTCCAGCTAAAAAGATACTCGAAGCCAGGCCAGAGGGAACACGTCGCAGAGGTCGCCCAAACCTTCGTTGGAGAGATGAGATTTCGACAGACATCAGAAGGCTCCAAATCTCCAACTGGAGAGAATCTGCTCGGGACCGAACGAGGTGGAGAGGAACGCTACGTCAGGCCCAGGACCTTCATGGTCTGTAGCGCCACCTAAGTAAGTAAGTAAGTAAGTAAGTTTCTTATACCAGCAATTTACTTTTATATTAACACAGTAACAAATTCTCAAGATCTACCTTCAATTTATTATTTTCTACATTTTAGGGGGCTAGTACTATTTAAATAAAAGTATATATTAAAAAAAAATGTTTTTTTTTATTTTATTATACCCTACACCTATAGAATAGGTAAAGGGGTATATTAACTTTGGTATGGTGTTTGTAACCACCTAAAGGAAGCGAGCTAGATATGGAAAAGTATATATATTTGTGATCAGCGTGACCGCCTTAGTCGATATAGCCATGTCCGTCCGTCCGTCCGTAGGCACGATAACTCAAAAAATAATGGAGCTATCTTGATGAAATTTTAACTGTAGGTTACTAGGACTGAAAGTACGGCGGGGATTGCATATGGGCAAAATCGGCAACAACTAATGACGCTATCTTCATCAAATTTGTGCTGTAGGTTACTAGTAATGAAACTACTTCGGGAATTGCGTAAGGTCGGGATTGAACCATGGGTTCGGAACCTAGAACTTTTTGATCGAATTTAGTCCAAACGAGCATAATTCCGAAACCAATGAAGATAGAACCTCCAAATTTGGTATCATGGTGTCCCTTCCTATTTCCTAAGTGTCTTGTGAATTTGGGTCCCATTGGAGTAGTGGGTCGGGGACCAGCCACACATTTCCGAAGACCTTAAAGCATATCTTTAAAATTAATAAAGATAACAACTTGAAAAAATGTAGAAGCTTCCAATTTGCCACAAGGGTGTTCTTGCGTGTTCCCCTAATTTGGGATCAATTGGAGTGGTGGTTCTGTACCCCTCTCAGACCTCCCAAGTTTTAAAGGCTTATAATCGAAATTACTAAAAATAGTTACTTAAAATTAGGATAGACCGTTCAAATTGTGTACAAGGGTTAACTAGTACTATAAGTACAGCGGGGACTATATAAGGGCGAAATCAGCCCAACGGTTCGGATTCCGGACCTTTTAATCGATGTCAGGGCTAAGGAACATATATAAAAAATCACGATAACTCAACAACTAATGAGGCTATCTTCATGAAATTTGTGCTGTAGGTTATTGGCAGCGAATTTACGGCGGTGATTACGTACGGTGAGGATTGGACAATGGGTTCGGAACTTAGAACTTTTTGATCGAATTTAGGCCAAACGAGCATAATTCCGAAACCAATGAAGATAGAACCTCCAAATTTGGTATCAGGGTGTCCCTTCCTATTTCGTAAGTGTCTTTGAAATTTGGGCCCAATTGGAGTAATGGATCGGGGACCAGCCACTCAGTTCTAAGTCCCTTAAAGCATATTTTCGAAATTAATAAAGATAGTAACTTGAAACAAATGTAGAAGCTTCCAATTTGCCACAAGGGTGTTCTTTACTATTTCTTGCGTAACCCCCTAATTTGGGATCAATTGGAGTGGTGGTTTAGAACCTCTCTTAGACCCCCCAATGTGTAAAAGCTTATCATCGAAATTAATAAAACTAGTAACTTAAAATTAAGATAGAGGGTTCCAATTGTGTACAAGGGTTAACTAGTATTGAAAGTATGACGGGACTGCATATGGGCGAAATCGTACCATAATTTCGGGTCCTGGAACCCTTGAAAAGTTCAAGGACTAACAAACATATATCTTAAAAACACCATAACTCAAAAAATAATGCCGGTATTTTGATGAAATTTAACAGTAAGTTACTAGTAATGAAAGTACCATGGGAATTGGTTGTGGTCGAGTTTAATTTCGAAGCCAAAGAATATATTTCCTATGTCCTATGTGTCTCCGAAATCTAGACTTAATTGTAGTGGTTCAGCTATGTTCAAAGGTACTTGCTGCATTTATGTAAAATTTATTTTTATATTTAAATGAATTATATGAAAAGGTGTAAATTTTTAATTGTATTTTAGAAATACATTTATTGCATATTTTGCGTTTATAAGCTTTTCTATTAGGTATATAAACTAACCATTTAAAATAATTGCAATTTTGAAAAATTTGGATTATTAAATATATTATGCTTTGATTATCTTTTTATCACAAAATTTAATAATTAGAATTTTTTTGAATTGGAATAAATATATTTTCATTTATTTCAAGTTTGTTTGTTTTTTAATATTTTTAAATAGATAAATTAGTAAGAATTTGTAGTATTTTTTAATAGGTAGGGTAATTAGAAAATGTTTTTAGTATTATACAGTTAATTTGGTTAGCTATGTCTTACGATCAAATTAATAACAGCTTCTATGGTGTTAAAATGACTTATGGATATGTCCTTAAATTTGAACCAAATAGGTGTAGGGTATTTCTAAGTCGGTTGTATCGACTGACTGTTTCTTTACTTGTTTTTTTTTATAAATTAGTTTCAATATTATTATTGCCCGTAGCCCGTCTATAATAGAGATGTAATATGAAGGCATGCCATGGTTTTGAATACAGAGAAAAAAAATATTCAGGCGCAATAAAACCCGTTTTAAAAATTTTTATAAAGAAGATAGGATACTGAAATTTTCACAATTTCATTCTTATGCAATAGCCGTCATCGCTATTGGAATCCAGACAATTTGCTGCACGTGTTCGAGTACCTTCCATACAACTTCGTTTGTTATATGAGCATTCTTCTATACCTTTTGAAGCTGGGGGATGAAATTTTACCAAAAATAGTTTAGTTTTATGCTGAAAGTTTGTGTAAAATTTATTTGCAGTGGGTTGGAGTAGTTGCTATACAACTTCGTTTTTATTTGAGCATTAATCTATGTCGATATTAGTTAACTTAAATGGCCAAAGTTTGACTAAAATAAAGTTGGTGTAGTGGAAGAGGTTTGAAGAGCTGCCTTTCAATTTATAAAATAACTGAAAGCTTAATAATTAAAATTCCTAATAAAAAAAATTAAAATTAACATAAATATAAAATAATATAAAAAAAACAAAATAAACTAATACATAAAAAATGCAAGACTTTCAATTTTCATTTTTACATACATTTTATTTCCTTTTCTCATTTTATTTTGCTCGGTCATTTTTTTTGTTAAAGTTAACCACTACTCGTATTAAATGTATGTATTCGTATGTATTCGTATGTGCTCGTATGTTTTTCTAACTTGCATTAATTTAAGATAAGCTGGTATATTTCTTTCTTAAATTGAGATATACTTGATAATTCCTTTATATTATAAGGTAACTCATTAAACATTTTTTAACATGCATGTAGGCAATTATTTTTCTGGTTATTTGTTCTAAATAGTGTTAGATAGAAATTTGTTTTTTTTTCATGTGTTATAAGTGTGAATATCCAACATTCTATTTAGTGTAAAATAGTGTTTTATTAGGTTATTCGTTATTTTGAAATCTGCCATATACATTGCTTTCCCAGAAATATTTTCTAATTTTAAGTATTGTTCTGAATATAATGACGCAGTAGGATAAACGGGTGAATAGAAAAGAATAAACTTAAAAGCTTTTTAGCACATTTTAAAAAAAATTTGTAAAAATGTGCCTATGTAGCTTCACTCTGTCCGTCTGTCTGTCAGTCCGTATGTTTACAAAAACTTTAACACCATTTTAAATAGAGTAAAGAAATTTTAACCATGGTAGGTATTGCAAAAAAAATAATTTCGTAGAAGAACTTTTTTCAAAGTTGCTGAAAGCCCTATATTCAAATTGTTACAACAAGAGTTGTCTTAGATATATTTTGAATCTGAAAACGGCAAACGGTAGCTGGTCTTATAAACTTTTTAAATTTTTAAAAGAAAATGTTTAGGGTTGCCATACGGTATTTATATTTAATATTTAACACCACGGAAACTCAATTTTTGCAAAATTTTTGGCCACACATATCTTCTGAACGGTTCAAGCTAGGGTCTTGAAATTACTCAGAAATTAGTAGGTGTCAGTTAACAAAATGTTTTTGTCAAGCCCTTATTTAGGAGCTATAAGGGCTCGAAAATTAAAATTTTGCTATTTTTAAACACCTGTAACTTGAATACGTGTCCAAATTTTTTTTAGGTAATGTACAAAATTCAAAGCTCTATAATTATATTTAAACATGTGCCAAAGGTTTTTCTTAATTTTGAAGGGTGACGAAGCAACAGCCCCCGGAAATTCCAAAACAGCTCTATATTTAAATTGATATAACAAGAGTTCTGTTAGGTTTATTTCAATCAAAAAACGGTAGAAGAAATCTGCTTTTATAGGCTTCCCAAAACTACATCGCTAAAATGTAAAGGGTTGTAGTACGGTACTAAAATTTACCATTATGTAAAACTGTATTTTTGGAAAGTTTTTGGTCCTACATATCATCTGAACGGTTCAAGCTGGGTCTTGAAATTTTGGGAGAGGTTTTTAGGAGAGATACTCAGAAATTAGTAGGAGTCGGTTAACAAATTTTTTTTGTTGCGTCCCCTGTTTAGGGACTCGAAAATTAAAATTTTGCTATTTTTAAACACCTCTAACTTAAAAGCCTGTTAAAATTTTTTTTTACTAATATACAAAATTTAAAGCTGCAGCATTATATTTTAACATATGTTAAAGGTTTTATTGGAGTAGTAGGTTGGGAACCAGCCAGACATTTCTGAAGACCTCAAAGCATATCTTTAAAATTAATAAATATAGCAACTTGATAAAATGTAGAAGCTTCAAATTTGGCACAAGGGTGTTCTTTACTATTTCTTGCGTGTCCCCATAATTTGGGATCTATTGGAGGGGTGGTTCAGTACCCCTCTTAGAACTCCCAAGGTTTAAAAGCTTATAATCGAAATTACTAAAAATAGTAACTTAATATTAATATAGAACGTTCCACTTGTGTACAAGGGTTAACGAGTATTTAAAGTATAGCGCGGACTGCATATGGGCGAAATCAGCCCAAGGGTTCGGATTTTGGATCTTTTAATCGGTCTAAGGGCTAACGAATTTATATAAAAATTCACGATAACTTAACAACTAATGACGCTATCTTCATAAAATTTGTGTTGTAGGGTACTGGTAATGAAACTACGACGGCGATTGCGAACGGTGGGGAATGGACAATGGGTTCGAAACTTAGAACTTTTTGATCGAATTTAGGCCAAACGTGCATAATTCCGAAATCAATGAAGATAGAACCCCCGAATTTGGTATAAGGATGTCTCTTTCTATTTCCTTAGTGTCCTTGAAATTTGGGACCAATTGGAGTAGTGGGTTGAGGACCAGCCACAAAGTTCCGAAGACCTTAAAGCATATTTTCGAAACTAATAAAGATAGTAACTTCAAACAAATGTAGAAGTTTCATATGTGGCACATAGGTGCTCTTTACTATTTCCTGTGCGGTTCCTCTAATTTTGGATCAATCAGAATGGTGGTTCAGTACCCCTCTTAGACCACCCAAGGTTTAAAAGCTTATCATCGAAATTAAGAAAAGTAGTAACTTAAAATTAAGATAGAATGTTCCAATTGTGTACAAGAATTAACTAGTATTGAAAGCATGACGGGGACTGCATATGGGCGAATCGTACCATGGGTTCTGGAACTTTTGAAAAATTCATGGGCTGAAAACTTACATCTTAAAAGCAGTGTAACTTAAAAACAATGCCGTTATTTTGCTGAAATTTAAACTCTAGGTTACTAGTTCCAAGGGAATTAATTGGTTTTGGTCGAGTTCGGATTCTAGAAGCTTTTGATCGATTTGAGGCCAAACGAGTATAATTTTGAAGCCAAAGAATATATTTCCTATTTCCTATGTGTCCCCGAAATTTAGACTTAATTGTAGTGGTGGTTCAGGTGGCTCCTAAGAAATCCCAAAATTAAAAACCTTATCTTCGAAATTCATGAAGATATAAACATTAAATTTGATACACGAGGGTTCTTTCCCGTTTCCGTTTTCATTTAACACTACTATATTTTTAAAAGGCTAAGAATTTTACTATAAAACATATTTTGTAGAATATTTTGCAAATTAAAAATCAATTATTTTTTTAATAAACGATTAAATCGCTTTTTTTTTAATTTTTTTTATATCATATATTTTATTGAATTATTACCATAGGTGATATATAATTAAGACATTGTGTACAATACTTAAGCTATATTAAAATGTAGTTGCCGCATTTATGTCAAATTTATTGTTATATTTAAATGAATTATGTGAAAAGTTCTAAATTTGTAATTATATTTTAGAAATAAATTTATTGCATATTTTTCGTTTATAAGCTTTTCTAATAGGTACATAAACTAACAATTTAAAATAATTCAATTTTGAAAAATTTTAATAATTAAATATATTATGCTTTGATTAGTATTTTATCACAAAATTTAATAATTAAAATTAATTATTAAAAATAATTTTTCACTTTCGTAATTGTATTGATATAAATATATATTCATTTAATTCAAGTTTTTTGTTTTTTAATATTTTTAAATAGATAAATTAGTAAGAATTTGTAATATTTTTGAATAGATAAAATAATTAGAAAATGTTTTTATATTATAAAGTTAATTTGCTTAACTATGTCTTACGATCAAACTAATAACACCTTATATCTAATTAAATTTGAACCAAATAGGTGTAGGGTATTTCTAAGTCGGTTGCTTACTTTTTTTGTAAAAATATAATATAATATTATAATTTAGTTAATTCGTCAATTTATTATTAATTATGAATAATTGTGAAATGAATACTTAGAATATAATCTAATGCACTCAAGAAAACATGTGCACAAGTGTGAAATATAATGTTAATGACGCTTAACGTTTAATTTTGAAACATATACACTTGTGTGAGTTTTCATTTTTATTAGAACTTTAAATGGGAAAAGTTCCCATATTTTTGCTAAGCAAACTTATGATTTTTGTCGAGGATCTGCCCACTTCAGGTTCTAGAAATTAAATTGTGAATTCCACCAAAATTTGTAATTTTACTTAGAATTTTATTATCTAAGCAAAAATGGTTTAAACTAAGAGACACATTCTTCTATTTAACAAATATCTTTTAAATTTAAGAAAAACCTTTAACATTAAAAGAAAATTAAATTTAAGAAAAACCTTTAACATAATGTTGCAGCTTTAAATTGTGTAATTACTATAAAAAAATTGGGACAGATTTTCAAGTTACAGGCCCAAAAATTTTGCAAAAATTGAGTTGTGCATAATGGTAAATTTTAGTACCGCATGGCAACCCTATACGCTTGTCTTTAACAAATTTAATAAAGTTAATAAAAACAGTTGTTTTTTGCTGTTTTCACAATGAAAATATACCGAATAGAACTCTTGTTATAAGAATTTAAATGTGGGTCTTTTTCCAACTTTAGGGTTGGCTCCACAGCGGAGGGGATTACAGAAAAATTTTCTTCCATGAAATTATTTTTTTTTTCAGTACCTACCCGTAGTTAAAATTTCTGTACTCTGTTTCAAACGATGTAAAAGTTTTTGTAAACATACGGACGGGCAGAGTGAAACCATATAGGCACATTTTAACAAAATCTTTTGAAAATGTGCTAAAAACTGACTCACTAATCAATAAAATGATTATTTCATTAGTGTTTAATGCTGGTGCAATAGGGCTCTGGCCCCTGATGTTAAGCTGAATATTTTTTCAGTCTGCAAATCTTTAATGTTAGTAAATTAAGATTAGCAAAAGTAGTAAAATATTTGTGATTCGAGATTAAAGTTTATAAAGTTCTAATTTTTTTTGGTTTATAAAATTTATTTTAATTTCTAGAGCAATTATCGAACAATATTATTATAATTTCCAAATAAATTTCTTATTGAAATTGACAATTTTTCAAATAAACTTTTTTAATTTAAATTTCGAATTATGTTTGTTTAACAAAACAAGTTTGTTAATAATATCAATTAAATTTTGTAATAAATAAAATAAAATGACAAAAATATGTTGAATAAATAAAAAGAACAAAAAACTATAGATTGAAACAGTTTAACCTGGTTTCTTTGTTGTTTATTATTTCATTATTTGAATAAAACATTATTTAAAATGACTCCTTGTATCAATAAAAAAATAAAAATTTATTTAAAGATTCAGAAATCACGTCATGGTACTTTTACTGTTATTTAAATTTTTATTCCATTAAGGAAGCTTTTTACCACATTTTCAAAAGATTTTGTAAAAATGTTGTTATAATGTGGTCGTCTGTCTGTGTGTCCGAAGTTTACAAATACTTTTACACCGTTTGAAATAGATTACGGAAATTTTAATTACGGGTAGGTATTGTAAGAAAAATAATTTTATGCAAGAACTTTTTTCTGTAGCTCAACCCGTTACGGAGCTACAGCCCCACAAAGTTGGAAAAAGCTTTATATTTAAAGATTTATAACAAGAGTTCTGTTAGGTAAATTTTCAACCTGAAAACGGCAAAACACAGCTGCTTTTATTAAGTTTATTAAATTTGTTAAAGATAAACTTATAAGGTTGCCATACGGTACTAAAATTTATCTAAACGGTTCAAGCTAGAGTCTTGAAATTTTTTGAGAAGTTTGATCCTTCGAAATTAGTAGGAGTCGGTTAACAAAATTTTTTTGTAACGCCCCCTGTTAAGGGTTTGAAAATTGAAATTTAGCTATTTTTAAACAACTGTAACTTGAATACCTATCCAAAAATTTTTAAAGTAATATACAAAATTCAAAATCCCAATATTATATTTCCACACAAGTCAAAGGTTTTTCCTAATCTTTAAGGGTGACGAAATTACAGCACCTGAAAATTCGAAAAAAACCATACATTTAAATTAGTATAACTATAATATATTATATATAAGAGTTATAAATATATAAGAGTTCTATAGGGTATATTGCTAATCTAAAAGATCCTCGAGAATCATTGTAAGTTTGCTTAGTAAAATTTTGGAAACTTTCCCCATTGAAGAGCTATTAGGACTTGAAAATTAAAACATTTATGTTTTTATAAATCAGTAACTTATTCACCAGTGTATCTTTTTCCAAAATTAAACGTTAACATTGAAGCTCCAACATTATATTTCGCACTTGTTAACGGGTTATGTTGAGATTATATTCTAAGTATTTATTTTACTATTATTTATAATTAATAATAAATTGATGAAATAACTAAATTAAAAAGAACCACTATATAATTTTGGAAATGTTCTTTTCCAAAAACCCTCGGTTTTTTTTCATCACTTGTTTCTTATTTATTTTTTTATTTATAACTTTGCATTTAGGTATATATAATACAGTTAAGGGTTGTTATAACAAAGTTCTATTAATGTTTCAATCACTATGGAAATTAAAAATATTTTGTTTACGAAATACGAATTAAATATAATTTATTTTTAAAACAATATACCTTAATAATTAAACCAAGCAAGAAAATTAATTTGAGCTCTTCTGGCTAAGCCGTTTTTACATACTTGTAATATGTAATATTGTTCGTAATTATTAAAACTGAATTGTTTTAATATAAATGTACCTTAATTTAAAAAAATTCTTTTAAAATTAAAATTTTATTAAACCTTAGATATATATTATAGAATTATAAAATTTTAAATGTTATGCACTACATATAATACTCAGAAAGTGATAATAAAAAAAAGTAAAGAAACATTCAGTCGGTGCAACCGACTTAGAAATACCCTACACCTTCTTATTATTAATTTGATTGTAAGACATAGCTAACCAAATTAACTTTATAATACTAAAAACATTTTCTAATTACACAAATTATGTCTTAAAAAATGTTACAAATTCTTACTAATTTATTTATTTAAAAATATTAAAAAACAAAAAAACTTGTTATAAATGAAAATATAATTATTCCACTTCAATTACAAAATGAAAAAATTCTAGTTATTAAATTTTTTGATAAAAATCTGATCAAAGCATAATATATATAATAACCCAAATTTTTCAAAATTGCAATTATTTTAAATGGCTAGTTAATATACCTAATAGAAAAGCTTATACGCAAAATATGCAATAAATGTATTTGTAAAATACAACTACTAATTTACATCTTTTCATACAATTCATTTAAATATAAAAATAAATTTTACATAAATGCAGCAAGTTCCTTTGAAGAAAGCTGAACTACTACAATTAAGTCTAAATTTCGGGAACACAAATGATATGATTTCTATTCTTTGGCTTCGAAATAGTACTCGTTCGGCCTCAAATCGATCAAAAGCTTCTAGAATCCGAACTCATTGACCAAACTCGACCAGAACCAATTCCAATGGTACTTTCATTACTAGTAACCTAAAGTTTAAATTTCATCAAAAAAGCGGCATTATTTTTTGAGTTATGGTGTTTTTAAGATATATGTTTGTTAGCCCTTGAACTTTTCAAAGGTTGCAGAACCCGAAACCATGGTACGATTTCGCCCATATGCAGTCCCCGTCATACTTTAAATACTAGTTAACCCTTGTACACAATTGGAACGTTCTATCTTAATTTTAAGTTACTAGTTTTATTAATTTCGATGATAAACTTTTACACATTGGGGGGTCTAAGAAAGGTACAAAATTAGAGGGACACGCAGGAAATAGTAATGAACAGCCATGTGCCAAATTTGAAGCTTCTACATTTGTTTCAAGTTACTATATTTATTAATTTCGAAAATATGCTTTAAGGTCCTTGGAACTGAGTGGCTGGTCAACACCCAGGACTCTAATTGGGCTAAAATTTCAAGGACACTAAGGAAATCGAAAGCGACACCCTAAAACCAAAATTTGGAGGTTCTATCTTCATTGGTTTCGGAATTATGCTAGTTTGGCCTAAATTCGATCAAAAAGTTCTAAGTTCCGAACCCATTGTCCAATCCTCACCATACGCAATCGCCGCCGTAGTTTCATTACCAATAACTTACAGCACAAATTTCATGAAGATAGCGTCATTAGTTGTTGAGTTATCGTGATTATTTATATATGTTCGTTAGCCCTGAAACCGATTAAAAGGTCCAGAATCCGAACCCTTGGGCTGATTATGCAGTCCACGCTTAACTTTAAGCACTAGTTAGCCCTTGTACACAATTTGAACGTTCTATCTTAATTTTAAGTTACTATTTTTAATAATTTCGATTATAAGCTCTTAATACTTAAGAGGGTCTAAGAGGGATACTGAACCACCACTTCAATTGAAGCTTCTACATTTGTTTCAAGTTACTATCTTTATTAATGTCGAAAATATGCTTTAAGGTCTTCGGAACTGAGTGGCTGGTCCCCGACCCACTACTCCAATGGGGCCCAAATTTCAAAGACACTTACGAAATAGGAAGGGACACCCTGATACCAAATTTGGAGGTTCTATCTTTATTGGTTTCGGAATTATGGTCGTTTGGCCTCAATTCGATCAAAAAGTTCTAGGTTCCGAACCCATTGTCCAATCCTCACCGTACGTAATCACCGCCGCAGTTTCATTACCAATACCCTACAGCACAAATTTCATGAAGATAGCCTCATTAGTTGTTGAGTTATCGTGATTTTTTATATATGTTCCTTAGCCCTGACATCGATTAAAAGGTCCGGAATCCGAACTGTTGGGCTGATTTCGCCCTTATATAGTCCGCGCTGTACTTATAGTACTAGTTAACCCTCGTACACAATTTGAACGGTCTATCTTAATTTTAAGTAACTATTTTAGTAATTTCGATTATAAGCCTTTAAAACTTGGGAGGTCTGAGAGGGGTACAGAACCACCACTCCAATTGATCCCAAATTAGGGGAACACGCAAGAGATAGTAAAGAACACCCTAGTAGCAAACTGGAAGCTTCTACATTTTTTCAAGTTTTTATCTTTATTAATTTTAAAAATATGCTTTAAGGTCTTCGGAAATGTGTGGCTGGACCCTGACCCACTACTCCAATGGGGTCCAAATTCACAAGACATTTAGGAAATAGGAAGGGACACTCTGATACCAAATTTGGAGGTTCTATCTTCATTGGTTTCGGAATTATGCTCGTTTGGCATAAATTCGATCAAAAAGTTCTAGGTTCCGAACCCATGGTCCAATCCCGACCTTACGCAATTCCCGAAGTAGTTTCATTACTAGTAACCTACAGCACAAATTTGATGAAGATAGAGTCATTGGTTGTTGAGTTATCGTGATTTTTTATATTTGTTCGTTAGCCCTGAAACCGATTAAAAGGTCCAGAATCCGAACCCATGGGCCGATTTCGCCCATATGCAATCCCCGCCGTACTTTCAGTCCTAGTAACCTACAGTTAAAATTTCATCAAGATAGCTCCATTATTTTTTGAGTTATCGTGCCTACGGACGGACGGACGGACGGACGGACGGACGGACATGGCTATATCGACTAAGGCGGTCACGCTGATCACAAATATATATACTTTTCCATATCTAGCTCACTTCCTTTAGGTGGTTACAAACACCATACCAAAGTTAATATACCCCTTTACCTATTCTATAGGTGTAGGGTATAAAAATTTCGTAGTTTATTAAAACAAGTAAAGAAACAGTCAGTCGGTGCAACCGACTTAGAAATACCCTACACCTATTTGGTTCAAATTTAAGGACATTTCCATAAGTCATTTTAACACCATAGAAGCTGTTATTAATTTGCTCGTAAGACATAGCTAACCAAATTAACTGTATAATACTAAAAACATTTTCTAATTACCCTATCTATTAAAAAATACTACAAATTCTTAATAATTTATCTATTTAAAAATATTAAAAAACAAACAAACTTGAAATAAATGAAAATATATTTATTCCAATTCAATTACAAAATGAAAAAATTCTAATTATTAAATTTTGTGATAAAAAGATAATCAAAGCATAATATATTTAATAATCCAAATTTTTAAAAATTGCAATTATTTTAAATGGTTAGTTTATATACCTAATAGAAAAGCTTATAAACGCAAAATATGCAATAAATGTATTTCTAAAATACAATTAAAAATTTACACCTTTTCATATAATTCATTTAAATATAAAAATAAATTTTACATAAATGCAGCAAGTACCTTTGAACATAGCTGAACCACTACAATTAAGTCTAGATTTCGGAGACACATAGGACATAGGAAATATATTCTTTGGCTTCGAAATTAAACTCGACCACAACCAATTCCCATGGTACTTTCATTACTAGTAACCTACTGTTAAATTTCATCTAAATACCGGCATTATTTTTTGAGTTATGGTGTTTTTAAGATATATGTTTGTTAGTCCTTGAACTTTTCAAGGGTTCCAGGACCCGAAATTATGGTACGATTTCGCCCATATGCAGTCCCGTCATACTTTCAATACTAGTTAACCCTTGTACACAATTGGAACGCTATATCTTAATTTTAAGTTACAAGTTTTATTAATTTCGATGATAAGCTTTTACACATTGGGGGGTCTAAGAGAGGTTCTGAACCACCACTCCAATTGATCCCAAATTAGGGGGGCACGCAAGAAATAGTAAAGAACACCCTTGTGGCAAATTGGAAGCTTCTACATTTGTTTCAAGTAACTATCTTTATTAATTTCGAAAATATGCTTTAAGGGCCTAAGAACTGAGTGGCTGGTCTTCGATCCACTACTCCAATGGGGCCCAAATTTCAAAGACACTTACGAAATAGGAAGGGACACCCTGATACCAAATTTGGAGGTTCTATCTTCATTGGTTTCGGAATTATGCTCGTTTGGCCTAAATTCGATCAAAAAGTTCTAAGTTCCGAACCCAATTGTCCAATCCTCACCATATGTAATCACCGCCGTAGTTTCGCTGCCAATAACCTACAGCACAAATTTCATGAAGATAGCCTCATTAGTTGTTGAGTTATCGTGATTTTTTATATATGTTCCTTAGCCCTGACATCGATTAAAAGGTCCGGAATCCGAACCGTTGGGCTGATTTCGCCCTTATATAGTCCGCGCTGTACTTATAGTACTAGTTAACTCTTGTACATAATTTGAACGGTCTATCCTAATTTTAAGTAACTATTTTTAGTAATTTCGATTATAAGCCTTTAAAACTTGGGAGGTCTGAGAGGGGTACAGAACCACCACTCCAATTGATCCCAAATTAGGGGAACACGCAAGAGATAGTAAAGAACACCCTTGTGGCAAATTGGAAGCTTCTACATTTTTTCAAGTTGTTATCTTTATTAATTTTAAAGATATGCTTTAAGGTCTTCGGAAATGTGTGGCTGGTCCCCGACCCACTACTCCAATGGGACCCAAATTCACAAGATACTTAGGAAATAGGAAGGGACACCCTGATACTAAATTTGAAGGTTCTATCTTCATTGGTTTCGGAATTATGCTCGTTTGGCCTAAATTCGATCAAAAAGTTCTAGGTTCCGAACCCATGGTCCAATCCCGACCTTACGCAATTCCCGAAGTATTTTCATTACTAGTAACCTACAGCACAAATTTGATGAAGATAGCGTCATTAGTTGTTGAGTTATCGTGATTTTTTGTATTTGTTCGTTAGCCCTGAAACCGATTAAAAGGTCCAGAATCCGAACCCATGGGCCGATTTCGCCCATATGCAATCCCCGCCGTACTTTCAGTCCTAGTAACCTACAGTTAAAATTTCATCAAGATAGCTCCATTATTTTTTGAGTTATCGTGCCTACGGACGGACGGACGGACGGACATGGCTATATCGACTAAGGCGGTCACGCTGATCACAAATATATATACTTTTCCATATCTAGCTCGCTTCCTTTAGGTGGTTACAAACACCATACCAAAGTTAATATACCCCTTTACCTATTCTATAGGTGTATGGTATAAAAATATGTTGTTTTTAATTTATAAAATATAATACATAATATGTTTTATAGTACAATTCTAAGCCTTTAAAAATATAAAAGTGTTATATAAGAACAGAAATAGGAAAAAGTTTCTCAAATTTGAAGTTTCTTTTTTAATTCATTTCGAATATATGCTTAAAGGTCCTGGAAGTAGTGGGTGTGGTACGGTAAAATTTCACGTACACAAAACTAATAAGAAGAAACACCTGTGCCCCAAATATAAGGTTCTATCTTCTTTGGATTCGAAATTATACTCGTTTGGTCTCAATTTGATCAAAAGCTTTTAGAATCCGAACTCGACCTGAACCAATTCCCATGTTACTGTTATTACTAGTAACCTCGAATAGAAATTTCATCAAAATAGCGTAGTTAGTTTCTGAGTTTTGGTGTTTTTAAGATATACGTTTGTTAGCTTTTGAACTTTTCAAAGGATCCAGAACCCGAAACCATGGTACGATTTCGCCCATATGCAGTTCCAGTCATACTTTCATACTTGTGAAGCCTTGTACACAATTGGAACGTTCTATCTTAATTTTAAATATTAATTTCGATGATAAGCCTTTTAACCTTGGAAGGTCTAAGAGAGTTACTTGAACCACCACTCCAATTGATTATAAATTAAGTGAATACGGAGGAAATAGTTTACTACGAACACCCTTGTGCCAAATTTGAAGCCTCTACATTTATTTCCAGTTAACACAAAGTTAATATAACCCCTTTACCTATTCCATAGGAGCAGGGTATAATAAGCTAGAAATTATTAAATAATTTAAAATACCGTCGAGCTGACATGTGTTACCAAACACTAAGCCTGTTAATAGAGTCAATTTCATTTTCAACGAGCTTCATTCATACAAAATGTAAAGTTAATCACTCAAACCGTTTCCTATTTTGCAATGGGTTAACGAAACTCAATTTTCAAACTTATATTTTTTAAACTTTCTTTTTGGGTACAATTTTGGTTTTTTCTTTTTCTACAATTTTGGAATTTAATGTAATTTGGCTCTTGGGCGATAGTTAGTGAGTTTTTTAGCATTCTTTTTATGAATTGGTCTGATATAAAATATTTTCCAAAAAGGGGAAAAATGTCCAGAATTTAATGAATTTTTGAAGCGTAATGTTTCGGAATTAAATTGAGTTGAAGACGTAGATTAGAAAATTTGTTCAGAATATTTCTGTAATATCAAAAACATTTGGAAAAAATTATTTATTCCTTAGTCGAAAAAGAATCATCACATTTACATTTAGAACTTACGAATTTCCAAAATTTTTTTTTATCAGACTTTAATGAAGTTGCCATAAGGTTAAGTAATTATTATAAAGTATATTAGATGATGTTTCAAAATTCTCAAGCAAACAAAAAGGTTATATTACTGTTTTACAGTAATATACCACAATTTTTAATAACCATTCAACATTTTTTGACCCAAATTAAACATTTCATCATATTTATTATATCAAAAAATGTTTAATTTGGATGAAACAAAGTTGAATGTTTATAAAAATTTGTTGTATATTGCTCTAAAACAGTATATGTTTTGAAATCTTTGCGTCAGACTTTGTTTCTGAGCGTTTTTTTTAGATTTTTATTTTCTTTAATAATATTTTTATTTTTCATCAATAAATCATGTATACTGTTAAAGAGATAGTTTTGGGATTTTAAAATCTCACCTACAATGGCTCCTAAGTGTTATATATTTCACTATATATATTAGTACTATATATTTTATCCACTGTGCAGTTTGTCTGATCAAAAGTATAAAAGGTGTCTTTGTTTTAGGAATCTTGATTTGTATTTTTATAAACTTGCCCTGACCCGTGTTCTGTATCATTCAAATTTTCATTATCAGTGTCACCATCACCGATGACTTATATTGTTTCATTATTGCTAATAGGACAATTTAAACATTTCCATTTAGAATTACAAGTTTAAATAGATTCAAATTCTTCTTCAGATATGAATGCGCACCTCACATGAAAAAGTGCCGACATTCTCCACTGGACAAGATACCAGTATTTTTACCACTAATTCTGGTTTCACAGCTTGCACAACTTTTCGACATAATTAAATTCATATTGTTTATTTGTTTTTAAAATAAATAATTTTTTGTAAATTTCTTTTAATTTATTTTTGTATTTTTTTTCTTCTTTCTTTTTTCCAATTTTAACTTTATTACACCCTACACCTATGAAATAGTAAAAGGGTATAATAATTTTGGTATGGTGTTTGAAACCACCTAAAGAAAGCAAGCTAGATATGGAAAAGTATATATATTTGTGATTAGGGTAACATCCTGAGTTGATATAGATATGTCCGTTCGTTCGTCGGTAGACACAATAACTCAAAAAATAATGGAGTTATCTTGATGACGTTTTGACTATAGGTTACTAGGAGTTAAAGTACGGCGGGGATGGCATATGGGCGAAATCGGCCCATGGGTTCGGATTCTGGACCTTTCAATCGTCCTAAGGGATAGCGAACATATTAAAAAAAATCAGTATAACTAAACAACTAATGGTGCTACCTTCATGAAATTTGTGCTGTAGACTACTAGTAATGAGACTACGGCGAGAATTACGTACGGTCAGAATCGGACAATGGGTTCGGATCCTCGTAGTTTTTGATCGAATTTAGGCCAAACAAGCATAATTTCGAAACCAATGAAGATAAAACCTTCAAATTTTGTATCAGTGTGCCTCTTCCTATGTCCTTAGAGTCCTGGAAATTTAGGACCAATTGGAGTAGTGGGTCGGGGACCATCCACACAGTTCTGAAGACCTTAAAGCATATCATTGAAATTATTAAAAAGGAGGAAGAGTGTGGTAGAGTAGACTGTGTCAACTTTGGTATACCCTTATAACCGTTATATAAACATTATATCATTTAAAAGTTAATAAAAGTTAATTACTTTTGGTAAAATTTCAAACATACCAGCTTTATTAGCTAAATCAATTTATTTTTCGATTCTGATCCGACCCAGAAACTTGAGTCTATATCTATCCCCCCTTCTTCTCTGCGTCACAAACGTAATGGCAAATTTGTTATACCCTTTGACTATATAAGTTTTCGTTTCGATTTTACCATTAATAAAAAAAAAACAAACGATATTTTGTAAAACGATTTTTTATTATCAATTTTAACTTATTTAATTACATTTACTTTTCTTTAACTTAATTTTAAATTTAATTACGCTTTAATTACGAGCTTCAGTAACTTTGAAATCCAGAACAGAACTTGACTTTAATTAGTTTATTCCATGGTATTTATATTATAATATTTGCTTATTAAGATTTAGGTGTTATATTGCAATTATTCATAATTGCAATTGAAAAACATTAAAATGTCTAGGAATTTTATCTATGAAAAATAAAAGGAAATTTTTATGAATAATTGTATTTCATAATTATATTGAAAATGCTGAATTAACGGGAACGTTTAGATTTACTGAAAGTAAATCTATGGGAAAAGAATTTATTAAAAAAAAAATGATTTAAAAGTAAATATATTTAATAAAGGAATAATGTTACAAATGCTGAATTTGCGGGAACGTGTTGGAACATGTAGATTTACTAAAAGTAAATCTATGGGAAAAGAATTTATTAAAATAACAAAAAATTTATCTGAATATTTAAAGTAAATAAATTTATTAAATGAATAATGTTACAAATGCTGAATTTGCAAGAAGGTTTTTAGATTTATTCAAAATAAATCTATGAGCAATAATTATATTTAGAATAATGAAGTTTTATGGTTAGTGGTGCCATTATCATTTATAACACCCCCACCGTTAGTCTGAGGCTCCGACGAAGTATTTATTATGATTTTCTTATGCTTTTTGTACAAACATTTTATATTAAAATTACAATAACTATAAAAAGCATAAGAAATATATTGATATATTAATTACATAATTTTCATATTTTTTGTTTACAATTTCATTAACATGTTTTCTATTATTTTCTATATTTTTAACATGAATCTCTTCGAATTTTATATAATTCAAAGTTTTTTTTTCAATTATTATACCCTACACCTATAGAATAGGTAAAGGGGTATATTAACTTTGGTATGGTGTTTGTAACCACCTAAAGGAAGCGAGCTAGATATGGAAAAGTATATATATTTGTGATCAGCGTGACCGCCTGAGTCGATATAGCCATGTCCGTCCGTCCGTCCGACCGTAGGCACGATAACTCAAAAAATAATGGAGCTATCTTGATGAAATTTTAACTGTAGGTTACTAGGACTGAAAGTACGGCGGGGATTGCAAATGGGCGAAATCAGCCCATGGGTTCGGATTCTGGACCTTTTAGTCAGTGTCAGGGATAACGAACATATATTAAAAATCACGATAACTCAACAACTAATGAGGCTATCTTCATGAAATTTGTGCTGTAGGTTATTGGTAATGAAACTACGGCGGTGATTACGTACGGTGAGGATTGGACAATGGGTTCGGAACTGAGAACTTTTTGATCGAATTTAGGCCAAACGAGCATAATTCCGAAACCAATGAAGATATAACCTCCAAATTTGGTATCAGGGTGTCCGTTCCTATTGCGTAAGTGTCTTTGAAATTTGAGCCCCATTGGACTAGTGGGTCGGGGACCAGCCACTCCGTTCCGAGGACCTTAAAGCATATTTTCGAAATTAATAAAAATAGTAACTTGAAACAAATGTAGAAGCTTCAAATTTGGCCCAGGGTGTTCTTTACTATTTCTTCCGTGCCCCCCTAATTTGGGATCATTTGGAGTGGTGGTTCAGGACCTCTCTTAGACCCCCAAATGTGTAAAAGCTTATCATCGAAATTAATAAAACTAGTAACTTAAAATTAAGATAGAACGTTCCAATTGTATACAAGGGTTAACTAGTATTGAAAGTATGACGGGACTGCATATGGGCGAAATCGTACCATGGTTTCGGGTTCTGGAACCCTTGACAAGTTCAAGGACTAAAAAACATATATCTTAAAAACACCACAACTCAAAAAATAATGCCGGTATTTTGATGAAATTTAAACTCTAAGTTACTAGTAATGAAAGTACCATGGAAATTGGTTCTGGTCGAGTTTAATTTCAAGGCCAAAGAATATATTTCCTATTTCCTATGTGTCCCCGAAATTTTGACTTAATTGTAGTGGTTCAGCTATGTTTAAAGGTACTTGCTGCGTTTATGTAAAATTTATTTTTATATTTAAATGAATTATATGAAAAGGTATAAATTTGTAATTGTATTTTAGAAATACATTTGTTGCATATTTTGCGTTTATAAGCTTTTCTAATAGGTACATAAACAAGCCATTTAAAATAATTGCAAGTTTGAAAAATTTTAATTATTAAATATATTAGTTCACAAAATTCAATAATTCATCAAAATTTAATAAATTTATCACAAAATTTAATAATTCAAATTTTTTCATTTTGTAATTGAATTGGAATAAATATATTTTCATTTATTTCAAGTTTTTTTGTTTTTTAATATTTTTAAATAGATAAATTAGTAAGAATTTGTAATATTTTTTAATAGATAGTGTAATTAGAAAATGTTTTTAGTATTATAAAGTTAATTTGGTTAGCTATGTAGTATTTGAGATAAATAAAGGGTTGCATATCACTGCACCTCATGTTATGAGATAATATAATATTTAAAATAATGTTTTTCAGTTGTAAAAAACAGTCGTAAACAAGATCTCAATAAAGGCATATTATATTTAAGAAATAAAAGGCATTAGTTTTTATTTTCATTATAAACGAATAACACATGGCGCTGCGGTAAAAAAGTTTTTTTTTACAAAAGAATTATAAATAACACGTGGAATTGAATTTTTAAAAAAAAAAAAAAAATTTATAAAGAACACATATTTAATTAAAAATTATAAATAACACATTAAAAAAATTATAAATAATTAAGTGAAGTTAATTCTTAAATTTTGATCTATTGTGTATCTATTTCCTACCCTACCAAATATATGACTGTTCAGAATAAAATTAACTTTAAAATATAAAAATTTGAATTGATTTAATTAAAAAAAGTATAGCAAAAATTAAAAAAAAAAATCATTTAAAAATAAATTTCATAAAACTGAAATTAATTAACTTATATGAAAAAAACCACCAAACCTCGTGGACGACCACCAAAGCAAAAAGTGATTTATGTTGAGAAGGTATCAACAATGGATTATGTAAAAAAAGTAGATAAGTTAATTCTGGAAGGGAATTTGTCGGAGCGTTGGCGTGTGTTTAAGCAGAATTTTGAAATTTTTGCAACGGCAGTAGAACTCAACAAAAAAACAGAAGCAGTTCGCATTGCCACGTTTTTGAATGCGATTGGAGCAGAAGCCTTAGAAACATATAATTCTTTTGGTTTAACACAAGAACAAAAAGAAAAATATGATGAAGTAATAAAGGCTTTCGACGAATTTTGTCAACCGAAAACCAATGAAGTCTATGAAGCGTTTGTGTTCCAGAGTCGAAATCAAAAATCGCAAGAACCGTTCAACAATTTTTACATGGATTTAAAAAAATTTGTCGTAAATTGTGGTTATGGTGACCAGAAAGAAAGGATGCTGCGTGATCGTATTGTCATGGGCATTGAAGATAAACGGCTCCAGAAAAGAATGCTTGAAACAGAAAATTTAAATCTGTCAAAAGCTGTTGATATGGCAAGGGCATCAGAGGTCACTCAAAAGCAATCCTTAAATATGCAACAAAACACGAGGTTTTCACAGTTGAATGGAACATTAGATGCGGTTGAAACGAAAAATACAAGCAAAGATAAGTATAATAAAAGTAATTTGTTAAATAAAAGAAACCAGACTACTAATAATGGTAATTACAAAAATAATATGTATAAAAATAATTTTAATTCAAAAAATAATTTTTCTAATAAAGATAACGTTAATTATCCTAATAATTTGAAATTTTTAAAATCCGAAGGTATTCGAAGTCAATGTAAATATTGTAATTTAAACCATGTTTATGGAAAATGTCCAGCCTATGGAAAAAATTGTAAAAACTGTGGGAGGATTAATCACTATGCAAGTGCGTGTAAAGTAAAAACTGTTAAAGGAATTTCGGTATGTAAAGAATTTGATAATAATTATTCTGAGATCTTGTGTATTGATGCTGTAAGTAAAGGAAATAAATTTGATAAAAATAGTAATTTTAAAGATATAAATTTTGAAAAATCTTGGTTTGAAAAAATTAAAATTGAAAATAAATTCGTAAATGTTAAGTTAGATACAGGTGCTGATGTGAATGTGTTGCCTTTAACACTCTTTAATAAATTTAAAAATATTAAGTTAGAGAATTTTGATAAAAAGGTTGAGGCTTATGGAGGTACAAATTTAAAAATAGTAGGTAAATGTGAAATGCAAACAATATGTGGAAACAAAAAATTTAGGCAACAATTTTTAGTAATAAATACAAATTCTCCACCGATATTAGGGCTGCCAGGGTGCATAAATTTGAATTTAGTAAAAAGAGTTGATTTGATTAAAAAAAATGATAAAACTGAATTTGTGGAAAAATATAAAACTTGTTTTGAAGGATTAGGGTGTTTTGCAGAAAATTTTAATATTGAACTGAATAGTGATGCAAAAGGGGTAATTAAAAGTGCTCGTCGTGTTCCATTATCATTGATGGCTCCATTAAAAGAAAATTTGAGAATTTTGTGTGAGAAACAAATTATAGAAAAGGTGAATGAACCTAGTGAATGGGTCCTAAATTTAGTCTTGGTCGAAAAGAAAGATGGCTCCCTTAGATTATGTCTGGACCCACGTGAGTTGAATAAATTTATTAAAGCAGAAACCCATCCAATACCTACATTTGAGGAACTGGCTGAGAAATTGAATGGTAAGAAAATTTTTACTGTGTTAGACCTGAAGGAAGGGTATTGGCAAGTGAAATTAAATAAAAAGACAAAAAGATTGTGTACATTTATAACTCCCTATGGGTGCTATAGATTTTTACGTCTTCCATTTGGAATTAAAACAGCACCAGAAGTATTTCAAAAGTATAATGAAGCAAATTTTGCAGATATTCCTGGTGTTGTGATTTATATTGATGATATCCTAATTTCAGCTTCGACATTAGAGGAGCATGATAAGATCTTAGAAGCTGTGATGGAAAGGGCCAAAATCCGAAATGTTAAATTTAATGAAAACAAAATACAATATAGAATTTCTGAAGTAAAGTATTTAGGACATGTTATATCAGAAAGTGGTATTTCATGTGACCCAGACCGAATTATAGCTATTGAAAAACTCGAACCTCCTAAAGATAAATTGGGATTACAAAAATTGTTAGGTATGATCAATTATGTTCGTAATTTCATACCTAATTTATCTGAAATATCTAACCCATTACGTGAATTATTGAAAAATAAAGTCGTTTTTCAATGGTTACCTATACATGATAAATGCCTACGAATTATAAAAGATACTATTTGTAATGCACCCATATTAAAAACGTTTGACAAAGACAAACAAATAACTTTAGAATGTGATGCGTCAAAATCTGGATTAGGCTGTTGTTTGATGCAGGAGGGACGTCCAATATCTTTCGCCTCGCGTAGTCTAACAGATGCAGAAACTAGGTATGCGCAAATAGAGAAGGAATTTTTAGCGATTGTCTTCGCATGCCAAAAATTTCATTTTTACATATATGGTCGTCCCGTAACTGTTAGAAGTGATCATAAACCACTGGTACACATAATGCAAAAAGACTTCCATGCTATACCGTCCCCTCGATTACAACGAATGAAATTAAGACTAACCAAGTACAATCTTGATATTATTTATGTGCCTGGGAAATATTTATATATTGCTGACTTATTGTCAAGATTTTACAATAAGGAAACGCCTTCTGGTGAGATTGAAGAATTGAGCGAACTTGTTCATTCTTTGAATATGAGTGATGAGAAGCAGAAATTATTTAGAAAGGAAACAGATAATGATCAAAATTTGAGTAAATTAAAAGAACTTTTATTAGAAGGTTGGCCAAACTCTATAAATAAAGTTGATAAAAATATTAGATATTTTTATAAATTGAGAAATGATTTGTACATTAGTAATGGATTAATATATTTAAACGATCGTCTTGTAGTACCCCAAAATTTAAGATATTTCGTTTTATTAAAATTACATGAAGCCCACCTAGGTATAGAAAAAACAAAAGCACGAGCGCGTACACTTGTATATTGGCCCAATATAAATGTAGAAATAGAAAATATGATTACCAACTGTGTAACTTGCCAAAAATTTCGTAATGCTAATATTCGTGAACCAATGTTATCGCATGCGGTGCCTTTGTATCCTTTTCAAAAAATTGGTATAGATATTTTTGAGATTGGCAAAAACAATTATATTATAATTTCGGATTATTATTCTAGATATTTAGATATTTTGCAAATTATGTCTAAAACAGCGGAGGCTGTTATTACAAAATTACAGAATTGTTTTGCTACTCACGGCATTCCTAGAGAAATAGTAGCTGATAACATGCCCTTTAACTCGTTTAAATTTAAAAATTTTTGTAGTATGCATGACATTAAATTAACAACAACTAGTCCAACATATTCACAAGCAAATGGGTTTGCTGAAAAAGCTGTGAATATAGCAAAAAATTTAATTAAGAAATGTATGGAAAGCAAAAACGAATTGTGGTTAGCCTTATTAGAGTATAGGAATACCCCACTTAAGGATGTTTCAGCTTCTCCTGTTGAATTACTCATGAGTCGAAAGACCCGAACTTTATTACCAAGTAAAGAAAACTTGTTTACACCAAAGGTTATTCCAAGTATTCATAAGAATATAATATTAAAAAACTGTAAACAGAAGTCGTATTATGATTTACACACTAGATATAGAAAAGAATTTATTAAAGGTGAGAAAATTTGGTATAAAGACTTGAAGCACGGGTGGATAAAGGCACACATCGCTGACGTATGTAATGAACCAAGATCTTACTGGATAAAGTTAGAAAAAAACGGTTTACTTCTAAGAAGAAACTCAAACAAAATTAGAAAAAGACTTGCATGTTGATTAATGGTACCACATTCAAAATAGTAAAATGATAACATAAATAAGAATTTTTGATATTTTGCATAAACAGATGTTTTGAATTTTAATATAACATAAATAAGAATTTTTGATATTTTGCATAAACAGATGTTTTGAATTTTAAGATAACATAAATAAGAATTTTTGATAATTAGAAAAAACAAATTTTTTTTTATTAAAAAAAAAAAAAAAAAAAAAAAAAAAAAAAAATGTAAGTAGTAAATAAAATACTAAATGAAATGTAGTAAATGAAATACTAATAGGTTGCACTTCCTCTTACATAATGTTTTATAAATGAATTGAATTTAAATGTAATTTAATATTGGGAATTTTGTTAAGTATTTTTTAAAAGGGGAAGATGTAGTATTTGAGATAAATAAAAGGTTGCATATCACTGCACCTCATGTTATGAGATAATATAATATTTAAAATAATGTTTTTCAGTTGTAAAAAACAGTCGTAAACAAGATCTCAATAAAGGCATATTATATTTAAGAAATAAAAGGCATTAGTTTTTATTTTCATTATAAACGAATAACACAAGCTATGTCTTACGATCAAATTCATAATAGCTTTTATGGTGTTAAAATGACTTATGGATATCTCATTAAATTTGAACCAAATAGGTGTAGGGTATTACTAAGTCAGTTGCACCGACTGACTGTTTCTTTACTTGTTTTTGTATTATAAAAAGGTAAAATTATTTTATCATTAATTTTAGTATAAAAATTTTCATAAGTTTTATTATTTATTTTAATTGTACAATTTTCATATTTTATTAAATTATTACCTATTATAGTAATGCTAAAGTTATTACAATTTTGTTCTATATTTGTTTTTTCAATATTTTTTGTTATAATTATACCTTTAATTATTTCATTAACTTTTTTATTTATAAATTTTTGCATGTTACAATGTGCTTTTTCAAACTTAAATATACTATTAATACATTTATTTTCTATAATATTTAGATTTTTCTTTAAATTATTTTCAACATTGGAATTATAAACATTATTTTTATCATCTATAAGAACATTATAATTTTCTAATAATATAGTTTTATTACTTAAATTCGGTATTGGTTCAATGTGAATTTCAGAAAACGGTTTTCCACTATATTTTGGAATTAGTAATATAATAACAATTTGTTCTAAATGAAATTTTACAAAAATTTTAATATCTTGAATGCTTTCAAAGTCAGAAAGAAGATTAAGTTCTTCTTCTGTTAAAATGTTTTTTGATAGTATGCCTAATTTACTTATCAATACTACTTGTTCTATATCGTCAATGTGAGTTTTAAGCAGGTCTATATCATAATTAATTTGATACATATTTTGTATGTATTTTATTTCGTCTTCTATTGCCAAGATTTCGTTATTGGTTTGCATATTAAAAGAATTTAGGTATTGTGAAATTGTTTTTTGTTGATTTTTAATTTGTTTTGTGATATTCTTGATTTGATCAGAAATTTGATTATTAATTAATATTTGTTTATTATTCTCATTAATGATAGATATGGAGTTTTTAGATAATGCTTCGATGTGTTCGTTAATAGCTTGTTCATCATTGTAGTCCATTGTACCGAATAGGTATTTTAGTCCAGTACCTAATCCGTTAATTAAACCTCTTTTATGTCTTTTATGTGGTTTCAAATTATTTATCTTTTTGTCTAGCAAATCAAAATTATGTTTGATTGTATTGTACATAGGATTAGTAAAATTGGGTTATATTAGTTCAATATTTTTGTATATAAATTCTCTACTGTTTTCGTATTCTGTTATGTTAATAAGATGTATTATTTTTTTAAAGTATTTGATAATTTTTCTTCTACCTAGATTTATTGTAATATAGCCATTATTGTTATCAATGTCTTGTACTTCTATTTTTTGTGGTAGTATTAAAGGTATGAATGTAATTAAAAGGGCGAATTTGAACATTGTGTATTAAAAAAAATATATATAAAAATCTTAAAAACTTTTTTTCTATTATAAATTTGTAGTTTGATTTTGATTTCGTCTTTTCTTCTTAATTTTTATTGTTTTTGCTTTGATTGATGGGTTATTATTATCTTGAAATTTCTTTTTGGGTTTGACGTGAGAATTATAATACTTTAGACCAGTATCTTTATTAGTTATATGATCTTCGTCTAATATTTCTATTTCCATTTTTCTAAATTTCGAGTAGTTTTTTCCACCTCGTGGATCTTTTACAAAATTTAATCCGGGAGAAATTTCAATATCAGTTCTATTTTTATTAAGAGTATTTATTGTTTTCTCTTTAATTTTTAGAATTTTATTACGAATATTTTCATAGTCACAATCTTTAACTTTACCATTTATGAAGTCGATAGGTTTATGGTTGGTTGTGGAATGAATAGTATTATTGCACTTTGCTATAATTTTCAGAATTTTTTCTTCAACGGTGTCTAAATTTACTCGCTCGTCATGTTTAAGTAGTCTAATGTGCTCATTAATAGTGATGTGGAGACGTTCAACGTCAGCGTTTGAAGTATGATTATTGTTAGAGGTATAATGAATTTCAATATATTGATTTTGAAGAAATTCACGTAAAGGAAGGGCTTTGAACCCTAATTCGTTATCAACTACTATTTTTCTTAAAATACCCACAATAGATAAATATTGTAAAACTGCTCTTTTGAATTCGGTCCAGGTTCGAGAATTAATTTTAATTGCTTGTGCAAACTTAGTAAATTTATCTATAAAGATTAGAAACAATGTTTGATCTAAGCTATAAAAAACGTCAATATGGACAATTTGATTGGGACCTAAAGGTGTTTCTGTTATTTTGAACTTAGTTTTAATGGGGTTTCTTTCATATTTTTTGAGATTACAAATCTCGCAGTTATTTATAAATTGTGCTACTCTATCGCATAATTTTGGATGGTAGTATAATAATTTTAATTCATTACATACTTCCGAAATTCCACGGTGATTGTTTTTTAAATGTTCTTCTTCTATTATTTTAGCAAGTTGTTCTTCATCTGTTATATCTTCTAATAATTTGTTACATTTAATTAATTTTAATTGGCCACTAGATGAAAAATGTTCAAAAAATACTTTTTCTAAAGTTTTAAAAATATCAGAATCTTCTGTATAAATTGCGTTAATAGTTTTAGGGTTAAATTGATTTTTTAAGATAGTAATGGCTGTTTGTTCATCAAAATTTTTAGTGTGGATTTGATCTAAGTGTGGATTACTTTCCTACATTACTTTTAGTGTGGATTACTTTCCTACATTTATTAAATATTTTTAAGTTCCTAATTCTAAGGGAACCAGAGTTTGTTTTATGAAAAGAAATTTGATTTTTAAATATATTTAAAGGAGATTTGCTAATTGGTATATTATTTTCAATAAGTTTATTTGTCTCATTGTTTTCAGATATTTCTTGTTCATAATAATTCTTTTTCTATTGTACTGTAGTGTACTTTATGCTCATTAAGAGTACGACTAGCGTAACATATGGGTCGTCCGTCTTGTGATAGTACGGCACCAAGAGCGAATTGGCTTGCGTCTGTCGTTAAAGTAAAAGTTTTGTTAAATTTAGGATAAATAAGAATTGGTTCATTTATTAGTAGTCTTTTAAGAGTTTCAAAACTCTGAACATATTCAGGATTATCAATTTTTAATTTTACATTTTTCTTTAAGTATTTTGTCATTGGTTTAGCAACTTTAGAACAGTCCTTAATAAATTTTCTGTAGTATCCTGATAGTCCGAGAAATTGTTTTATTTGTCTTGGAGTTTAAGGAATAGGAAAGTTTTTGACACATTCAATTTTTTTAGGATTTGGTCTTATTCCGTCCAATGTTACAATGTGACCAAGAAATTCTGTTTCTTTTTTCATGAATTCCGATTTTTCAAGTTGAATCATTAACTTAGCTTCTTCAAGCCTTTTAAAAATTTTATTTAGTGAATCTAAGTGTTCTTCGATAGATGCTGAGAAGATGATGATGCCATCTAAATATACCAAACAAATTTTATTTATGTATTCTTTTAGAACATAATTCATTAACCTTTGGAATGTAGCTGGTGCTGTTTTAAGTCCAAAAGGCATTCGAATGAATTCATAATTTCGGTTTTCGACAGTGAACGCGGTTTTGTGAATGTCGCGTTCATCAATTTCTATTTGGTGGAATCCTTTAGCAAGGTCCAACGTAGTAAAATATTGGCATGTTCCCAATTTACTTAGAATATCATCAATATTTGGTATAGGGTGCCTATCGTCTAAAGTAATTTCGTTTAGTTTCCTATAGTCAATGACGAGTCTCCATTTTTGTGTCCCACTGGCGTCCTCCTTCTTTGGGACAATCCAGACAGGAGCAGAATATGGGGAACTGCTAGGCCTAATAATGCCCTTATCCAACATTTCGTCAATTTGCTTTTGTACTTCCTCTTTGTGAATTTGAGGGTACCTATAAGACTTAGTGAATATTGGAACGTCATTAATAGTACGAATACGATGTTTGATAGCGTTTGTAAAAGATAAATTTAAATTTTCATTATAAAATAGATGCGAGTATTGTTTAATAATTTTTGATAAATGCATCTTTTCAAAATTAGATAAATGTTCATTACGAATTTCGTTTGAGACATTATAATTATTATTAGTTTCAGAAATTATATTAAAGTTATGATGGTTCACGATTTCAGTTTGTAACGGTGAAATAGTTATGAATTTATTAGTGTTACTTTGTACGTTTAATTTTACAATGGATGTATAGTTCTGTACTTCATATATTCCTTCTTGAATTGTGATTTCGCCATCTGTGGACTTCCTTTCCTTTAGATAAGCGAGACCATCTTTTTGAAGTACTGGAACAGTTAATTCATATTCACCTCTCTGAGTGATATTATATTTTGTTTCTTTATTTTTATTTTCAAAATGTATTTGGATTTCATTATAGATTGTAGTTAAAAGTTGTTGACCTAAATCAATTTTTGTTTTTAATGGCATTAATATATTATTGCCTATTAGTCCGTCATAATTTTCATGAAAAGGAAAGACATACATTTCAACCTTCTTTGTTGAGTCTCAAAATTCTTTGAAAAGCGGTATAACTGCTTTATGAGTTATTTTACATCTTGATTTATGGTTTTAATATTTATGGGTTTTTGAAGTTCTGTTAAATGCATTGGATGACAAAGGTTTGGATTTATAATAGAGTGTGTTGCTCCGGTGTCTATTATAAATTTAAGTGGTCCAATATTCCCACTAACTAAGATATATGGTAATTGGAATTCGAGGCTGTTAATAGAAAATTTGTTGGTGATTCTGTTTTATCAGAATTTTTCTTAGTTTCTCCAATGTTAATTTCCATTGGTTCAGATTGAGATATTTGATTATTTTTATTATAATTATTTGTAAAATTACTATTATTTACAAATGGATTGTTTATATGTGGGTAGTTGTTACTAGTATTAGGATTGTGATAGTTTGGATTTCGATTTTGAAAAGAAGTCCTATTAATGTTGCTATTTTGATGGTTTCTATTAAAATTGCTTTTATTATTTTGGTAATTTTTATTAAAATTATTATTTTGGTTGTACCTATTAAAATTAGTTTGGTTATTCCTATTAAAATTGTTAGTACTGTGATTTTGCCTATTAAAATTGTTTTGGTTGTTTTTATTAAAATTATTATTAAATTGGTTATTCCTATTGGCATTGTTACTATTAAATTTAGTAGTATTAAAGTTTCTATGATTAGAAGTAGCGTTATTATTGGCTTGATTAAAATTAATTTTGGTAACTGACTCACCAGAAAAGTTTTTATTATTTGAGTTAATATGTGCGTAACCTGCTTCATGTAAAATGTCTATAGCAGATTCTAGTGTTTTAGGATTACGACAATATAGAATTGAACGCATTGGTTCAGGCATTTTGTTCTTGAAAATGGTTAGAGCAGAATTTTTATTATTACTAATTGTTTGTTGAGCAACTGTTGAGTAAACTCCTAATTCTAAACTAACTTTAATATTTAATCTTCTTAATATATTTTTGATCTCGTTGTAGAAATCAACGGAATTGGTTTTAAAAGTTGTAGCTCTCAGTTGGTCAAAAAGCTCTTCAAGACTACACCGATCGCTAAAGTTTTTTATAAGGACGTCTTTTATTTCAGTCCATGTTTTAATGTGGTTATTTATTTCCACTGTTTCCCTAGCTTTTCCTTTAAGTTTTGATTTAATTAAGTCTGCAAATACGCTTTGACTTATGTCATCATATTTACCTAACAAAGGACTTACCCTATCAACTAAGTCCGTAAAATTTTGTAATTCTTTAAAATTCCCAGTAAAATCGGGTAATTTGTCAAGATATTTTAGTGGGTCAATAGTAAGAGTTAACGGTTCAGTCATATTTAAAAGTTTTATTTAAATAAATTTTAATATACAAAACAAAAATAAAAAAGAAAAATTACTACTAATTAGTTGCAATAACGTTTTCTGATTTTGTTTTTCACGAAACTTAAACTAATGTAAAACTATTTGTGCTTAACTATGCTATGCTTACATTAATAATTTTTGATGAAAAAAAAGTTAAACGGCTTCAGCAAAATAACTGGAAAATAACTGGAATATAATAACTGGAATACAATAACTGGAATACAAAAACTGGAAAATAACTATAGATGCACAGGAAAAAAGTAAGCAGCACAGCAACTTAAAATAACATGAACATTAATTTAACTGGATTCACAATTTGTTGTTAAAATTTATACATATACTTTATTTAAGTTTATATCAATTTTTTGTAGTTTAGTATATTTGTTTAATAAATTTTTTCTTTTTAAAGTTTTATGTTTTAAAATTTATTATTTTATTTGAATTGTTAATAGAATTTTTTATTTTATTTAAATTTTTAATAAAATTTTTATTTTATTTAAATTGTTAAACTTAATTATTTTTATTTAATTTGTTAATAGAATTTTTTTTTTTTTTTTTTTATTTTATCAAAAAAAATTTTCTTTTAAGTTTTATTATTTTATTTTTAAAGACAAAAAAAAATTTAATTTATATTTTACTTATTCTTCCCATGTATGTGGAGGGTAGGGTAGAATGGGATGGTGTCTTCATCTTCACTATCAATATACGTAGTAAACATTTTTAATTAATTTATAAATGTATTTAGCATAAAAAATTTTTTTTGTATTATTTATTTTTTTTTTTTTTATTGATTTAATTTTAACTGTTTTACAAAATTATTTAATATGTTTTAAACTTTTATCACTTCTTTTGAAAAAAGTTTTTTGATTTTTATTAATAGTTTTTATTTTTGCAAAAAAAACTTTAACACTTCATTTGTTAAAAATTTTAAAAGTTTTTACAAAAAATGTTTTTTTTTTGAATGCACTATAAATGTGTGAACACAAAGAGTTTTTTTTTATTTTTCTATATTAAAAAAAACACTTAGCACATCCTACCGACTGCGCCAGTTTTCGTTTCGATTTTACCATTAATAAAAAAAAAACAAACGATATTTTGTAAAACGGTTTCTTATTATCAATTTTAACTTATTTAATTACATTTACTTTTCTTTAACTTAATTTTAAATTTAATTACGCGGAGATTCAGTAACTTTGAAATCCAGAACAGAACTTGACTTTAATTAGTTTATTCCATGGTATTTGTATTATAATATTTGCTTATTAAGATTTAGGTGTTATATTGCAATTATTCATAATTGCAATTGAAAAACATTAAAATGTCTAGGAATTTTATCTATGAAAAATAAAAGGAATTTTTATGAATAATTGTATTTCATAATTATATTGAAAATGCTGAATTAACGGGAACGTTTAGATTTACTGAAAGTAAATCTATGGGAAAAGAATTTATTAAAAAAAAAATGATTTAAAAGTAAATATATTTAATAAAGGAATAATGTTGCAAATGCTGAATTTGCGGGAACGTGTTGGAACATGTAGATTTACTAAAAGTAAATCTATGGGAAAAGAATTTATTAAAATAACAAAAAATTTATCTGAATATTTAAAGTAAATAGATTTATTAAATGAATAATGTTACAAATGCTGAATTTGCAAGAAGGTTTTTAGATTTATTCAAAATAAATCTATGAGCAATAATTATATTTAGAATAATGAAGTTTTATGGTTAGTGGTGCCATTATCATTTATAACATATATAGTCATACGGGTATAAAAATAGCTTAAAAATAAGATAGAACGTTCCAATTGTGTACAAATGTTTACTAGTATTGAAAGAACGGCACGGACTGGATATAGGCGAAATCCGACCATGGGTTCGGATCCTGGAACTTTTTCATCGAATTTAGGCCAAACGAGCATGATTCCGAATTCAAAAGAGTTGAACCTCCAAATTCGGCATCAGGGTGTCCCTTTATATTCCCATAGTGTCGACAATTGGAACCAATGGAAATAGACCATCCACATAGTTTCGAAAACCTTAAAGCATTTTTTCGAAAATAATAGATATAGTAACTTCAACAAAATGTAGAAGCTTCAAATTTGGAACAAGGCTGTTCTTTACTATTTCCTACGTGTCTCTTTAATGTATGATCAATTGGAGTGGTGGTTCAGGTAGACCTCCTTAGACCTCCGAAGGTTAAAAGGCTTATCATCGAAATTAATAAAAATAGTAACTTAAAATTAATATAAAATGTTCAAATTGTGTACAAGGGTTAACTAGTATTGAAAGTATTACTGGGACTGCATATGGGCGAAATCGTACCATGGTTTCGGGTTCTGGAACCTTTCAAAAGTTCAAAAGCTAACAAACGTATATCTTAAAAAAACTAAAACTCAGAAACTAATTACGCTATTTTGATGAAATTTATATACCCCCACTACTCCCAAGACCTTAAAGCATAATTTATTCGAAAATAATAAAGATAAAAAAAATCAAATTTGATATACTATTTCCTATTTCTGTTCCTATTTAACACTTTAATATTTTTAAAAGAGCTTTACTTTTAAACATATTATGCATTATATTTTATAAATTAAAAACTAAATATTTATTTAATTTTTATTATATCATATATAAATTTTATTGAATTATTACTATAGGTACTATATAATTAAGCAATTGTGTACGATACTTAAGTTGTAAAATTTATTTTTGTATTAAAATTAATTATATGAACAGTTCTAAATGTATCATTGTATTTTAGAAATACATTTATTGCATATTTTGATTATTAAATTTCGTGATAAAAAGCTAATGAAAGCATTAATGGTTTTAACTAATATTAAAAACCATAAAATTATATAAACTTTTATATTTATATTATTACAAATTAATATTTCTTTCGAATAATTTTGAGTTTAATTATATAAAACATTAAAACATAAGTAAATTAAAAGAATAAATTTAAAAATATTGAAATAGAAATAATTAACCAAGGGTACCAAATCATTCAACAGTAAATGCGCTACAGCTAAAAATCCTGAAAAGGATTAATTGCTGCATGTTTGTAAAATTTTATTGAATTGGATAAAAGTTTTAAATATGTAATTTTGTAATTGCATTTTACGAATCCATTTATCTCAATTTAATTTGTTGTTTAATATTTTTAAGAATATTTAATTAAGAAAAATATTAGTAAGAATTTTTAATATTTTTGAATTGATAAAATAATTAGAAAATGTTCTTAGTATTATAAAAAAAATTTGGTTAGCCATGTCTTACGATCAAACTAATAAAAGCTTTTATGATTTTAAAATGACTTACGGGCTTCCCATTAAATTTTAACCAAATAAGTGTAGGGTATTTCTAAGTCGGTTGTACCAACTGACTGTTTCTTTACTTGTTTTATATGAGCCTTACTATATTGAAGCTGGTTGGCTGAAATTTGGCCAAAAATTGTTTAGTTTTATGGTCAAATATTGTGGAAAATTTGGTTGGTTCACTGTAGTTAGTTTCAGCAGCTGTCATGCAACTTCTTCTTTTATATGAGCTTTACTCTATATCCAATGAGGCTGAGCGGCTGATTCTGGACTTTTTAATAATTTTAAGGGCTAACGGACATATATAAAAAATCAGGATAACTCAACAACTAAAAACGCTACTTCATGAAATTGGTGGTGTAGGTTCCTAGTAATGAATCTACGACGGAGATTGCGTACGGTCGATATCTTAGTCCATGGGTTTGAATCCTAAATTTTTGATCGAATTTAGGCCAAGCGAGCATAATTTCGAAACCAAAAAATATGGAACCTTCAAGTTTGGTATCAGGTTGTCTCTTCCGCTCTTCCTTTAGTGTCTTCGAAATTTGGAACAAATTACAGCAGTAGGTCGGGGACCATCCCGACAGTTCCGGAAACCTTAAAGCATATCATCGAAAATAATAAAGATATTAACTTCAAAGAAATGTAGAAGTTTCAAATTTGGCACAGTGGTGTTCTTTAGTATTTCCCCAGTCTATGAATAAATGGAGTGGTGGTTCACGTTCGTCTCTTAAACCTCCTAAGGTTTAAAAGTCAAAATTAATAAAAATAGTAACTTTAAATTAAGATAGAACGTTACAATTGTGTACAATGGTTAACTAGTATTGAAAGTATGGCGAAGGCTGCATAAGGGTGAAAATGGGTCATCTTTTCGGGTTCTAGAACAAGAGCTAACGTGTATCTACAAAACACCATAACACAAAAACTAATGACGCTATTTTGATGAAATTTTAACTCTAGGTTACTAGTAATGAAAGTAACGCGGCGATTGGTTGAGATCGGCCGACGAGTTTAATTATGAAATCAAAAAAGATATAACCTTAACTTTTGTTGGTACTCCCTACTCCCAAGACCTTAAAGCATGTATTCGAAATTAATAAATATACGTAGTAACTTGAAATAAATATAGAACCTCTAAATTTGGTATAACGCTGTTTTTTCCTATTTCCTTTGTGTCATAAAAATTTAGAAATTGTATTGGTGGTTCAGATGACTCCCAAGAAATCCCAAAATTAAAAAGCTTAACTTCCTTAACTTCGTAATGAATAAATATGGAAACTTCAAATTTGATACTATATTTCATTTTTCCGTTCTTATTTAACACTTTTATATTTTTAAAAGGCTAGGAATTTTACTATAAAACAAATTATGTATTATATTTTATAAATTGGAAACAAAATATTTTTAAATTATTTATCGATTAAATTTTTTCATATATTTTATTGAATATATATTTTTAATTATTACCATAAATAATAAAGAAATTGTGTACGATACTTAAGTGGTGTTTTAAGGTACTTGCTGCATGTATGTCAAATTTATTTTTAACTTTTATATGAAAAGTTCTAAATTAGTCATTTATTTTTAAAAGCTTTCAAGTTTTAAAAGCTTATTATCGAAATTAATGAAAATAGTAACTTAAAATTAAGATAGGAAAAAAATCCAATTGTGTATAAGGGGTAACTAGTATTGAAAGTATGACGGGGACTGCATATTAACCAATTCGTACCATAGTTTAGTGTTCTGGAACCTTTAAAAAGTTCAAGGGCTAACAAACATATATCTTAAAAACAGCATAATCAAAAAATAATGCCGCTATTTTGACGAAGTTTAAACTCTAGGTTACTAGTAATTTCCCATGTATCCCCAAAATTTAGACTTAATTGTAGTGGTGGTTCAGGTGGATCCTAAGAAATCCCAAAATTACAAAGGTACAAAGGTACTTGAAGCATTTATGTAAACTTTATTTTTATATTTAAATGAATTATATTATATTATATATATATATTTATATATATATATTTCATTTATATTTAAATGAAAAATATGACGCCGTGAAATAAAGCCATATCGCCAATTTTTTCGCGTATGGCTTTAATTCGCATTCAATTGCGAAATAAAGCCATATGGCTTTATTTCGCATTTAAAAATGTAATTTTATTTGTGAAAATAGAAGCAATTTAATTTTCCAAACTTTTTTATTTAAAGAGTTAGGAAGGAGTTTTAGAGTTGGTTTCAAAAGCAGGGTTTTACGCTTTTTCCAGAATATTTATATATGTGTATATGTGGGATTCTCAATTAGGAGGGATTTTAGAGTTGGATTCAAAAGCAGAATTGCCGCTTTTTCCAGAATATTTATATATGTGTATATGTGGGATTGTTAGTTGGATTCAAAAGCAGGGCTGTACGCTTTTTCCAGAATATTTATATATATATGTATATGTGGGATTCTCAATTAGGAGGGATTTTGGAGTTGGATTCAAAAGCAGGATTGCCCCCTTTTCCAGAATACTTATATTTATTAATTAGGGTTGATTATTTTTTGTATGAAATAGCTATGCCGAATTCTCATACCATTCTTTTCATTATAGTGTTGGATTCAAAATCTAGTTTCAATAATTGAGTTAGCAGGGGTTCGGGGGCGGCAGCCCCCGTAATGAAAATATAATATTATTTAACATGTTTTATTACAGTGTATTAAAAAAATTAGAAACTGATTAATTTTTTTAATGAATTAGGTATCCGAATTCTTATACCATTCTTTTCATTTTAGTGTTGGATTCAAAATCTAGCTTCAATAATTGAGTTAGCGGGGGTTCGGGGGCAGCAGCCCCCGTAATGAAAATATAATATTATTTAACATGTTTTATTACAGTGTATTAAAAAAATTAGAAACTGATTAATTTTTTTAATGAATTAGGTATCCGAATTCTTATACCATTCTTTTAATTTTAGTGTTGGATTCAAAATCTAGTTTCAATAATTGAGTTAGCGGGGGTTCGGGGGCGGCAGCCCCCGTAATGAAAATATAATATTATTTAACATGTATAACTGCACTTAATTATCAATTTCTATTTTTTTTTTACTTTGTTTACTATTAAACTAGAATTTGTATCAATTTGACTATATGGCTTTATGTCATTTTATGGCTTTATTTCGTATTGCTTTATTTCTTGCCACCGAAAAATATATATAATTATATTTTGCATTTATAAGCTTTTCTAATAGGTATAAATAAATACTAAAAATTAATTTTTTCAATTTTGAAAAATTTGAATTATTAAATTTTGTAATAAAAAGCTAATAACATTTTTCCAATTTTGTAACTGAATCTATTCAACATTTATACCAAGGGTTTTGGTTTTTTAATATTTTTAAATAGATAAATTAGTAAGAATTTTTAATATTTTTGAATTGATAAAATAATTAGGAAATGTGTTTAGTATTATAAAGTTAATTTGGTCAGATAGGTCTTTCGATCAAACTTTAAAAGCTTTTATGGCTTTAAAATGAATTATGGACTTTTCATTAAATTTGAAGCAAATAGTAGGGTATTTATATATAGGGTATTTCTTTACTTGTTTTTATTAATTTTAATTTTATTTGGTGCTCTAGTTACAAACTCTTTCCAATGTGTTTTAATAGTATTTTTAACTTCATCTACTATGTTACGGAATAGTATTGCTTCATATTTGTCTATGTTTATTTTCAGTAACCATATCTTATAACACTCTACCTTACAATACTGTAAGGTTGAAGAATTTTTGAACACTTGTTTTTATGTTTTCTATATTATTTGCTGGCGAGTAGACAATAATTTCGTCGGCGAAAGCAATTGCGTAGTTGTAACCGACAATATATGCTTAAGCATAGTTAAGAGAAAATAAATTAGATCCAGAAGATATGAGAGGCCAACAAATTTTCAAAAATTGAGTTCCGCATAGCGGTAACTTTTAGTACTGAATGGTGACTCATGCAGGCGATATATGAAGCTTATGAAAGTAGTTTCCTTCTACCCTTAATTATACCCGAAATTATATTTTATAAAAATCTTGTTATTACAACTTATATAGGGCTTTTCGGAATTTGGGGGGCTTTAGGGGCTATGTTAAAATATAGTGTTTAAGTTTTGAATTTTAATAAATATTTAGTAATTTGAATATTACTAAAAAAAATTTGAACATATATACATAAAAGCGAAAGTTTGTTTTTTTGTATGTTTGTTTGTATGTAGCGAATAGGCTCCTAAACTGCTCAGGCGATTTTAACGAAAATTTGTATATAGAGGTTTTTGGGTACTGAAAGAAATCGTGGACTAAAAATTTTGCTCTAACGGACCGCCAAGTTGGAGTTGTAGTGCAAGTATTTAAACTTTTTTGTTCTAAAATGAAAACGGTTTGACAAATTGACTTCAAATTTTGTACACGTGATGCTCCTTCAAAATTAAGTTGACACTATTAGCAGTTTTGGAATTTGTTAACCCATGTCGGCCCGACGTTTCGTCAAAAAAAATTTCGGAACCAAATTTTGTCCAATTTTGCGCAGTACAGCTTTGGCTAAAAAGAAAGCCTGAAAAAAAATTTTGTTGAGTTCCGTTAACCCATTGCGGCCTAACAGATTTTTATAAGTTTTTTAACTACTTAATTCTAAATTAGAAACGATATGACAGATTTTCTTCAAATTTTGTATATGTTTTTGTATATTTTGTATATGTTGTTATAAATTTTGTATAGAGTTGAGACTATTAACAGTTTTGGAATTTGTTAATCCATGTCGGCCCGACGGTTGGTCAAAAAAAATATGGCGGCAAATATTGTCCAATTTTGCGAAATACTACTTTGGCTAAAAAGAAAGCCTTAAAAAATTTTTCTTGAGTTCCGTTAACCCATTGCGGCTTAACAGTTTTTTATAGGTTTTTTTAATACTTTACTCTAAATTAGAAACGGTTTGAAAGATTTTTTTTCAAATTTTGTATTCGTGTTTCGTTTTGAGGATGGAGTTAATTCTATTAAAAGATTTGGAATTTGTTAACACATGCCGGTCCGACGATTGTCCCAAAAAAATTTTGGAAGCAAATTACTTCAAATTTTGCGAATGTTTTGGGCAAAAAGAAAGTCTCAAAAAATTTTCTGTTGAATTCCGGTAACCCATTGCGGCACAGCGGCTTTTTACATATTTTTTTGTTACTTTACTTTAAATTAGAAATGGTTTAACCGGTTGACTCCAAATGTTGTATGGGTGAAGCCCTTTGAAAATGGAGTTTAACAGAAAGTGTAAAAAATTACTACAATAATCCTAGAAAAATCGGTTTAAAAAAACTGCTTTCATACATTTTAAAATTAACAATTACACCATGTGTAATTTTTGTGTTAACTTTTTGTAGTAACACCATCTTAAATTAAACCTCCTTTGAGAGGCGCAGCAACGCGCACCGGGTATACTAGCTAGTAGTTCATAAAAATAATATCTAAATGATTTTAAAAAATCATAAAGTATTAAACTTAATTTAGGTTAAGTTAGGAAATTTAAGATTAAGTTTTGATTTATGTATTAGTTTTCAGCTTGTTTAAGTTTTACGGATTTAAAAAAATTATAATTAATTTTTGGTGTTTAAAATAGAATAACAAAAACATTTTTGTTTGAAAAATCAAAACTATAAATTGTATAAATTTAAAGCACAACAAGAAACTAATAAATTTAAGTTATATTAATCGCTTTATTATTATAACCGTACGGCTTTTTATATTAGATAATCTAAATTTTACGTTTGGAATGCAAACGCAGAGAAGTGGCGGAAAGGAGGGAGATGTTGACTCAAAGGTGACAATCGGATCAGATTCCAGATTTAGTTCGATATGTCCGTCCCCACGAAAATTCAAAAACTAACTAGGATTTTTAAATTTTCACCAATTAGTTTTTATTGGATTTAAATCTAGCAAGTTTTCTCCACGGGTTCGAATACCTGCCATACAATTTTTTTTTTTATGGACATTACCATTACTATATACATTCCTATACCTATTGAAACAGGTTGTCTGAAATTTGGAGTTTGTGCAAAATTTGGTCTACAGCAGTGGGTTCGAGTAGTTGTCATACAACTTCTTCTTATATGTGAGCATTACTCTATACCTAATGAAGCTGGATGTCTAAAATTTTGCCAAAAAAGTTAAGTCTTATGGCGAAAGTTTGTAGGTTCGAGGGGTTGTCATATTACTTCATCTTTTATATATACCTAATGAACGTGAATAACTGAAATTTTGGTAATAGTAGTTGACTTTAATGACCAACTTCTGAATCAAATAAAGTTGGTGTAGTGGAAGAGGTTGGAAGAGCTGCTTTTTTTTTTGTACAGAACTGAAAGCCCAATAAGTTATGTATTTAAAATTTTGGAAAAAATAATTAACCAGATGATATAATGTCAATATTACGATCTAGAGTTGAAACAGTATAGTCTATTACACTCTTCCTCGTTTTTATTAATTTTAATATTATTTGGAGCTTTAACTTCAAATTCTTTCCAATGGATTTTAATATTATTGTTAACTTTATCTACTATGTTACGGAATAATATTGTTTCGTATTTTCCTATATTTATTTTCAGTTACTATACCTTAAGGCTGAATAGTTTTTGAACAATTGTTTGTACATTTTTAATATTTTATGCTGGTGAGTAGGCAATAAGGTCCTCGGTAAAAGCCATTGCGTCATTGTCACCCACAATATATGCTTAAGCATATTTAAGAGAATATGAAAAAAGTGCAGAAGATATGAGGCGCCAAAAATTTTGCAAATATTCAGTTTCGCAAAACCGTTATTTTTAGTACTAAATGGTAACGCTATTCATTTAGACGATATTTTTTATAAAGCTTATGAAAGTAATTATAAACAATTTTAAACTTTATAAAAGTCTTATTATAACAGCTTAAATATAGAGTGGAATTTGGAGTCGGCTGCAGCTCCATTACCCTTCAAAATTCTGAAAAAACTTTGACATATGTTGAAATTAGTTGGAGTTTTGAATTTGATATATTACTAACAAAAAATTTGGACAGGTATTACAGATGTTTATAAATAGAAAATTTTCAATATTCAATATTTAAATTAAACTACAATACAGTACGGACGTGTTTTATTTTTCTTTATCGATTATATTATAGTTTAGTATATACACGATAACGAAAAATTAGGTGTCAGCGGTAATAAATAATAAAAAATAAAAATAATTAAATTAATTTTTGGTTAAGCGAAATGGCTTCGTGCCAAACTTGCAAGTTAAAAATAAAAGGTGAAACAGGTATTGAATGTGCAGGAGTATGCAAAAAATTTTTTCATGAGGCGCTAAAATGTTCTGGGGTAGATCAGTCTACAATAAATATACTGTTTGCGAATAAGAATATAAAGTTCATATGTGACGATTGTGTACAGTACATCCAAAATGTGGACTTAATTGTACAAAATATGGAACGAGCGATCGCAAAAAATAGTGATTATTTGAAAGAATATAAAGAGGATTTTGAAAGGGCAATTAAGAACAATGAAAAAGAAGTGATCGATTTACTTAAAGCTACAAAACAAGCAAACTACAGATTACGGCTAGAAGAAATCAAAACCAGTCAGCAAAAAGAAATTCAGAAAATGAAAAAAAATATCGAAGTTTTTAAAACAGAAAGTGAAAAGGTTAATGAATCATTTATTAATGCAATGAAAAAAAATGATGAGCTTTGCACAAAATTAAATGATAAAAATGAAAAAAATAAAAATTTGAATGTGGGTCAAACGGTGTCATTTTCTGATATTGTAAAAAATAATAAAACGTGTGGTAATTTAACAATGAAAAAAGAATTACCTTTGATAATCAAACCTAAAAACAAACAAAAAAGTGAAAAAGCGAAAAGTGATCTAAATACTAAGGTAGATCCAAAAAATTTTAAAATTAAAAATATCAAAAACAAAAGTAATGGAATGATATTAATTGAAACGGCGACAACAGAAGATCGGGATAATATCATGAAGATTATGACATAAAAATACCGGTGACTATCAAACCCAAAATAGAAATAGTGCACATGAAGAATAAATTGAGTAAGGAAGATAAAGTAGAGAAGCTCAAAAAACAAAACGCCTTTTCATGCGAAATGAAAGTGGTTAAAGTATTTAATGTAAACAAATATGGCAAGGAAATGTTTAACCTAATATTGGAAGTTGATAAGGAATCATTTCCAAAAATAATCGCTAGTGAGAAGCTATGTATAGGATGGGAAAGGTGCAAAGTGTTTGATGCGATAAACGTACCAAGGTGTTTTAAATGTAAAGGTTTCAACCATAAATCAGTTGACTGCACAAACACTGAAACTTGTTTGAAGTGTCACGGAAAACACAAAACCAGTGAATGCCAAAAAGAAGAAATCAATAAGTGTATAAATTGTGTAAAATCTAATGAAAAATTCAGTTTGGGTTTAGATGTAAATCACAAAACTTTAAGTAAATTATGCCCAGTGTACCAGAACAAATTAAATATGCTAAAGCGAAAAATTGGATACTAACAATTAAAGGAGTTAGAAGTGAAAGATAACAACTTAAATACAGATAACAAAAGTGTTTCTTCCTGTATCAACTATGCTTATATCAATCCCAATACCGATAATGATAATAATAATTCTAAGTTTAAAAACAATAATAACATTAATGATAGTAATAGTTCTAATAATATTAGTAATGATATTGCTAATAAAAACAAAAATAATGATAGTATTAGTGTTAAGATTAATAATGGTAATGAAATTAATAATAGTACAAAAAAAACGTATACAATAATATAAGTAATTCTGCTAGTATGATAGATATAAAAGATAAAAACAAAAATAGTGCTGAAAATTCGAGTAGCTACAACAATAAAAATTATAATTTATTATCTAAAACAAACAAAAAAAAACGTGTTAACATACTTTCTTACATGCCTTAATTTTGGTCAAAAAAAAAAATAGAATATTAGTAAATGACAAGAAAATTAATAAACGTAATACTAATAATGATAATGATAAAAATATGTTAATAATAATGATAATTACAATAGTAATAGTGCTGCTCATAATAATAATAAGAGCAATAATAAAGAAACTAATAGTAATATTAATAATATTTATGATAATAGTAGAGATGAATTCTGTAATAATAAAGATGAAATTGAGAATAGTAACAAAACGTAGGCGTTAGCGATAGTGCCAATAAAGTGGAATTAGCTTCTAAATACCATAACTGGATTAAAGGAGAAACACTATATCAGCAAAATGAAAAAATGGAAATTGCTTCTCATAGTACTAAAAATCTACAACTTGTAAACAAGAGCTTTTTAAACCCAATGGAAGCTCCAATTGTTAAATAAACAAGAAAGGCTGTTGAAAATGGTTAAAGTATATATGTATTATCGGTATCCGGCTAGTTTATCGCAATAATAAATTCACAGCAAAGTTCATCGCAAGCAATTCATCGCAAGGAAATATTCATCGCGAAGTTTATTGCGATGAATATCCGATACCTAATGTAATATTGTTTTTGTTTTTTCATTTTTTATTTTTGTGTACACAATAAATTTCGTTATGTTTAATTTATCATTATTTGAATATTTAACTCAATTTATTATTATTTAATTATTTAATTCTGGTAGCCAAAACAATCCCGCGATAATTTATTAATATTAATATAGTAATAAAGTTTTTAATTATTGACATCATAATTTATCATATAATTTATTAAAAAATATTAATAATTTAGAACGTTGTAATAAATAAATTATTTATTATATAATTTATCATTTTTTCAATATTTAACTCAATTTATTATTATTTAATTATTTAACTCTGGTAGCCAGAACAATCGCGCGGTTGTTCTGGCTACCAGAGATAAATAATTAAATAATAATAAATTGCTTACGATGAATTGCTTGCGATGAATTCCATCGCGATGAAATGCTTGCGAAAAACGAGCCTAGAATCGTATTATCACGATTACGGGACCACAGAATATACAATAACGTTAGATTATTTTTGTCTTTTTTGCACGATCAAGAGGATATTTGTTATGAAGGTATAACGAAAACAAATATCCAAATATTGATCGATATTGAAGGATTGCCAACGAATTATAAGGACATACGTGATTTATATTATAAATTCCATGAAAGTTAAGGAACCACTAACAAAGAAGTACAAAAAGACCTAGCTGCATAAAGGCAACATACATATAATAAATACAGATAAAATTTACAAACAATTTGGAACTCCACGCAAAATTATTTAATTGGTAGACCGTAATGGCAGTCCAATCCACAAATACTTTAGTAACGGGTAAATTAAAAATTTTGTATCTAAATATATGCAGCTTAAGAAATAAAATTTATGAATTAGAAACATTGATTAATGAATGTAAAGAAATTGATATTGTGATTCTAACAGAAGTATGGATATACAGTAATGAAATCACTACTTATAATATTCCAAACTATAGGGCAGTTTTCAATTGTAGAGATGAGAAAAGAGGTGGTGGAACTGTCATCTTTATAAAAAATAAAATCAATTTTACTGAAGTATTAAAACACGAAAAATATAATTTTAGTGTAATTGAAATTCTGAATTCTGCACCTAGATTAAGAATTGGTACATTTTACAAGGCTCCAGCGGAAAATAGTAACATATTTATAGAATATTTAGAAAATAGATTAAAAAATAAAGCAAATCACATATTTTTTGCTGATACTAACAACTGGTTATAGTATACTAAACAAAACACAAAGTACAAGAAACACAGTTCATTCCAATACCTTAATTTTGTAAGAAAAAAATAAAAAATTCAAATGATAAATATGATATTAATTTTACAATAGAAAGTAACAGTCTTTCCGATCACCAATTGGCAATAGTTTCACTAAAAGCAATAAGTATTATGAAAATACCAATGAAGAAGCACACTATAAGTAAAACTGATTATAACCAGATGTCTCAAATTGTAAATAATAAAATTGAAAACACTAACGTATTAGAAATAGACACGTTAACAAAAATAATACAAGAAGCTAAAGTTTTATGTACAAATTCAATGTCGGAATAATATATAGATAACATCGCCGATATATAAAGAATTAAAAATTAGAAAATCACTATACGATAGCCAGAAAAGAGATCCAAATAACAGAGATAAAAAGATAAAATATACTCTATGTAAGAAAAAGGTCGATAAAAAAATAAAAGAGGCTAAGAAAAACCATATCAATAAAAGCATTGAAAATGCTGAAAGTGACAATAGGAAATTATGGAAAGTGTTAAATAATACTATAAGGAATACAAATAAGGATAATTCAGAACATATAACAAGCATTGTAAAAAAAAGTGGAGAAAGGACAAAAGATGAAAACGAAACGGCAAAAGGAGAATCCATTGTAAAAGGAATAAGAAAAAATAATATAGTAACTATAGAACACATAAGAAATAATAAAACATTATTTCTTAGACCTGTTACTGAAACAGAGATTTATCAAATTATTATGAAGTTAAACAAAAATGCAGCCCCAGGATTAGATAATATAACAGTAAAGGATTTACAGGAATTAGTTAATATTATCAAAAAAACATTGGCAACATTGATAAATAAATGCCTTGAAGAAGGAATATTCCCTGATTCATTAAAAAAAAAGTACATAGTCCCAATTCATAAAAGTGGATCTAAAGATGAATGTGGAAACTATAGACCAATTTCTATCCTGAACTCAATATCCAAAGTATATGAAAAAGTAATTAATATAAGGATAAGAAATTTTATTTCAAAAACTATTGGTTTTGATCCAAATCAATATGGTTTCCTAGAGAACATTGGCACAGAATCAGCAATAACAGCTACGTTAGAATATATTTATGACGCACTTGATGAAGGATATTTCGTCGGTGCAGTATTTATTGATCTTACGAAAGCTTTTGATGTGGTAAATCATCGTAGACTGATTAGTTTTTTAGATATATTGGGCTAGTAATCTCTTATTAAGCAGTTACTTAACAAATAGGACTCAGTGTGTTAAAGTGAACGAAGTGCTTAGCGATGAACTTATTATAAAAACAGGTGTACCACAATGCCAACTGCTAGGACCACTGTTGCACCTTTTATATATAATGAATATGCCGAAAAATAATTTTATTTCAAATTATAACGTTTATGCAGATGACACTAATATCATTGCTAAAGCTAGAACAGTATAAGAACTCGAAAATATACTAAATAAGGATCTAAACGCGATATGTAATTGGCTAGATTACAATGAACTCTGCATTAACGCTAAAAAAAACCAACTATTTGTTATTTAAAACACAAAGAAAAAATAGCGAAAATATTACTCTTAAAATAAGGGAAACAATTCTTGAAAGAGTAGATATGGTTAAATATCTGGGAATAATAATTGATGATAACTTGAAATGGGACAATCATATCAAAAACGTGAAGAAAAAAGTTATGCCAATTATATTTGCTATAAAAAGATGTGGCGGTATTTCCCAGCATGCAGCAAAGCTTATCTATAATAGTCATGTACTATCAAGAATAAGGTATAATATATGTAGTTGGAGCCAGTGCTCAAATTTCCATATTAATCAAATTGGTATTTTAATGAATAAAGCGCTTAAAATTCTTTACAAATATAATTACAGAACTAGTTCTAAGTATTTGTATAAAAAACCAAATGAATTAGATATTAACCAATTAATCTATTTTGAAAAAGGTAAATATATTTGTAAAGTAATAAATAGTAATATTAAATCTAATTTAAATTTAATAAATAGAGAAAATGTACATAAATATAATACTAGAAATAAAAAAATATTGAAATACCTAAAGCTAGAACCACAAAGAAACAAAAAAGTTTAAAATGTAGTGCTATTAAAATTTTTAATTCATTACCATTAAATATTAGGAGAAGTCAAATTTAAAAATATTTAATAGAAAATTTAAAAAATATATAAAAAGCTTTAGAAATTAAAATTAAAATTGGAAATAAATAAAAGTAGTGTATTCAAAATAATTATTTTTAAACTAAATTAATTTTAATTATAAAATTTATTACGTTGTAGTTTTAATTAAATTATTTCTTAAACATAATTTTATATATATTGTAAAATTATCTGAAATTAAATGAAATAAAAAAAAAAAAAGAAAAAAAAACAAATATAATAAACAGGGGGCGTGACATATCAATTTACTTTTTCGCAGTATTTTCTGAGGATGTAATGTCTTCCAAAATTTCAAGGTTTTACATTGAGCTGTTCAGAAGATATGAGTGACCAAAAATTTTACAGAAATTGAGTTTTACATAACAAAAATTTTTAAAGCTTCTAAAAGTTGATGTCTTTTACCGTTTTCATATTGAAAATAAACCTAAAAGAACTGTTGTTATAAAAAGTTAAATTAGGGGCCTTTGCAGTCTTTGGGGGCTTAAGCTTCGAAATCGGAGGGTCTATACTTAGAAATTATTATTTTTGAATCTGTTAAATTAGTACATAATATATAAATCATTTTGAATTATCAAAAATTTATGTTATAACAAGTTAAGAAACAGTCAGTCGGTGCAACCGACTTAGAAATACCCTACACCTGTTTGGTTTAAATTTAATGGGAAGTCCATAAGTCATTTTAAAACCATAAAAGCTGTTATTAGTTTGATCGTAAGACGTAGCTAACCAAATTAACTTTATAATACTAAAAAAATTTTCTAATTACTTTTCTAATTTATTTACAAATTCGTATTAATTTAATCTATTTAAAAATATTAAAAAACACAAAAACTTGAAATAAATGAAAATATATTTATTTAAATTCAACTCTAAAGTGAAAAAATTTGAATTATTAATTTTGTGATAAAAAGTTAATCCAAGCATAATATAATATAATTAATATTCAATATTGCAATTATTTTAAATTGATAGTTTATGTACCTATTAGAAAAGATTATAAACGCAAAATATGCAATAAATGTATTTCTAAAATATAATTACAAATTTAGAACTTTTCATATAGTTCATATAAATATAACAATAAAGTTTACATAAATGCAGTAAGTTCCTTTGAATATAGCTTAAGTATTGTACACGATGTCTTAATTAAATATCTCCTATGGTTTTTAATTTATAAAATATTATACTAAATATATTTTATGTTAAAATTCTTAGCCTTTTAAAAATATAAAAGTGTTAGATAAAAACGGAAATAGGAAAGAACCCTCGTGTATCAAATTTAAAGTTTCTATCTTCATGAATTTCGAAAATAAGCTTTTTAATTTTGGGATTTCTTAGGAGGCACCTGTACCGCGACTACAATTAAGTCTAAATTTCGGGGACACATAGGAAATAGGAAATATATTCTATGGCTTTGTAATTATGCTCGTTTGGCCTGAGATTGATCAAAAGATTCTAGAATCCGAGCTCATTGTCCGAACTCGACCAGAACCAATTCCCATGGTACTTTCATAACTAGTAACCTAGAGTTTAAATTACATCAAAATAGCGGCATTATTTTTTGAGTTATGCTGTTTTTAAGTTATATGTTCTTTAGCCCTTGAACTTTTCAAAGTTTTCAGAATTCGAAACCATGGTACGATTTTGCCCATATTCAGTACCCGACATACTTTCAGTACTAGTTAACTCTTATACCCAATTGGAACGTTTTATCTTAATTTTAAGTTACTATTTTCATTAATTTCGATGATAAGCTTTTAAACCTTGGGAGGTCTAAGAGGGGTACTGAACCACCACTCTGATTGATCCAAAATTAGAGGAACCGCAAAGGAAATAGTAAAGAGCACCCATGTGCCAAATTTGAAACTTCTAAATATGTTTGAAGTTACTATCTTTATTAATTTTCAAAATATGCTTTAAGGTCTTCGGAACTGTGTGGTTGGTCCTCAACCCACTACTTCAATTGGTCCAAAATTTCAGGGACACTTAGGAAATAGAAAGAGACACCCTGATACCAAATTTGGAGGTTCTATCTTCATTGGTTTTGGAATTATGCTTATTTGGCGTAAATTCGATCAAAAAGTTCTAAGTTTCGAACCAATTGTCCATTCCCTTCCGTACGCAATCACCGCCGTAGTTTCATTACCAATACCCAAACAGGGGGGCGTGACATATCAATTTACTTTTTCGCAGTATTTTCTGAGGATGTAATGTCTTCCAAAATTTCAAGGTTTTACATTGAGCTGTTCAGAAGATATGAGTGACCAAAAATTTTACAGAAATTGAGTTTTGCATAACAAAAATTTTTAAAGCTTCTAAAAGCTGATGTCTTTTACCGTTTTCATATTGAAAATAAACCTAAAAGAACTGTTGTTATAAAAAGTTAAATTAGGGGCCTTTGCAGTCTTTGGGGGCTGAAGCTTCGAAGTTGGGGGCTTGGTTTTGGAATTATGCTTGTTTGGCGTAAATTCGATCAAAAAGTTCTAAGTTTCGAACCAATTGTCCATTCCCTTCCGTACGCAATCACCGCCGTAGTTTCATTACCAATACCCTACAACACAAATTTTATAAAGATAGCGTCATTAGTTGTTGAGTTATCGTGATTTATTATATATGTTCGTTAGCCCTTAGAAACGATTAAAAGGTCCAGAATCCGAACCCTTGGGCCGATTTCGTCCATATACAGTCAGCACTGTACTTTAAATACTCGTTAACCCTTGTACACAAGTGGAACGTTCTATATTAATTTTAAGTTACTATTTCTAGTAATTTCGATAATAAGCTTTTAAACCTTCGGAGGTCTAAGAGGGTTACTGAACCACCACTCCAATAGATCCCAAACTAGGGGGACACGAAAGAAATAGTAAAGAACACCCTTGTGCCAAATTTGAAGCTTCTCCATTTTTTCAAGTTGCTATATTTATTAATTTTAAAGATATGCTTTAAGGTCTTCAGAAATGTGTGGCTGGTCCCCGACCCACTACTCTTATGGGGCCCAAATTACAAGGACACTAAGATAATAGGAAGGGACACCATGATATCAAATTTGGAGGTTCTATCTTCATTGGTTTTGGAATTATGCCAGTTTGGCCTAAGTTCGATCAAAAAGTTTTAGGTTCCGAACCCATGGTCCAATCTCGATCGTACGCAATCCCCACCTTAGTCTCATTACTAGTAACCTACAGCACAAATTTGATGAAGATAGCGTCATTAGTTGTTGAGTTATCATGATTTTGTATATATGTTCGTTAGCCCTTGGACCGATTAAGAGGTCTAGAATCCGAACCCATGGGCCGATTTCGCCATTTGCAATACTCGCCGTACTTTCAGTCCTAACAACGTACAGTTAAAATTTCATCAAGATAGCTTCATTATTTTTTGAGTTATCGTGCCCTTGGACGGACGGGCGGACGGACATGGCTATATCGACTTAGGAGGTCACGCTGATCACAAATATATAAATTTCAAAATTATTGGAAATTGAAATAATTAATCAAGGGTACTAAATCATTCAACTGTAAAAGCGCTACAGATAAAAATCCGGAAGAAAAGTAATTGCTGCATGTGTGTAAAATTTTATTGAATTTGATAAAAAGTATTAAATAGGTAATTGCACTATACGAATATTTTTGTAATTGCACATTACGAATCCATTTATTTAAAATTTATTTGTTGTTTAATATTTTTAAATAGATAAATTAGTAAGAATTTTTAATATTTTTGAATTACTAAAATAATTAGAAAATGTTTTTAGTATTATAAAATTAATTTCATTAGCTATATCTTACGATCTTTTGCTTTTGTGGTTTTAAAATAATTTAAGGACTTTCAATTAAATTTGAACCAAATAGATGTAGGCTAAGTCAGTTGCACCGCCTGACTGTTTCTTTACTAATCCCTGCCTTACATAAAGTCCTTGTAACCTACAGATAAAATTTCATCAAGATAGCTCCATTAGTATATGTATCATATCTAACTCGCTTCCTTTAGGTGGTTACAAACACCATATCAACTTAATATATCGTTTTCCCATTTCATTTTTGTAGGGTATAAAGAGCTAATACAAGCATTATTGTTTTCAGTTTATTTTAAATATGAAATAAATATATTTAATTACAAGAAAATATTTCTATTAAAAATAACTTTGAATTCCAACATGTATTAGTGTCACAGATAACAGGTTTGATCTCGTCTCTTATATTTATGCTAAGGGATGTTGAGGCATCCTGTTATGAATAAATATTGCAATCATAAATATAATATATGTGTGGTTATGTAATGGTGGAGTATATTTAAATTGTGTTCACTGCCTATTAATCTTTCTGATTCATGTAGGTAAAAAGTTGTTTTATAGTTAAATGAGTTATATAAAGTGTTTTAAATTTGCCATTGCATTTTAGAAATATATTTATATAAGTACTAGATATTTACATTATTTTTAATTTTTAAAAATTTGTATTACTAATTAATGTTTTTTTATTTTTTTATTTTTTTATTTTTACGTAGGTTGGTATGGAATCTTCAAAAGACACCATGAGCCCCGTAGCTTGCCATTGCGTGTGGGATTCTTACTCACTAAACCACACTCTTCCTCTATTGCGATCTAGTCCTAAAGGGCTAATGAGCAATTTTTTTTCTGGCTTTATTTTAGGTTTAAATGTAGATTCCATCCAGCGATGTGTATCTAACTGTTTCTTTCTCTTATTATAGCTGCACTAACTCAAAAGGCTTTACTCTTTTGAGTCGTCTGGCTATATTTGTATTATCCAGAAGCTGGACTACCTCGACATTTACATGGTTTTGGAGTCTTTTTTCGTGACTTCTTGCAAAATTTTGAATTTCTTTGTCTACAAATTCTATTTGCATATCTCTATGTAGGTCATAGTTTCTGATGAATCACGGCGCGTTCACAATATTTCTTAGAACTTTGTTCTGGAACCTCTGAATAACATCTCTGTTACTCTTTTTGCTGCATCCCCATAGCTGGATAAAATATGACCATACTGGTTATACCCGTGCATACATATATGACATCGGGTATATTAGATTTGCTCCTCCGTTTGTAACGCATCGATCTAGACGAGCTAGATATAGTGTCAAGGGTACGTATCGGCTCAGAATCGAAAAATGAGTCGATCTAGCTATGTGTGTCTGTCCGTCCATCTGTGTGTCAGCACGATAACTCAAAAACTAAAAGAGCTACAGTTTTGAAATTTTCACAAAATATTTTTCAATCAATTTCTAGGTTCCCTATTTTTTTTGGTTAAGATCGGACCAAAACTTCGGGTAGCTCTCGAACAACTAACTTTTTCAACTCCAACATTTTCATACAAAAATTTGAAATCTTGACATGAAATTATATGAATTAGTATTTAACATGAAATTATATGAATTTTGTTTTTTTGTTTGTTTTTTTGTTTTTTGTTTTTGTTACAAAAAGTAGATAACGATTTGGAGTTAGAATTTTATATGATTTAAATGATGCGTAGTTTATTTAAGATAAGCAAAAAAGAAGACAAAGATTTTTTTTAAGTAAATGGCTTATTGATATTGATAGATTGATAGATTATGAATATGATGATTATTATCTTTCATGATGATTATTATATGAATGTGATCATATGAAGTTGATTTTGCTTAAGTTTAATATATTGGTGAATTAAAAATTAATTATAAGAGATAGAATTGAAAAATTAGAGCAAGAGTTTTGAAAATCACACAAAACATTTTTTGGACATTTTTGAGGTTCCCTATTCTTTTTGTTTAAGACCAGATCAAGGTTTTGGGGAGCTGCCACACAACTTCTTTGCACCAATATGAATTTCTTAGAAACTGATTATACTACGAGGATGAAAATTACACACTGTTAGTTATATAATGGATCGAGCACTTATATGAAGTTTCAAAATGTTACGGCCCCATTTTCGGGGGGCTGCTATACAACTTCTTTGCACCAATATGAATTTCTTGGAAACTGATAATACTACGAGGATAAAAATTACACACTGTTAGTTATATAATGAATCGAGCACTTATATGAAGTTTCAAAATGTTACGGACCCGTTTTCGGGCAGCTGCCATACAAAGTAATCAATTCGATAACTGTGAATCTAATGAAGCTACGAGTTTAAAATCAAAACTGGGCAGATAAAGTAATAGGACAAGTTAGTTGGCAAAGTTGGACATCACTCGGACCAACTTTTAGGGTGGGCTATTTTTTTTTTTTTTATGGGATAATAAGTTAATCAAAAATTATGGGATACCTAATAAGTTAAATTTTTTTTAAACTATTTTACTTTCTTATATTTTTTTTGTAATATTTATAATATCATAGGGGAAATAAATAACGGTTAGTGGGTATGCACGGGTATCTAAAAGTTGACAAGGGCAACTATAATCTTCCTCGTTTTGTATAATTTTGGTTTTTTGTCATAGCTCTCTGCAGTTTTTCTATAGATTCTTTATTATTTTCTCCGACAGCCAAAACCGCTGTATCATAAGCAAACGTCGCAATTATATTATTTTCTAGTGCAGGAAAATCACAAGTATACAACAGATACAGTATTGGACCAAGTACACTTCCTTAAGGAACTCCAGCACTGATTTCTTTAAGATCGGAATATTCTACTTCTTGTTTTATTTAGAAGTATCTGTCTGATAGATAGCTTTCTATCATTTCCGAATGCTCTTTTGGAAGGATTGTTTTCAGTTTACAATTCAATCCCTTGTGCCATACCTTATCGAATGCCTGAGTCACATCCAAAAAGATTTCTGAACAGACTTTCTTCTCCTCTAAAGCTTTTTCAATAGTGTTTGTTATTCTATGTACCTGGTCTATTGTTGCGTGTTTTTCTCTAAAGCCGAATTGGTGGTCCGGAATTAGATTCTTCTTTTCAAAAAGAAAAGATTAGATTCTTCCTTCCTCAGATAAATTTTTTCAAATAGTTTTGACATTATAGGCAGCAATGAGATTGGTCTATAAGACGATATCTCATATAGTTGTTTTCCTGCTTTGGGTATAATGACCTCGGCCACTTTCCACAATTTCGGCACATATTTCAGCCTGAATGCAGCATTTATAAGATTTGTTATTGTAACTATTGCCTTTTCTGGTAGCTGCTTCAAAATTTGTTCGGTTATTTTTTAAATTTAATGTTGCTTTTAATTTTTTTCACTTCAGCTGGATTTGTTAATGCGATTTCCTCTTGCTCCTGAATTTGTTCTACTTCTAGATCTTCAACTTCTTCTCCAATGTTTACTTGAAATATCTTTTCTAGCTGTTCCGCAAATAATTTGGCCTTTTTTTTATTATCTCTCGCCCACTTTCCGTTCAATCTTCTGATTGGAGGCAATGCTGCAATAGGTTTTTTCAGATTTTTAGCTGCCTTCCAAAGAGAGTAATCAGTACTTTTATCATTTGTTAGCTTTTCCAAATATAAATTTATCGATTTGTTTTTCACTTCCTTAATTCTTCTTCTTAGTTGTTGGGTCAGATTATTCAGCCAAGTTTTATCTTGTGGAGCTCTAGTTTGGTGCCATTTTTTCCTTGCTCTGCGTTTTATTGCAATTAGTTCTAAGATTTCAGCTGGATATTTATTTTCTTTTACTCTTTGTTTAATTACTGGAGTACTTTCCCACACTGTAAGTTGTATATCTTTAATGTAGTTTTCCACCTTCGCATCCAATTGTTCTTTGTATTGCAACGGTACAGCTAATTGTATTTTTTCTTCCAGACATACTTTAAAGCTTTCCCAGTCAGTGTATTTATTGGCGAGAATCGGAATGCTCTGCTTTTTAATAGCGTTTTCACTTATAGTTTGCAGAATTTGTGAGTGGTCAGAGTCCATTTCCTGCCTATCTTCTATCTGTATGAAATTATTCGAAATGCTTTTAATTATGAAGAAATCTATTAAATCAGGTTTTTTATTTGGATCTGTAGGCCAATATGTAGGTTTTCCTGTTGATATGATTTCACACCCAAATTCGCTTGTTGCTTGGAATAATTCCCTGCCTTTGGTTGTTGTTAGCCGTGATCCCCAGTGTGTATTTTTGGCATTAAAATCACCTCCTATAACAAACTTTTTTCCTAGTTTCTTAAAAAGATCTAAATAATGATGTTTCTTCAGAGAGTACTTAGGTGGACAATATATACTTGCTACTACAATAAAGTAGTTTTTACATTTTACGTTTACGGCCATAGCTTGTATTTCTTCTGTTTCAAATTTGTTTTCTTCAAAATGTAGTATACTTTGTTTTATAATCACTGCACTTCCTCCTCTAGCAGAGTTACCTGGATGTATGCTATGATAAACTTTATAACCATGAAAATTAATATGCGTTTGTTTGTTAAAGTGTGTTTCTGCTATAAGACAAACATCTATATTATTTATGTCAAGGACTGCTTGTAGCTCTTATTGGTGTTGTAGCAGTCCATTGGCATTCCATGAAAGAATTTTTAGTTTATTCATCTTTACGATTTCGAAGCAGGTTTTTGGTACTACCCTCTAGTGCTCCTATTCTACAATCCGTATCGACCGTAGAACTTTCTATTTTGGTTACTTTTTTTAGTATAAGCAGAATTGATTGTTTTAAATCATTTTCTTGTTCGCTATTATTATTAAGTTTTTTACCCGCAACAACTTGCTTCACTTGCGACGTTTGCAGATGGTTTCTGATTTGCTTTTTAGCGTATTGTGGAATATTCCGTTGTTGTGAATTTGGGTTCATATTCTAAATTTGAATTTTTTGCATTTCTTTTGCGATTATGTAGCCTCTATAATTAGCTGGATGTTGATTTCCGCAATGAACACATTTTGGTGGTTCAGTTTTAGGTTTTAGGTTTGGTGGTTCAGTTTTCCACAATATTTTTGTATGTGACCATATGCCTGCCATGATTTACATTGTACTACAAGCTTATTTTTTCTTAGGGGCTCGATATTCATAATAAATTTTAGAATACTTTTAATCTCGTATATTCTGCTAATATCTTCTTCCGCTTTGAAGGTTAACATAAACATGTTTAATGGTTCTTTATTCTTCCAGCTACGTTTATTTGCAGCTCCTATTATTTTATATTCTCTAGATCTTTTTTTATATTTTCAAGATCTTTAATTATTTCTTCCGTTTCACACGAGTGAGGCAGGTTCTTCACCATAACTCGTATTGGCCTTGTCTGTTTGCTTTTGTATGAGTGCCAACTATATTTATACTCTGATATCGCTTTTGTTAAAGTTCTGTAAGCATCTTCATCTAACAAATTGATTTTTATACAATTCTTTCCAAGGAGTTTCATCTCAAACTGTTTTTCTGTTATTACTTTTTTTACTCTCTTGAAGAATTCATTATAGTTATTAAATTCATCCACAATTATTGGCGGTGGAGATCGTTTTTTCTTAATTTTTTCCGGATCGGTTATTTTTTTTGGCGAATTAACCTTTTTTGGAAAAGTTTCTTTACTTGGAGTGGTTTTATAGTCCATCTTTTTTGCGTTTGGAGGAGTAAGTGAGTCATTTAACTTCGTTTTTTGTTTCTGTTTTACCCTTATTCACTCAGTCTCTTTCGCTAATTCTTCCTCGTCTGTAGAGTATACTATTTTTTTACCGTTTCTGACTTTGATAAGTGTTGAACTTGTGAAACTTGTAGAACTTGTGGTTTCTGTATCTTTAAATTAGTAATTTCATTTTCAAGATCCTGTATTTGTTTTTCCATATTGCTTATGAACTGCTTTAGTTGTGTTATTTCATCGACAGCTTTCTGCCATTTGTTATACAGTGCATGTTCATTTTGGAGTTCTCTAATTGGTGGTGATCTGTTAATTTTTCCGCTGTTCTTAAATGGGTCCGCTATATTGTTTTTTGAATTTTGGGCCACTGGCGACTTCCTCTGACCTTCTTATAAGATCAGCAAAGCACTCGCCGGCAGCTGTGGCTTCCGCCCACACTTTGGTAGATATCCCTACCGGATATATTTCTTTATTATCGTTATTCATGTTTTCTATTTTATATATTGGTTGCATTTTACCTACTGCCAGAAGTTTAACTGCCGTTCCTCAGGGATCAGACGCAGATCAGAGAGCCGCTAATTAATGTGACAAGAACCTAATCAAAGCATTAATGTTTTTTAGTTTATATTAATATATATATATATATATAGTGTAATCTATATATAGTGTAACAAATTAAAAAATATTTCGAATAACTTTGAGTTTTAATGATGATTAGTGTAACAGATAACGGGTGCTAATAATTCAACAGAAGTGCTAATAATTCCTTATCATAAATAAGATGAGAATTAACCAGTTTAAATTCCAGTATTTCAATCTGAAATTAATCTTTTCCATCCTTTAACTTGGATCAGGTCATATTTCAAGAAAAAGTAAATGTGATTCTTATAAATGTATGAAATAAATCAAACCATAATTTTTTAAATTAAAAGAAGTAAACTATTAAAAATTGAATTAGGTATAACATAAAACAATACGAGTAAGTAAATTAAAAGAACAAACTTAAAAATAATTCATAATTTTCATTTCAATAAAATTCAATTGTTTACAAATACGTGCGTACTTTTCCTTGGTTGTAACTAAATTCAAGTTAAACGAGGAAGAGTGTAGTAGAGGAGACTGTGTCAACTCTGGGATACCCGCATGACCGTAACATATACATTATATCATCCGGTTAATTACTTTTGGCAAAATTTCAAACATTCAGCTTTATTAGCTGTAGAGTAATTCTCATATAAAAGAAGGAGTTGTATGGCAGCTACTCGAACCCTTTGCAGTAGACCAACCAAATTTTGCAGTAAATTTGGCCATTACACTAAACTATTTTTGGCAAAATTTCAGACACCCAGCTTCATTTGGTGTAGTGTAATCCTCATATAAAAGAAGGAGTTGTATGGCAGCTACTCGAACCCTCAGCAGTAGACCAACTAAATTTTGCAGTAACTTTGGCCATTACACTAAACTATTTTTAGCAAAATTTCAGACACCCAGCTTCATCAGGTGTAGTGTAAAGCTCATATAAAAGAAGGAGTTGTATGGCAGCTACTCGAACCCTTTGCAGTAGACCAACCAAATTTTGCAGTAACTTTGGCTATTATACTAAACTACTTTTGGCAAAATTTCAGACACGCAGCTTCCATAGGTATAGAGTAATGCTCATATAAAATTAGAAGTTGTATGGCAGGTACTCGAACCCGTGGACCAAAATGGCTGAATTAAAAACTCGATTCCGTTTTTTGCATAAAAACGAATTTGTGAAAATTTCATAATCCTAGCTTCTTTACTTTTTGAGTTATCGTGATGACGGACGGACGGACGGACATACATAGCTAAATCGATTTATTTTTCGATTCTGATCCGATCCATACACTTGAGTCTATAACTACACCCCCTCCTTCTCTGCTTCACAAACGTAATGGCAAATTTATTATACCCTTGGACTATATAGTAATACGGGTATAAAAATGTTGAATGGTGTTATTAACCGATTGCTCAATCATATCAGAATATAATATTGGTGTTGTAATTTTGGTAGTATAGGTTTTTAATAATATTTTTATTATACCGTACACCTATGAAAAAAGGTACCATATACCTTTTGACACTTGTGCTGTAGGTTACTAGTAACGAGACTACTGCGGAGATTGCGTACGGTCGCGATCGGAATATGAGTTCGGAACATAGAACTTTTTGATCGAATTTAGGCCAAACAAGCATAATTCCGAAACCAGTTAAGTTAAACCTCCAAATTTGGTATCAGTGTACGTCTACCTATATCCTTAGAGTCTTAAACCATTTCACACAGTTCCGAAGACCTTAAAGCATGTCATTGAAACTAATAAAAAGAATAGCTTAAAATTAAGATAGAACTTCAAACTGGTTAAGGGTAAACTTGTATTAAAACAACGGCGGGGACTGCATATGGGTGAAAAACGACCTTGGTTTCGGGTTCTGGAACTCTTGATAATTTCAAGGACTAACGAACATATATCCGAAAAACACGATAACTCAAAAATTAATGGAGAAATCTTGACGAAATTTTAACTGTAAGCTAATAGTACTGAAAGTATGGCGGGAATAGCATATGGATGAGATTGGTCCATGGATTCGGATTCTGGATCTTTTGACCGGTCTAAGGGCTAAAGAAAACATAAAATAAAACAGGATAACTCAACAACTAATTGCGCTACCTTCATGGAATTTGTGCTATAGGTTACTAGAAATGAAACTGCGGCGGGGATTGCGTGCGGTCGAGATCGGACTTTCGTTTCGGATCCTAGAAATTTTTGATCGAAACAATCTTTATTATCAAAAAAATAATAAAGATAGTAACTTCAAACAAATGTAGAAGCTTCAAATTTGGAACTAGGGCGTTCTTTACAATTTCCTATGTGTTCCCCTAAGTTATGATCAATTGGAGTGGTGGTTTAGGTACCTCTCCTAGACCTCGCAAGGTTTAAAAGCTTATCATCGAAATTTATCAAGTAGTAACTTAAAATTAACATAGAATGTTCCAATTTTGTACAAAGGTTAACTTGTATTGAAAGTATGGCGGGGACTGCATGTGGTCGAAATCGGACAATGTTTTCGGGTTTTAAAAAACACAAAATCTCAAAAACTAATAACGCTATTTTGATGAAATTTAAACTGTAAAGTATCGCGTGGATTGCTTATGGTTTAGATCGGTCAATGGGTTCAGAATCTAGAAGTTTTTGATCGAATTGAGGCCAAACGAGTATAATTTCGAAGCCAAAGAAGATTAAACATTAAAATTTGAGACACAAATGTTTTTTCCTATTTGCTTTGTGTCCTTGACATTTTGGATGAATTAGAATAGTGGTTTGCGTACCAGTCCCCCTGCTCTCAAGACCTTACAGCATATATTCGAAATTAATAAAGATAGTAATTTGCAATAAATAGAGAAGCTTTAAAATTGGTATAACGGTGTTTTTCCTATTTCCTTTGTGACCCCGAAATATAGACGTAATTGTGGTGGTGGCTTAGGTGCCTCTTAAGATATACCAAAATTAAAAAGCTTTGCTTCGAAATTTATGAAGATAAAAACTTTAACGAGAAAGATAAAAACTTCTCATTGAATTTGAGCCAAATAGGTGTAGTGTATTTCTAGGTCGATTGCACTGACTTACTGTTTCTCTACTTTTCTTCAATTCAATTATTTTAGTTTTTTTATATAAATAAGTTTAAATAGAAAACAATTTTTATAAAACTTTTGCTTCTATTTTTAGGTCCTTCCGTCGTTCCGTCCGTCCGTCCGTAGGCACGATAACTCAAAAATTAATGGACCTATCTTAATGAAATTTTAACTGTAGGTTATTAGGACTTAAAGTACGCCGGGGATTGCATATGGGTGAAATCGACCCATGGGTTCGGATTCTGGACCTTCTAATCGTTGTAAGGGCGAACGAACATATCAAAAAAAATCAGAATAACTCAATAACTAATGGCGCTACCTTCATGACATTTGTGCTGTAGGTTACTCGTAATGACATTACGGAGGAAATTGCACACGGTTGATATCGGAACCGGAGTTCGGATCCTGGAACCTTTTGACCGAATTTACGCCAAACAAGCATAATTCCGAAATCAATGAAGATAGAACCTCCAAATTTGGTATCAATGTACCTTTCCTATGCCCTTAGAGTCCTTGAGATTGAGGACCAATTAGAGTAGTGGGTCGGGGACCATCCACACAATTCCGAAGACCTTAAAGCATATCATTGAAATTAATAAAGAATTAAATTAATATAGAACTTCCAATTGTGTTCAAGGGTTAACTAGCATTTAAAGAACGGCGGGGATTGCATATGTGCGAAATCCGACCATGCGCTCGGGTTCTGGAACTTTTGATCGGTTCAAGAGCTAACGAACATATATCCAAAAAACACTATAACTCAAAAACTATTGGAGCTACCTTGATGCCATTTTTGCTGTAGGTTACTAGTAATGAAAGAACGGTAGGGATATCTTATGAGTGAAATAGGCCCATGGTCTAAGGCTAACGAACATAAATCAAAAACCACGATAACTTAACAACTAATTAGGCTCTCTTCATAAAATTTATTTTACTGTAATTGAAATTCTGAACTCAAAACCAAAATTAACAAGTGATGAAAAAAACCAAGGATTTTTAAAAAGGACATTTTCCAAATTATATAGGGCTTCTTACTGAGTATTTTATCATTTATTTTTATAAAAATACATATAAAAATAAATGAAAATATTATAATTTAGTTATGTCATCAATTTAATAATTATGAATAATAGTGAAATCAATACTAAGAATATAATTCCAATGCACTCAAGAAAACCTATTAACAAGTGCGGAATATAATGTTGGAGGTTCAATGTTAACGTTTAATTTTGGAAAAACATACAGTAGTTCACAAGTTACTGTTTTATAAAAACATAAAAGTTTTAATTTTTCAGTCCTAATAACCCTTGAATGAGGAATGTTCCCAAATATTTGCTAAGCAAAATCATGATGATTCTCGAGGATCTACCTATCCTCCTCCTGTCCTCACCCTTCCATTTTTATAGGTTCTAGGAAATCAATTGTGGACTCCACCAAAATGTTAGAATTTTACCATCTAAGCAAAAATGTTTAAAATTAAGAGACAGTTTCTTCAATTTAAAGAACTGCTCTTAGGTCTAAGAAAAACCTTTAACATATGTTGAAATGCTTTAAATTTTGTATATTTGTAAAAAAAAAATTTGAACAGGTATTTAAGTTATAGGTGTTTAAAAATAGCAAAATTTCTATTTTCGAGCCCTTATAGCCCCTAAAGAGGGACATGATAAAAAAGGGTTATTAACCGACTCCTACTATTTCTAAGGACCTAGCTTCTCCCAAAATATCAAGACCCTAACTGGAACCGTTTAGAAGATATGTGTGGGCAAAAATTTTGCAAAAATAGATGGACGGATTTTCTCCCAAAATTTCAAGACCCTAGCTGGAACGGTTTAGAAGATATGTGTGGCTAAAAATTTTGCAAAAATGGATGGACGGACGGACTAATTAAAAATTAAGAAAAACCTTTGACATTTATTGAAACTCTCGTTTTGGAGCTTTCAATTTTGTACAAAAATAAAAAAAAAATTTGACAGGTATTCATCTTCTCCTTAGCCTAGGTGGTTATAGCGCAAAACTTTGCAATCTAACCACTGTGGTGGTTCCCGGGTTCGATTATAGTTTAAAAATATCAAATATATATCCTTATAGTCAATATTATTATATCATAATATACTATACCTAAAAATAATAAAAACGTAATTACACAAATAATTAGTAACAAATAAATAAAAATAAACCTATAACCGTGGTTCCTGCTATATTCTATAACTTGATAATGAATACTAAATAAGGAATAATAATAACCTATAGTCTATAATACATACATGTGAATATGTCAAATTGATTCAGATGGCATAAGTGACAGGTATTATCAATGTAATTGAATTGTGGAATATTAGAACATTAAAAGAAAACTCTAGATTAGCCCAAGTCGAAAAAGAAATGCGAAGATTTGGAATTGGGATCCTTGGGCTTAGCGAAGTTAGATGGAATAACTACGGAGAGTTAATTACCGCAAATAATAACATGTCATATACTTAGGAAATAGTAATAATTTGGGGGAATATGGAGTTGGAATACTAATAGATAAGAAACATAAGAACAGCGTAATAAATTGGGAGGCTCAAGTACAAAAATATAACAATAATACAAGGTTACGCGCCAACAGAAGTTGCAGAGGACGAATATAAGGATAAATTCTATGCTCAATTAACATCAGTACTATGCAGAACACCTCGAAAAGATATAGTAATAATGATGGGTGACTTCAACCCAAAATTTGGAAAGGGAAATCCAAGCGAAGAATGTCCAGTTACAGGGTTACATGGAATAGGAATTAAGAACAATAATGGGGAAAGGCTAATAGATATATGCCAAGAATTTGGCCTGATAATTGGAATCACACTATTCCCACATAAGGAAATACACATGTACACTTGGACATCACCTGATGGAAGAACGAAAATCCAAATTGAGCATATATGCCTCAGCAGAAACTGGTGATCATCATTACTAGATGTAAGAACTTGGCGGGGTGCAGCTGCACAAACAGACCATATGCTACTTACAGCCGACTTAAGAATTAAGCCAAGATGTATTCAAGCAAAACCCAGAAGAAGAAAAATACTAAATATAGCCAAACTCAACATAGATAATAAGAAAAATGAATTAATAGAAAAAATTAAAAATAATGTAGAAGAGGAGCCCCAAATAAGCAAGGAAAAATGGCAAGAGATATATAGAAATGCTGGTGAAGAAATCTTGGGAACCAAAGAACACAACAGAAAAGAATGGATGAAACATTATGAAACATCTCAGATGAAACATGGAACAAAATACTTCTGAGAAGAAACATTAAAACTTCACTACTAACAAATAATAGTAACGAAATGAAAGAACATCATAAAACCATATGCAGAGAGATAAAGAAGCTTGCAAGAAGGGATGAGAAAATTCATAAGCAATATAGCTTTGGAGCTCAACTGGTAAAAGTAGACACTCTACAAAGTGGAAGGTCCCTGCAACCCATAATAGAAAAGATATGGCGAAATGGAGAAATGAGTCCCCAATGGAAAAAAGGTATCATTGTAAAGATCCCCAAGAAAGGCAACCTAAGTAGCTGTAATAACTGGAGAGGAATACTGGATAGATACTGGCCCTAGTTGTTCTTAGTAGAATTGAGGAACATATTAAAAGTGTATTAAGAAAAGAACAAGTCGGTTTCCGTAAAGAACGAAGTTGTACAGAGCATGCAAACACTTTAAGAATAATCCTGGAACAATCAAAAGAATTCAATACACCCATTTACATAGCATTTGTCGATTTCAAGAGAGCATTCGATGAGATAGATAGAAACGCAATATGGGAAGCACTTAAAAGGAAGAACATTTCAGAAAAAATCATCAGGATAATTAGAGTAATGTATAGCAACATAGAAGCTCAAATACTCCATAAGGGTGTTTTAAGCGACCCATACAACTCATACAGACCAATAACAACTCATCCAGAGGTATAAATTGGTACCTCACACAAAACCTGAAAAATTTGGACTACGCTGATGACATTGGCCTAGTTACACAAACACACGAAGATATGCAACAAAAAATCAATAAGCTAGCAGAATGTGCTGCGGAAGTTGGGTTGCAAATAAACATTAACAAAACAAAAATTATAAGAGGAAATACAAACAACACAAGACCAATTACAATTGATGATACATTAGTAGAAGATGTAGATAAATTCAATTACCTAGGCAGTATTATTACTAAAGAAGGCGGTACAAAAGAGGACATTAATAATAAACTAACGAAAGCCAGAGCAATATTGGGAAGAATGTGGAAAATATGGAGGTCATCCCAAATTGCAAGAAAAACCAAACTTAGAATATTCCAAGAATGTATAAAATCTGTCATCTTAAATGGTAGTGAAACTTGGCTAGTTAATAAGAAAGAAACATGTAAACTACAAGTATTTGTAAACAAGTATATGCAGAATATACTGGCCAAGAAGAATACCTACCAGTCAAGAACCTATCAAAATAGAAATTAAAAAACGAAAAAATAGGTGGATAGGTCACATTCTTAGAAGACCCCCAGATTGCATAGCCAGGCAAGTCCTGGAATGGAACCCTCAAGAAAAGAGAAATGTTGGTAGACCTAGAAATACACGGCGTAGAACAGTAGAGCGAGAAATAACAGAACTAAATAAAACATGGTCTCAAATGAAAGTCATAGCGCTAAATAGAGACAGATGGAAAGGCTTTGTGGAAGCCCTATGCTCCCAAAGGGAGTAGAAAGGAAAACAAAAAAAAAAATAATAAAATTCAAGTTATTGGTGTTTAAAAGCAAAATTTCAATTTTCAACCCCTTCCAGCTCCTAACCAGGGGGCGTGACAAAAAAAAATTTTTAACTGACTCTTACTTGTTTCTGCGGTTCAACTATCCCCAAAATTCCAAGTTTCTAGATTTAGTCGTTCAGAAGTTATGAGTGACCAAAAATTTTGCAAAACTTAGTTTTGGTTAACGGTAAATTTTAGTACCGTATGGTAACCCTATACAATTCGGCTGGTTGGCAAATGGTTACAGTGCCGACCTTTCATGCGAAAGGCCCCGGGTTCGAATCCCAGGGAAAGTGACAAAAACTTTTATCTGGTTTTCAACTCGACTCAGCTACCATTCGCCTTTGGGTTCAAATTAATGGCTTAATTAATAACTAATAATTATATATCTTTAATAAAGAATACATAAATATAACAATATAAACAAATACAAAATGTAAACAAATAATTTAATTAAATAATATAACTCACTGATATAGAATACTATATAACTGTAATACTAAATATTACAATATAAACAAAAATAGAACTGCATTTATTGAAAATCTAAGACATTTCTACATGTTATAAGGCATGTTATAAGGCATCTCATGTTTAAATTGTATGTGGAATTCATTTGATCAGTTCTAATATATGAATATATCTCCTCTGTTCCGACATGCAAATATATAGTCAGGCTGTTTAGCCTATCACAGTTAGCACGTAGAGGTGTCGGCAAAAAAAAAAAAAAATTGGCTTATAATAATTTGTAAAGCTAATAAGGGCAGCTGCCTGTTGCCGTTTTCAGGTTAGAAATATTCTTTAAAGATCTGAAATTATAATTGTTTAAATATAGGGCTTTTTCCGAATTTGTGGGGCTGTAGCTCCGTAACTGGACGACTACAAAAAAAAGTTTTAACATAAAATTATTTTTATTGCAATATCTACCCGTTGCTGATATTTTTTAGTCAGCCGTAGGTAAAAAGCGACGGACGGACAGAGTGAAGCTATATGGGCACATTTTTACAATTTTTTTTTTTTAAATATGCTAAAAATCGGTAAAATTTATAAAGCTCCAGTGGAAAACAGCAAACTATTTATGGAGTTTCTTGAACTCAAACTGGTAGATAAGGCAAATCATATATTTTTTGCAAATACCAATCTAAATCTATTTGAGAACTCCAATATAATTATTAAGTGTAAGGATATTATAGCAACTTCTGGATATAGCATAGTTAATAAAACGGAAAGTACAAGAAATACAACTAACTCTAGCCTTAATTGATCACATAATGACAAACATGAATGACAATTATGATGTTAATTATATAACAGAAAATAATTGTCTATCGGACCATCAATTGGCAATAGTAACTATTAAAGCAATTCATATTGAGAAGTTACCAATGAAAAAGTACAATATAAACAAAATCGATTATAATCAAATGCGTTCCATAGTAAAATACAAAATAGAAAATAATAATATACCAGAAATCGAAACCTTAGTTAAAATTATACAAAAAGCAAAAAGATAATGTAAATACTAAGACAATACCAATGAGAACGAGAAATAATAGCTGGAAAACACCTTTTATTCATGACAAGCTGAAAATAAGAAAAGCATTATATAATCGACATAAAAATGATCCGACCAATAGTGAAAACAAGTAAAGAAACAGTCAGTCGGTTCAACCGACTTAGAAATACCCTACACCTATTTGGTTCAAGTTTAATGACATATCCATAAGTCATTTTAACGCCATAAAAGCTGTTATTAATTTGATTGTAAGACATAGCTAACCAAATTAACTTTATAATACTAAAAACATTTTCTAATTACACTATCTCTTAAAAAATATTACAAATTTTTAGTAATTTATTTATTTAAAAATATTAAAAAACAAAAAAACTTGTTATAAATGAAAATATATTTATTCCAATTCAATTACAAAATGAAAAAATTCTAGTTATTAAATTTTGTGATAAAAAGCTAAACAAAGCATAATATATTTAATAATCCAAATTTTTTAAAATTGCAATTATTTTAAATGGCTAGTCAATATACCTAATAGAAAAGCTTATACGCAAAATATGCAATAAATGTATTTCTAAAATACAATTACAAATTTACACCTTTTCATATAATTCATTTAAATATAAAAATAAATTTTACATAAATGCAGCAAGTACCTTTGAACATAGCTGAACCACTCCAATTAAGTCTAAATTTCGGGGACACATAGGAAATAGGAAATATATTTTTTGGCTTCGAAATTATACTCGTTCGGCCTCAAATCGATCAAAAGCTTCTAGAATCCGAACTCATTGGCCAAACTCGACCACAACCAATTCCAATGGTACTTTCATTACTAGTAACCTAGAGTTTAAATTTAATCAAAACAGCAGCATTATTTTTTGAGTTATGGTGTTCTTAAGATATATGTTTGTTAGCCCTTGAACTTTTCAAAGGTTCCAGAACCCGAAATTATAGTACGATTTCGCCCATATGCAGTCCCCGTCATACTTTCAATACTAGTTAACTCTTGTACACAATTGGAACGTTCTATCTTAATTTTAAGTTACTATTTTTATTAATTTCGATGATAAGCTTTGAAACCTCGGGAGGGCTAAGAGAGGTACTGAGCCACCACTGCGATAGATCAAAAATTAGGCCGACGAGCAGGAAATAGTAAAGAACCCCCTTGTGTCAAATTTGAAGGTTTTACATTTGTTTGAAGTTACTATCTTTATTAATTTCGAAAATATGCTTTAAGGTTTTCGGAACTGTGTGGCTGGTCCACGACCCACCACTCCAATTGGTCCCAAATTTCAAGTACATTAAGGTCATAAAAAGAGACACCCTGATAACAAATTTGGAGGTTCGATCTTCATTGGTTTTTGAATTATGCCCGCTGTTCTTTCAGTCCGAGTAACCTACAGATAAAATTTCATCAAGATAGCTCCGTTATTTTTTGAGTTATCGTTCCTACGGACGGACGGACGAAGCTAATTTATAGGGTTTGCATACGGTATTTAAAATTTATTTCTAAATTTTTGGCCCACAAATCTTCCAAACATTTCAAGCTAGGGTCTTGAAATCGGGAAAAGTTAGACCTTCAGAAATTAGTATGAGTCGGTTAACAAATTTTTTTTGTTGCGTCCTCTGTTTAGGAGCTATATTGGCTAGAAAATTGAAATTTTGCTATTTTTGAACACCTGTAACTTGAACGCTTTTTCAATTTTTTTAGCAAAATTTAAAACTGCAGCATTATATTTCAACAATATATGTTAAAGGTTTTCCTTAAATTTGAAAGGCGTTCTTTAAATAGAAGAAATTGTCTCTTAGTTCTAACCATTTTTGCTTAGATAATAAAATTTAGGGTAAAATTCCAAATTTTTATGGAGTTCACAATTGATATCCTATACCCAAAAAAAATGGATGGATGTTGACAGGAGGGCAATAGGGAGATCCTTGAGAATCATCATAAGTTTGCTTGGGAAAAATTTGGGAATGTTCCCAATTGAATGGCTATTAGGATTTTAAAATGAAAACTTTTATGTTTTTATAAAACAGTAACTTATTCACCAGTGTATGTTTTTCCTAAATTAAACGTTAACATTGAAACTCCAACATTATATTTCGCAATTGTTAACAAGTTTCTTGAGAGCATTGGGATTATATTCTAAGTATCTACTGATTTTACTGTTATTATACCCTACACCTATAGAATAGGTAAAGGGGTAAATTAACTTTGGTATGGTGTTTGTAACCACCTAAAGGAAGCGAGCTAGATATGGAAAAGTATATATATTTGTGATCACCGTGACCGCCTGAGTCGATATAGCCATGTCCGTCCGTCCGTCTGTCCGTCCGCCGTAGGCACGATAACTTAAAAAATAATGGAGCTATCTTAATGAAATTTTAACTGTAGATTACTAGGACTGAAAGTACGGCGGGGATTGCATATGGGCAAAATCGACCCATGGGTTCGGATTCTGGACCTTTTAATCGATCGAAGGGCTAACGAACATGTATAAAAAATCACGATAACTCAACAACTAATGACGCTATCTTCATCAAATTTGTGCTGTAGGTTACTAGTAATGAAACTACTTCGGGGATTGCGTAAGGTCGGGATTGGACCATGGGTTCGGAACCTAGAACTTTTTGATCGAATTTAGGCCAAACGAGCATAATTCCGAAACCAATGAAGATAGAACCTTCAAATTTAGTATCAGGGTGTCCCTTCCTATTTCCTAAGTGTCTTGGGAATTTGGGTCCCATTGGAGTACTGGGTCGGGGACCAGCCACACATTTCCGAAGACCTTAAAGCATATCTTTAAAATTAATAAAGATAACAACTTGAAAAAATGTAGAAGCTTCCAATTTGCCACAAGGGTGTTCTTTACTATCTCTTGCGTGCTCCCTTAATTTGGGATCAATTGGAGAGGTGGTTCAGTACCCCTCTCAGACCTCCCAAGTTTTAAAAGCTTATAATCGAAATTACTAAAAATAGTTACTTAAAATTAAGATAGACCGTTCAAATTGTGTACAAGGGTTAACTAGTACTATAAGTACAGCGCGGACTGTATAAGGGCGAAATCAGCCCAAGGGTTCGGATTCTGAACCTTTTAATCGGTTTCAGGGCTAACAAACATATATAAAAAATCACGATAACTCAACAACTAATGACGCTATCTTCATGAAATTTGTGCTGTAGGTTATTGGCAATGAAACTACGGCGGCTATTGTGTAAGTTCGGAATTGGACCATGGGTTCGGAACCTAGAACTTTTTGATCGAATTTAGGCCAAACTAGCATAATTCCGAAACCAAGGAAGATAGAACCTCCAAATTTAGTATCAGGGTGTTGCTTTCCATTCCCTTAGTTTCCTCGAAATTTGAGCCCAATTGGAGTAGTGGGTGGGGACCAGCCACTCAGTTCCGTGGACCTTAAAGCATATTTTCGAAATTGATAAAGATAGTAACTTGAAACAAATGTAGAAGCTGCAAATTTGGCACATAGGTGTTCTTTACTATTTCCTGCTCGTCGGCCTAATTTTTGACCAATTGGAGTGGTGGTTCAGTACCTCTCTTAGACCCACCAAAGTGTAAAAGCTTATCGAAATTAATAAAACTAGTAACTTAAAATTAAATAGAACGTTCGAATTGTGTACAACGGTTAACTGGTATTAAAGGTATGACGGGAACTGCATATGGCCGAAATCGTACCATGGTTTCGGGTCCTGGAACCCTTGAACAGTTCAAGGGCTAACAAACATATATCTTGAAAACACCATAACTCAAAAAATAATGCCGGTATTTTGATGAAATTTAAACTCTAGGTTACTAGTAATGAAAGTACCATGGGAATTGGTTCTGGTCGAGTTTAATTTCGAAGCCAAAGAATATATTTCCTATTTCCTATGTGTCCCCGAAATTTTGACTTAATTGTAGTGGTTCATCTATGTTCAAAGTACTTGCTGCATTTATGTAAAACTTATTTTTATATTTAAATGAATTATATGAAAAGGTCTAAATTTGTAATTCTATTTTGGAAATACATTTATTGCATATTTTGCTCTTATAAGCTTTTCTATTAGGTATATAAACTAACCATTTAAAATAATTGCAATTTTGAAAAATTTGGATTACTAAATATATTATGCTTTCATTATCTTTTTATCACAAAATTTAATAATTAGAATTTTTTCATTTTGTAATTGATTTGGAATAAATATATTTTCATTTATTTCAAGTTTTTTTGTTTTTTAATATTTTTAAATAGATAAATTAGTAAGAATTTTTAATCGTTTTTAATAGATAGTGTAATTAGAAAATGTTTTTAGTATTATAAAGTTAATTTGGTTAGCTACGTATTACGATCAAATTAATAACAGCTTTTATGGTTTTAAAATGACTTATGGATATGTCCTTAAATTTGAACCAAATAGGTGTAGGCTATTTCTAAGTCGGTTGCACCGTTCTTTACTTGTTCTTAATTAATAAGTTGATGAAATAACTAAATTATAATATCATTTATTTTAAAATATATTAAATATTTTTCTAATAAAATGTGCTTTTTAAAATGTTTTTTTGATTGTTTAATATAAATTTTGAATTAATTAGTATTGTAATATTTAATTTTTTATACCCTAGACCTATAGAATAGGTAAAGAAGTATATTAACTTTGGTACTGTGTTTGTAACCACCTAAAGGAAGCAAGCTAGATATGGAAAAGTATATACATTTGTGATCAGCGTCACCTCCTGAGTCGATATAGCCATGTCCGTCCCTCCGTAGGCACGATAACTAAAAAAATAACGGTTACTAGGACTGAAAGTACGGCGGGTATTGCATATTGGTGAAATCTGCCCATGGGTTTCGGATTCTGGACCTTTGTGCAAGGGCTAACAAACATATATAAAAATTCACCATAACTCAATAACCAATCACGCTATCTTCATTCAATTTGTGCTGTAGGTTACTAGTAATGAAGCTACGGCGGGGATTGCGTACGGTCGAGATTGGACCATCTGTTCGGAATCTAGAACTTTTTGATCAAATTTAGGCCGAACGAGCATAATTCCGAAACCAATGAAGATAGAAGCTCCAAATATGGTATCAGAGTGTCCTTTCTTATTTCCATATGTCAGAGTGTCCTTTCGGAGTAGTGGGTCGGGGACCAGCCACACAGTTCCGAATACCTTAAAGTATATTTTCGAAATTAATAAAGATAGTAACTTTAAACAAATGTAGAAGTTTCAAATTTGGCACATGGGTGTTCTTTACTATTTCCTGCACGTCCCCTAATTTTTGATCTATCGCAGTGGTGGCTAAGTACCTCCTTAGACGCCCAAGGTTTAAAAGCTTAAAAAAAGTAACTTCAAATTAAGATTGGAACGAAATTAGGATAAGAACGTTCCAATTGTGTACAAGGGTTAACTAGTATTGAAAGTATGACGGGACTGCAAATCGTACCATGGTTTCGGGTTCTGGAACCTTTGAAAAGTTGAAGGGCTAACAAACATATATCTTTAAAACAGCATAACTCAAAAAATAATGCCGCAATTTTGATGAAATTTAACTCTAGGGGACTAGTAATGAAAGTACTATGGGAATTTGTTCTGTTTGAGTTCGGATTTTAGAAGTTTTAGATCGATTTGAGGCGAAACGAGTATAATTACAAAGCCAGACAATATATTTCCTATTTCCCATGTGTCCCCGAAATTTATACTTAATTGTAGTGGTGATTCAGGCACCTCCTAAGAAATCCCAAAATTTAAAAGCTTATCTTCGAAATTCATGAAGATAGAAGCTTTAAATTTGATACACTAGGATTCTTTCATATTTTCGTTTATTATTTAATACTTTTATATTTTTAAAAGGCTAAGAATTTTACCATTAAACATATTTTGTATAATATTTTATAAATAAAAACAAAATATTTTTTTAATATACGATTAAATCGCCTTTTTTTTAATTTTTATTATATCATATATTTTATTGAATTATTACCATAGGTGATATATAATTAAGACATTGTGTACAATACTTATATTGAAAGGTACTTGCTGCATTTATGTAAAATTTATTTTTGTAATGAATTATATGAAAAGTTCTAAATTTGTAATTGTATTTTGGAAATACATTTATTGCATATTTTTCGTTTTGTCTAATAGGTACATAACCTAACCATTTAAAATTATTGCAATTCTGAAAAGTTTGAATTATTATATATATTATGCTTTGATTAGCTTTTGATCACAAAATTTAATAATTAAAATTTTTTCACTTTTGTAATTGAATTGAAATAAATATTATTTATTTATTTATTTATTTAACTTTAATAATAACTAAAATTAATTACTTATTATATATACAATTAGTGGCACTAGTTAGTGGAGCCTTCGGCCATTTTTTTTACATTACTTTTTGTTTACAAAGTACATTATAAGCGATATTTTTTAAACCAAATTTATTATAATTAATGAATTTAAGTTACTTCTTATTTAATAGAATTTGCCGCCTCTTTTGCTACTTTATGGGCTAACCCATTTCCTTCTATGCCCGCATGTCCTGAAACCCGCTTAAGTTTTAAAAATTTCTGTTTTTTTATTAGAGTGGCCCGTATTTTCACTGCAATCTTTTCGGTATTGTTGACGTTAATGACCGCTTTCATTGTTGAAAGAGAGTCAGAGCAAATTATATGTTTTTCTCTTGCGTTTTGTTTTATTTTTACTGCTTCGAGTACTGCAAGTGCCTCAGCAGAGTAGGCTGTGGAGTATGGGGGCAGGGCACCAATCTTTAAAATATTTTTATCTTCATCCACTATACTGAATACTGTTGCAAAGTGGGATTTTGAACCGTCGGTGAATATAAAATTTCAGTTGAAATAAGGCTGAGTTTGCTTCTTTTTTGTCCCAGTTGCTGAGGTTTAAATTGATGCTATCTAGCTTCAGTTCCCATGGAGGGAAGTGTAGTCTCGGGTCGCTGATGGGGTTGAAATTGAAGTTGTTCTCCTTTGCAAATATTGATGGTCTTTTAGGTATACGTTTTCTTGCTATGACTCTTTTACATTTGTCATATAGTTCAACTCCCTCAAAAAAAATAATTTTGGTTATTAGCTTCCTGGTAGTGAGCTTAATTTTTTCTTCTAAGGACGGAAGTCCTGCCTCTGCAAGGATGATGTGTATTGACGTGGATCGGAAAGCCCCTAGTGCGTACTGATGCATGATATATTGTTTTAATTTTTTGTAGCTGCGCTTTTGCTGCTGTACCATAGATGGGAAGTCCATATTCGATTTTGGAGAGAATAACCGCTTTAACTACATCTACCAAAGATTTTGTGTTGCTTTCTAGATATTTGCTACCTAAACATTTTATACAATTAAGTTTTGATCGTCTATAATTTTACTAAGTTTATTATAGGCAATTACAAATAATGGAACTGATAATGGGGATCCTTGAGGGTTTCCATTGTTTAGTGGCCAAATCTCTGAATAGAATTTATTATTTTTTACTTTTATTTTTCTGTTCGACAGGAAGTTTTTTACGTAATTAATTATATTCCCCCCGACTTTCCATTGTGTTAGTTGTTCCATGATTGAGTATATACCCACACAATCAGAGGTTTTTTTTCGCATCGATTGATATAATTGAGATATGGTTTTTTGCGTTTAGGCAGTCCGAGATATTTTGATCTAATAGGAGTAGTGCATCCTTAGTTCCTTTGCCTGATTTGTAGGCCACTTGCTTGCTTGTTACTAGATTTCCTTCTTTTAGCAACCAAAATAGTCTTTTTGCTACAATTTTTTCTAAGACTTTGCTAGCGCATGGAGTAGATATATCGGGCGGTAACTAGATGGACAGTATTTGTCTTTTCCTTCTTTGAATATGGGAACTATTATTGCAATTTTTTACTGTTGGGGAATAACACTTGTAAGGAGAACGATATTATATAGTTCACATAATTTATATTTCGCTTCAATAGAAAGGTTTTTCAAAATAGGATATGATAAGCTATCATAACCTGCGGTCTTGCCTTTTAGAGAGTTCAGGCAAGCTTGTAGCTCTAATACTGTAATTGGTTGTTCGATCTGTTTAGCGCGCTTGCTGGGTATGTACGGCGGAGTAATCCAGTTTTTCCCATTTATAAATGAGTTAGAGAAGTTTTCATCCCTTTAATATTGTGAGCAGAAATTACCCAAAGTGTTGGTTATCTCTACGGGATCTTGTGTTAGCGAGTTATCGGAATTTTTTATATACAAAATATTGTGGTGTATAGTTTTGTTGGAAAGCAATCGAACTTTTGAACAAAGAACTTTTGCTGATATGTTGGGATTTATGTCTTTTGTGAAATTAATGAGGATTGGCGTTTGGCAAGTTTGATTTCTCTTTTGAAATGTGAATTTGCTTTTTTATAGTTAATTACATTTTCGTTAATTGATATTTTTAATTGTTAATTAATATTTCCTAATTTTTTTATTTTGTTTTCTTGGGATAGTTTCATTAGCGCTACTGATTATTAGTTTTTGGATTTGACCTACAGATTTGTTGATATTTTTGTTTATAAGTTGGAAATGTTTAAGTTTATTGTTGATTGAAATTTTGAATTTTAACCAATCTGCCTGGTCTGTTTTAAATTTGGGTTTAGCGAAACCTAAACACGGAGAGGTGGATGGAGTTGAAGAGTTTGATTATTATTGGGAAGTGATCATTTCCATGTGGAAATTGATCGACAATCCATGAAGAGGATAGATTTAAAGGATGGGTGCAGAAAGCGACATGAGTGAAAGTAAAGTGAGTTGAAAAATGTGTCGGTGTATTTGTGTTTAAAATTATTAAGTTGTTATTTTTTTATCCAACTTTAAAGTTGGAAATAAATTTGCCTTTTTTATTCTATTTAGCTCCAGGCGTTAAAATCTCCAACGATTAGAGTCGATTGATTGAAATTTAAGAGAAGATTATGTAGGTCATTTTCGTTTATTGATTCGTTGGGAGCTTTGTAAATATTGATAACTGCGAATGGTAAGTTGGTATTGATTTCGGTGGCTACTGCCTGGATATTTGTATTTAGGTTGATTAATTTGTGTTTAATATGTTTTGAAACCAAAAGGACTATCCCGCGACTTGCTTTGTCGTTTGCTGTGATATCGTTTTTATGATAGAAGGAGAAATTCCGTGGGATTTTCAATGCCAGTAGGGGATGACAGTAGGTGGGTTTCCTGTAAAGCAATGATGTTTGGATTTTGGTTTTTATTTATCAGTTAAAGCTTGACTAAGTTGTTGTAGTAGCCATTTAGATTCCATTGCAGGAGACTGATGACCATTGAGTTTGGCTAAAGTGTATAAAAATTTTATTTATATAAAAATGGACGAAAAACCTAGAAAGTAGAGAGATAGATGAGCGTGTTGAAAGTATGTTATATTGTTTATGGGAGGATTCTTGTTCATCTGTTTTTTATAAAAGTCTTTATTATTCGAATTAAGAATAATAAGCATTATGTAATATATAATATTAAGAGGGAGTTCAAATTGTTTAAATAGTAATTATTGTTTGAATATTGTTATACTAGCTGTTGGCCCGTCACAGAATGACGGAAGGTCAGTTGAAAGAAGAACTTTTTCTAATTAAGAACTATTTCTAATTTAATTACATATATTACATAAACATATATTATATATCAATACCATTTTCTTAAATAAAATGGTAACCGTTGCATTCTACGTAATACAGACTATGCTTCAATTCTAGTTATGTACAAAAAAAAACAAAAACTTATATGTTGTTGTATCTAAAAATTTGAAGATGAATAATTTATTTAGTCTACCTTTTTTATGTTTTGAATTTGATAAAATTTTGGGGCTGTTAGTTCAAATCCCTTCTTGGTGAAATGTTTTTTTAATTTCAATTAATATTTTTTTTTTTATTCAATTACGTACTTTTTAAAATTAAGTTCGATAAATTTGTGTTAATAAGAGATGTGAAATAGATTTATTTTGTTTCAATAATGATTTATTTCTCCAACTATTAATGTTTTGTATATACATTTTTAAAAAATGTTGTTATACATTCTATATTGTTTCCTTTGTTTAGATTTAAATCAAAATACTTGTTTGAAGGCTAACCGTTCTATAATGTACTTATTCAACATGCTAAATAATGTATCTATTTATATGTACGTGAAATTGTATTAAATAAATGTTGATTTTTGAATTGAGTTTTGCATTATCAAATGCAAATTATAAATTTTATTTGAAATTTTTTTAATATACCTAACCCTAACTAAGTTTAAAATCTATTTTGTCTGGTTTTTATGGTGCATTGAACTCAGAGGTATTGTATACCTGAACCCACTTTCCCAACCGTCAGTTGTTACATAATTTTTTTCCATTTTAACTTTTAAATAGATAAATAATTAAAAAGTTATGAAGGAAGGGATGAGAGATAGATGAGGTAGAGTTGAGAGCGAGATGAGGGGAAACTTTGAAATTACTTTAATACATTTCTTGGTTTATTTGCTTAAGCAAACCAAGCAATGCATCAAAGCATACATTGGGCTTTCGCCCTTATTTCAGATATTTACTGAAAATTATTAAGACCAACTACACAAATGTTCCTGTGAAGCATTGTCTTCTTAATTTTTATTGACAAAATGTCTTACTATATATTTAAAATTTCCAGAAAATCTTCTGTGATTTTTAAAACTGAAATGAAATTTTTCATAAACTAATAAGTAAATTTTATTTCAAAAAAAAATTTTTTTTTTTTTATTAAAAATAAATAAAATATTTTTTGGCCTGCTTATGATAATTTATGATATTTTATTTTCTAAAATAAAACACATCCAACAAAACGTCAATATTTTATTTTTTTATAATTGAACACATCCAACAAAACACATTTAATTGAATGCGTTTGTTACACCTCATTCTAGACAAATATATTAATAATAATAATAATAATAATAATAATAATAATAATAAATAATAATAATAATAATAATAATACTCATATCTAATGTCGAAGTTGTTTAATTAAGAAGTTTAATGTTTTAAATAAAATAACTTTAGCTTTAAGGGGTGGGAAGCGCCCTACTTTATGGTGTGGTCGAATTGTATAAAACCCAAATTCCACTTGTACTAAATAGACACAATTAAAGGAAATGTTGAATTTTCTAAAAATAACTAAATAATAAATGAAAGTTCAAATTTATAATATCCAATAATCAAAAGAAATATACGTTTTATTGGAAAAATGGTGGTGGAAAATTTAGATGCTTAAAAAATTATCTGAATGAATAAATGAATGAAAATATAAATAAAGTTTAGATCATAACTTTCAAAATATTTACAATAAAGCCAGGTGGTACCAATACAGTTTTTCTAGGAAAGTTGGAAAAAAAAAAAAATTAAAAATTTCCAAAAGGATTTTCAAAAAGAAACTTTAAATCAATAAAATTTTATAAATTTTTTAGAAAAAAAAATGGTTATTTAAGAAAATTTAAAATAAAAATAAAATTAATAGAAAGGTCAATAAAATAATTAAAATTTATTACCTACAGATTTTGATTTAATTTTTTATATTGATTATGAGAAAATAAAACACATCCTAAAAGTATGCAATGTGGGTAGGATTATGCAATCTACATAAATTTCTTTCATTCGTGTTCCACAGAATTTTTATTATTGTGTTTTTTTTTTGTTCAAAAAATTTTTCCATCAAAATAATTTTGATAATTTTTTTTGCATATTTTTAGGAGATTTTATAATTGAACACATCCAACAAAACACATTTAATTGAATGCGTTTGTTACACCTCATTCTAGGCAAATATATTAATAATAATAATAATTATATAGAATGTTTTTTTTTTTATGTAATAATGAATAAGAAATCTTTTTTTTTTGTAAAAATTGAAAAAAACTTGAATTGTAATTTAATTACAAATAACAAAGAGTACTTCAAATTGACAGTCGGAAGAATCTGAAATTTCTAAGGAATATGTGTTTTTTATGTTTGATAATGTTGTGGTTTGATTGGATGCATTAATTGTGTCAGTAGTTATGTTTCATTGTTTGGAATGTTCGTTTGCGTTAAAGAAAAAAGTTGCTGTTGGGTTATTGTTTTCTCTTTTAGTGCCAATTGCATTAATTAGTGGTTCTTTTTCGTTTAAATTTATGTTGTTTTTGTATTTGGAAGAGGACAAGTCTATTGTGTTTGAAGTAGAGATTAGGTTATTGTTAAAATTATTTGTGGAATTTGTGCGTTTTTTGTTTTTTGGAGAGGTTGAGAAAGAGTTGTTGTTGTAATTAGATTAATATATGCCACTTTTTCGGATTCAACAAGTAGAAGATTTCCATCTCGAAGGAGGCTGACAGATTCAATTTGTTTGCTTATACTCTCAAGAGCTTCTTTTTAGCAAAGACGCTAAAGGAAGAAAGTGGTTTTTCCTTATCCGTGGACTCTATTACGACGAATTTAGGACACTTTTGCTTTATATTTACCTGTGGCAAAGCTGGGTAAATGTCGTTTGTGATATCTGTACCTCTTCCTCTCTTTAGTTTTGGACCTGGCTGAGAAGTATCGTCGGGTTGGCCAGTGTCATTGTCTGGCCAAAGGGATCGGTCTGGCACCTCACATTCTCACTCACTTATACACTCAGGATTTAGGTACACTTGCACTTTAGATGATATGAAATATATTCTTATTGTATTTAATTTTTAGGTTATGTTTTTATGAAATGATTTGGAAAAAATTAAATCAAAGTTTTCTAAGGGAAGAGATAGAAAAAAAATTCAACGAAAGAAAAAAAAAATAAATAAAAAAGAGAAGGAATAATAAAGAAAACGGAAATTAGTATGGTAGAAAGTACGTCTATACCAAGCAAAGGTTAGTCGATGACTGTGGAATAAATATATTTTAATTTATTTCAAGTTTTTTTTGTTTTTTAATATTTTTAAATAGATAAATTAGTAAGAATTTGTAATATTTTTTAATAGATAGTGTAATTGGAAAATGTTTTTAGTATTATATAGTTAATTTGGTTAGCTATGTTTCACGATAAAATTAATAACAGCTTTTATGGTGTTAAAATGACGTATGGATATCTCATTAAATTTGAACTAAATAGGTGTAGGGTATTTCTAAGTCGGTTGCACCGACTGACTATTTCTTTACTTGTTTTTATTACACTTTGTTAGTTTTAAGTAATAATTTGTAACGTTAAGAATGATTCAAATAAATAAAAAAATAAAATACCTGAAAAATACGGGTTCAGATCCCGTCGTTCAACTAGTGATTTAATGACTTACCTTTCCGTAAGTTCAATATTAAACTTCGTCATTCTGGTGAATCTGATATTGTAGCATTAGGTATTTTTAAGGCTTAAGATCGTGTATGGAACGCTGTTTTCTTAACAAAATGCAGAGCTTTAGAATTAGCTAGATTCTTTCATACATGAATTGGACATTTCCTTCCGAATCGCATGATTTGAGTACTGGTCGATTGTTTATCGTCTAACAAATTGAGATATTTTGCATTGCTATATACTATAAATTGACTTGGTTCTTGAAAAATTACATTTTTAGTATAACTAAAGATGCAGCTAAATGTTTGGGTCTTTTGTATCGCTGTAGAACTTACTTTTCTCCATTTGATCTTTTCAATATCTTTTAAAGATATATAAGATCAAAAAATAGAGTATTAGGGTTTGTGCTCCTATATCGGCCCTGGGATATCTCGATAATATGTAAAAGGGAGCTATTAAATGAAAGGGATCATTAGCCCAATTATCACTCCACTTAGCCATCGTATTATTAATTAAATTATTTATTAAAAAGAAAACTCTTTTATGTTTTTAAGTATATTAGTTTGAAACTTTCTATTTTTATTATTTTTATATTGAACAAGACACTTTTTATTACAATTGTTATAAATATTGTCTTTCTCTAAAAAAAAATTCATTATTAAGTGGTGTACAAAATTTATTTTCCCGATTCCTTCTATTTTTCAATTTTTCTACTTCGCCTGCTCTAATAGACGGAAACAAAGTATAAACAAATATTCTGGAAAAAGCATATACCGTGATTTTGAAACCTATTCTAAAACCTCTCTTAATTCAGAATTTCACATATACCCATGTGTAAATGTTCTAGAAAAAGAGGCAATCCTGATTATGAATCCAAGTCTAAAATCTTTCTTATTTCAAAATCTCACATAAACACACATATATAAATATTCTGTAAAAGGGGAATACCCTGATTTTGAATCCAATTTCAAAATCCATCCTAATTCAGAAACTCAGGTACACATAATTATAAATATTCTGGAAAAAGCGTACAACCCTGCTTTTGAATACAATCAATAACAAATGTAATTTTCACAAAATTTCTGAAAAATAACCATTCAATTGCTTACACATTAAAAACAAATTAGCAAAGTGAAATAAAATCAAATTGGATTTATTTCAATTTTTGATATTGAAATAAGACCAAAATTAAAAAATGTGTTTTTTGGCTTTATTTCAAATATGATAATGAAATAAAGACAATTGGTTTTAGCGTGTTAATATTGGATTGGGATACATGCAATAAGGCCAAATGAAATAAAGCAAAATTGCACTCTTTTGGCTTTATTTCAATACCACATTTGAAATAAAAGCGAAATCATCATTTCTTAATTTTCGCCCTTCTTTTTTAAAAATTTTTGAAGATGAAATAAAGCCAAAATTATAAAGAAACGAGAAAAAGTGTAGTAGAGTAGACTGTGTCAACTCCGGGATATTCGTATGACCGTAATATAAACAGTACATCATCCGGTTAATTACTTTTGGCAAAATTTCAAACATACAGCTTTTTTAGGTGTAGTGTCATGCTAATTTAAAAGAAGGAGTTGTAAAAATGCTACTCGAACCCACTGCAGTTGATCAACCAAATTTTGCAGAAACTTTGATCATTACACTAAACTATTTATGGCAAAATTTCAGACACCCAGCTTCATTAGGCGTAGAGTAATGCTAATATAAAAGAAAAAGTTGTATGGCAGCTACTCGAAACTTTGGCCATAAAACTAAACTACTTTTGGCAAAATTTCAGACACCCAGCTTTAGTAAGTATAGAGTAATGCTCATATAAAAATAGAAGTTGTATGGTAAGTACTTGAACCCTTGGACCAAAATGGCTGGATTTCAAAGCGATGACGGCTATTGCATAAAAACGAATTTGTGAAAATTTCAATATCCTAGCTCGTTTATTTTTTTATTATCATGCGGGCGGAGGGACATAGATAGCTAAATCGATTTACTTTTCGATTCTGATCCGATCCATACCCTTGAGTCTATATCTACCCCTACTCCTTCTCTTCATTACAAACGTAATGGCAAATTTAGTATACCCTTTGGACTAAAAGTCATACGGGTATGAAAACTTCTAAACATAAGCAACAATCACGAAATATAAATACAATATAATTTGCAGCTGAAAGTTGTCCGTCCGAAAACCAATATATATTTTTGACAATCATCGATCAACATCTTCTAATGTTTTTCCCGAAATTGCGTTTTGTAAAATTTGTTTAAATTCCAAAAGAAACAAAATAAAAACAAATTCAAAAAATTTCAAAAAATATAATTTAACACTTTAAAATTCTACAAAAAAAGATATTTTAGTTTCAAATAGTTAAAAATTTGAAGTTGCGAAATAAAAAGTTTTAAAAAGTACAGGTATAAAAATTTAAATTGTAAAAACATAAAAATCAACAAAAAGACAAATACCTAGTCTAGTTCGTAGATTTAAGTTTATGTTCATATATTTTTTGCAACCTAAATGAAATGAGAAAAATACCTTTTTATACCCTACACCTTTGAAATAGGTAAAAGACTGGATTAACTTTGGTATCGTGTTTGTCACTACCGAAACGATGCAAGCTAGATGTAGAAAAGTAAATATATTTGTGATCAGCGTCATCTCTTCAGTCGATTTCGCGATGTCCTTGTGTCCGTACGTAGGCACATTCCACTCAAAAACTAATGGAGCTATCTTGATGAAAATTTTACAGTAGGTTACTAGTAATGAAAGTACCTTGGATCTTATATATATCGAATTGAGGGCAAACGAGAATAATTCTGAAACTAATGAAGATAGAATCTTTAAATTTGGTAGATAGGTGTTTCTTCAATTTCCTTTATGCCCTTACTTTTAGGACCAATTGGATTAGTGATTCGGTTACCATTAACACAACTCCCAAGACCTAAAGCATATCTTCGAAATTAATAAGCATAGTAACTTGAAATAAATACAAAAGCTTCATATTTTCATATATTATTAGGAATTTCTTTACTATTGCCTTTGTGTTTGGAGTCAACTGGATGATGGTTTGGATTGCTCTTTTAGATCTCCCAAAGTTTAAAAGCATGTCTTTGAACAAAGATAGTAACGTAAATATTTCATTGTATTAACGTTAATATGTATAAGGTAAATTTATAAAAATAGTAACGTAAAATAAAGACATAACGCTCAAATTTGTTACAGGGTTTTTTTCAATTTTCCTCGTGTTTCTGAAATGTGGGATCAATAAGAGTAGTGGTTCGGATGCTTCCCAAATTTTTATAATGCTTATATTTTTATATTTTATAAATAAAAAACTAAAATATTTTTTAAGTAAACGATTAAGTTATCTTATTTTTAACTTTCATTATAACAGATATTTGATTGAATTATTTTCAGAAAAACTTTATTAAGATGAAAATATGTACGTATATAATATATACGATACCTGAATTTTTTATTTAAATTTTTTTTTCTATCGTTTTAATTTTTTTTCTATCTTTTCAAACACTAGAATTAAGAAAAAGAAATTATACCTGTTGTTTGTTTTGTGTTGTAATGTTTTCTTGTTTTGGTTAGGTTTATGTGTGTAAGAAATATGTTACGTGTATAAATAACATTTAACATAAAATTGACTAAAATTGATACTCGCGGAATACCTTTTTTTATTCTTTGTAAATTACTTATAGAATTACGAACCTGAATCTTTTGTTGTCTATTCTGTAAGTATCATTTGACAAATCTGTAGTAATTTCAATCTAAATTCAATTTTGAGAGCCAATGAAGAAGAATGTTGTTGTTGACACAGTTGACTGCCTTCTGAAATTCTAAAAAAACGCAAGCCACATTAATAATATTTTTCATCACGGCTCTTAAAAATAAAATCATTCAGACAAAGCAAGTGACGATTGTGCTAGAATTTTTCTCAAAGTTATTGAAACACTACTGATAATTTAAAATATTTTAGAAAAAGAACATAAATTGGTCTACAATTAGTTGCACTTGTCACATAGTTGCTAACTTAAGAGAATCTGGAAGCTACAAGCTTCAAAAGAGAGATTAATAAATTTGACCAACATGAGAGTCAAACGCTCCGAAAATTTCTTTATAAATTTATATAAAATACTATCGTTACCAGTAACAGAAGAAATTTAGAGTGAGATAATTGGAAAATTAACTTTTTCAAAAGTTGTCTCAATTAATTTAAAATCAGAATGAATAATAAGGTGAAAATTATTCAAATATTAATAATAAATTTAATTATTTGGAATATTCAGCTCGTCCGAAAAATTAATAAGAAGAGTATTCATATATTCGACAATATTAAACCCATTAGTAATTTTAAATTTATTAAACTCTTTTACTGCTTGAAAAAGTGCGCTTTGCCTAAAATTATCCTTTTATATAGATCCCAGAGCTTTTATATAGATCCCGGAGATCCCAGAGTGTTCCTCCCACACTCCTCTCTAAATCTGACAAACATATCTTCGAAATTTATTAAGATAGAAATTTAAAATTTGGTTCAATAGTGTTCTGTCCTATTTAGTTTATGCTTCTGAAATTTGAGAGTTATGACAGTAGAGTTCAAGCTGCCTAATATCTCCTTAGATCTAAACCGCATATCTTTGGTATAAATAGATTTTCAAAATTGCAATTTGGTTCAATACAGCTCTCTCCTATTTGCTTAATGTTCCTGAGATGAGGTGAAGGATGGGTTTAGCTAACTGTCAATTGAATTTGTCAGGTGTAGGTTATCATTAAGTCGGTTGCATGTCTATTTTATCCTACACCTAATCGATTTAAATTAAATTAAAAGTCCGTAAATCATTTTAAAACCATAAAAACTTTTATTAGTATGAACGTAGGGCAAAATTAATGGAATTAATTATATAATACTAAAAACTTTTTCTAATTAATTTATTTATTAAAAAATATTAAAAATTCTTACTATTTTATCTATATAAAAATATTAAAAAACAAAAAAACATAAAATAAATGTTTTTCTAAAATGCAATTACAAAAATAATTACAGAATCAGAATGTTCTATATAATTCAATAAAATTTTACAAACAATTCGATAAAATTTTCTAGAACACGAACCCATTGTCCGACTTCGACCATAAGGAAAGAAACTGCTTCAACTTTTCCTCAGATACATAAACAAATTAAAATCGGTTTTCAGCTTAAAATTTTGTAATTCTTTTTATGCATTATTTATATTTATGTAACTGTTTTTTTTTTCAATATCTTTTTTTTATGTTGTCATAAAATATTTAGCAAACCTCAACTTTTCTAAATTAATGTGACTACTAAAAGCTGGAGTGTTTTTTTCAATGGCATCTATTGGAGAACATTAAAATTTTAAAAATTATTTTAGGGCTCCTGGACTGAGTACTGGATAAAGAACGTAACGTGTTATAAGCCTCCTTATGAACTTTTGATCCACAAACTAAGTTACAAGGCATTTAAAAAAAGGATTTACAAAATATGTGACTTATATTTCACTAATATGCTTTAGTGAAATATAAGTCCTTCATTGCTTTGAACAGGGGGTTCTAGTGCCGAATAAGCAACTTAACCGCTTAGTAATATACTTCTCTCACTTAAAAAGGAGTCATAAGTCTCTTTACATTTTCACAATCAAATCTCGTATAAGTGTTTTTAAAAAAAATAAAAAAACAAGTAAAGAAACAAATTAGAAATACTAGGTGGAGAGTATATAATTTTTATTATATCATATCTATATTTTATTGAATTATTACCATAGGTAATATATACTTAAGTACGATACTTAAGTTATAAAATTTATTTTTATATTTAAATTAATTATATGAAAAGTTATTTATTTGTCATTGTATTTTAGAAATACATTTATTGCATATTTTGATTATTAGATTTTGTGATTAAAAGCTAATGAAAGCATTAATGGTTTTAATTAACATGAAAAACCATGAAATTATATAAACTTTAATATTTATATTATTACAAATTAATATTTCTTTCGAATAACTTTGAGTTTAATTATATAAAACATTAAAACATAAGTAAATTAAAAGTATAAATTTAAAAATTATTTAAAATTGAAATAATTAATCAAGGGCAGTGAACAGAATGAACAGAAAATGAACTACAACTAAAAATCGTAATTGCTGCATGTGTGTAAAATTTTATTTAATTGGATAAAAAGTTTTAAATATGTAATTTTGTAATTGCATTTTACGAATCTATTTATCTCAATTTAATTTTTTGTTTAATATTTTTAAATAGATAAATTAATAAGAGTTTTTAATATTTTTGAATTGATAAAATAATTTGAAAATGTTTTTAGTATTATAAGGTCCTTTTGTTAGCTATGTCTTACGATCAAACTAACAAAAGCTTTTATGGTTTTAAAATGACTTATAGATATCACATTAAATTTGAACCAAATAGGTGTAGGGTATTTCTAAGTCGGTTGCACCGACTGACTGTTTTTTTACTTGTTTATATTTTACATTTACCCTTCATCTTTGAATAAGAACTACAAATAACGTCAGTATTTATAAAACAAGTAAAGAAACAGTATGTCGGGGCAACCGATTTTGGACTGCCCTATACCTAATTAGTTCAAATTAAATTTTTTAAATTTATTCTATTGATTTATTTTTTTTTATTTTTATACATTATTCAATTTTTAATAGTTTAATTCTTTTAATTTGAAATCTTCTGATTTAATTTATACATTTACAGGAATATAACTTTTCCTCGAAATATGACCTGATCCAGGATACAGGTATGGAAAAGATTAATGCAGATTGAAATATTGGGACTAGAGTTGTTGGTCTCATCTTTTACATTTATAATAAGGAATTTAAAGCAGTTTTTTGCTAAATGAGTATTACAATTATAATTCTACTGTTTTGTTTTTTTTTTTGCTGGCACCTCTACGTGCTAACTGTTCACTGTGATAGGCTTAACAGCCTGACTATATATGTGCATGTCGGAACAGGGAGATATATTCATATATTAGAACTGATCAAATGAATTCCACATACAATTTAAACATGAGATAGTACTACGCCTTATAACATGTAGAAATGTCTTAGATTTTCTATAAATGCAGTTCTATTTTGTTTATATTGTAATAATTTTGTATTTGATTATTTAATTGAACTATTTGTTTACATTTTGTATTTGTTTATATTGATATATTAATGTATTTTTTATTAAATATATCATCATCATCTTTTCGCGTTACAACTCCTGGTGAGTTTTAGCCTTCTTCACTATCTTCCTTTATTCATCTCTGTTTCTCACGGTGGTTTTCCAGTTTATTTCCCCTAGTTTTCTGGTATCGTCTTCAATGTTATTTTCCCATCTGCTTCTTGGCCTACCTCTTGCTCTGTTAAGCAATGGTCTAGCATTATAAATTTTGTATTGTGCTCTATTTTCCGCCATTCTGATGACATGCCCCGCCCAACTTAATCTACTCGACTTTATACGTTTTACAATGTCCTCGTTCTCTGCTAGCGCATATAATTCTGAATTGTGCCTTCTACGGTATACCATAAATAGTTCTAAATATCTTTCTTTCAAATATTCTTAAAATTTCTTCTTCATTTCTATTCATGGTTCATGTTTCACTTCCATAAGTTGCTACTGGGCGTATGATGGTTTTGTATATTTGCAACTTTGCTCTTCTTGTTATTAGCTTCGATGTCATCAGCTTCTTATGAGAGTAGTAACATTTGTTTGCTGCCTGTATTCTGTATTGTACGCAGGCTTGGCTACTGTTATTGTTTTTTAATATTATGCCAAGATATTTGTAGCTATTAACACCTTCAATTTCATCTTGTTCAATTTTTATATTTTGTGGTAGTCTTCTTTCTTCATCTCTTGACATTTTTAGGTATTTAGTTTTTGCTATATTTATATTTAAGCCTATTTTACGCGATTTTTCTGTTATTAATTTAAATATATCTGCCATTTTGTTATAAGCTTTAGCAATAATCAAAATATCATCTGCGTACATTATAATCTGATACTCTCTCAAAGATATTTGATTATTAATTATTAATTAAGCCATTAATTTAAACCCAAAGGCGAATGGTAGCTGAGTCGAGTTGAAAACCAGATAAAAGTTTTTTCACTTTCACTGGGATTCGAACCCGGGGCCTCTCGCATGAAAGGTCGGCACTCTAAACACTGTGCCATCCAGCTGATTTAGTTATCTGCGACACTACTTTTCATTAAACTTTTTAGTTATTCCAAAGAATTATTATTTTTTAATAATATATAGGTTTATATAATTTGATGGTTTTTAATATAAAATAAAGACATTAATTTGATTAACTTTTTGCCCCATAATTTAGTAATTCAAATTTAAAATATTTAAAATAAAATAAATTTCTATACTGCCTTTTAGAAAGAAATAGGCATATAAACATATACTGCCTTTTAGAAAGAAATAGGCAAAAGATGAAATAAATGAATTTCTGAGAAACAATGAAAAATTTAGAAATTTTTAAATAATTTGTTTTTAATTTATTTTTATTATTTCGTTCATTTCTTTTTGATTAAATGTACATAATCCAATTATTAAAAGCTAAAAATACAATTATGATATTGCAATCAATATTCAATAAAGAAGAAAATAGTAAGGACAGTCTCTTGCCCAAACAGCAAGTATCGAATGATCCTAAGCTTACAAACTAATTTTAAGTAATTCAGCTTAATAACATACTAATATTTACATTGTGGGGTAATAGCAATAGTAATTCAAACAAAAATTAAAAATTAAATTAATACATTACCAATAAAAAATAACAGAAGATAAAACCGAAGAAGATTGTAGTAGAGTAAACTGTGCCAACTCGGGGATACCCGTATAACCGTAATATCGACCTAATTTCATCAGGTTAATTACTTTTGACTAAATTTTAAATGCGGAACTTATTGCACTTTACGCTATATGTAAAACAAAATATAAGTTGACAGGTAACTTTTCTATTCAGAGGTTGGCCATTAAAGTTAACTACTATTGACATAGAGTACAGCTTCATTAGGTATAGAGTATTGCTTATATGAAAGAAGAAGTTGTAAGACATCTACTCAAACCCACTGCTGTAGACCAAACCAAATTTGTTCAAATTTTCGTCTTAAAACTAAACTATAGATAAGCCCGTGGAGCAAGCTGGCTGGATTTCAATAGCGATGGCGGCATAAAAACTGCATATTGCATAAAAACGAATTTGTGAAAATTTCAAAATCCTAGCTCCTGTATTATTTAAATTATTTTGGTGACGGACGGACAAGCATACATAGCTAACTTTATTTACTTCTCGATTCTGATCCGATCCTATTAAACGTAATGGCAAAATTAGTGTACCCTTTTGACCTAAAGTTGTACGGGTATAATTAAAAGAAAAAGGAAAAACAAGAAACAATAAGTTTGTAATAACAATTTAAATTGATAATTAACGTCTTAAAATCTTTTATTATTAACTATAAGAAGCAAAAAACTTTTTAACACATTTTCAAAAAATTTTGTAAAAATGTGCCTATATAGCTTCACTCTGTCCGTCCCTTTTTACCTACGGCTGATAAAAAAATATCAGAAATGGTAGGTATTGCAATAAAAATAATTTAATGTTAAAACATTTTTTTTTTGGTGCCCCCCCCCCCCTTACGGAACTACAGCCCCCCAAAGTTGGAAAAGCCCTATTTTTAAATTGTTATAACAAGAGTTTTGTTAAGTGTATTTTCAATTTAAAAACGCCAAAAGATAGCTGGTATTATAGCTGGGTTGCCATACGGTACTAAAATTTACCATTAAGCTAACTCAACTTTTGCAAAATTTTTGGCCCCATATATCTTCTAAACGGTTCAAGCTAGAGTCTTGAAATTTAGGGGAGAAGTTAGGTCCTTCGAAATTAGTAGGAGTAGGTTAACAAAATTTTTGTCACGCCCCCCGTTTAGGAGCTATAAGGGCTTGAAAATTTAAATTTTGCTATTTTCAACCACCTTTAACTTTAACACCTGTTCAAATTTTTTTTTACAAATATACAAAATTTACAGCTGCAGTATTATGTTTCAACATACGTTAAGGTTTTTCTTAAATTTGAAAAGGTCTGAAGAAATTGTTTCTTAGTCTTAACCATTTTTGGTTAGATAATAATATTCTAGGTAAAATTCCAAATTTTGTTGGAGTTCAAAATTGATTTCCTAGAACCGAAAAAAATGGAAGGGTGAGAACAGGAGTAGGTGGGCAGATCCATCATAAGTTTGCTAAGCTAAAATTTGGGAACCTTCGCCATTGAAGAGCTACTAGATCTTCAAAATTAAAACTTTTATGTTCTTATAAAACAGTAACTTATTCACCAGTGTAAGTTTTTCCAAAATTAAATATTAACATTGAAGCTCCAACATTATATTTCGCACTTCTTAACAGGTTTTTTGAGTGAATTGGAGTTATATTCTAAGTATTTCACTATTATTCATATAATTAATAAATTAATGAAATAACTAAATTATAATATTATCATAATATATATTTTTATAAAAATAAATGATAAAATACTCAGTAAGAAACCGTATATAATTTTGAAAATGTGCTTTTTAAAAGCCCTTGGGTTTTTCCCTCACTTGTTTTATTGAATTTAATAACTTACCTTATTACATTTAACATATTTTTAATTTAGCTGTACTTGAATGATAGTAAGCAGGCCTTAACTTTTGATGCAAATTGAATGAAAATCCGTATTAATCTAATAACACCAGGTAATTTATTGTAAATTCTAGGTGCGTTAATATTTTGAAAATGACAAGTTAGCATTTTAGAAAATCTAGGAATATTAACTGACGGACATGGCTAAATCAACTCAGGAGATCATGCTGATCACAAATATATATACTTTTCTATATCTAGCTCGCTTTCTTTAGGTGGTTACAAACACCATACCAAAGTTAAAACGCTTTTCCCTATTCTATAGGTGTATGGTATAAAAAGCGTTTTAAAAAAATTTCTTTATTACATTTTAAAATTAACACCATGTGTAATTTTTGTGTTAACTTTTTTCAATAACATCAACTTAAATAAAAACTACATTGAATGGCGGTGCAACGTGCGCCGGTAATAGCTTGTTTACATATAAGTATTATTATACCCGTTTGACTAATTCGTTTTTTTGCAATAGCCGTCATCGCTATTTAAATCCAGCCATTTTGGTCCATGGGTTCGGGTGGCTGCCATACAACTTCTTTTTTTATATGAGTATTTCTCTGTACCTATGACAGCTACGTGTCTGAAATTTTGGCAAAAGTAGTTTAGTTTTAAGGCCAAAGTTTCTGCAAAATTTGGTTGGTCTACTGCAAAGGGTTCGAGTAGTTGCCATACAACTTCTTATTTTATATGAGCATTACTCTATACCTATTAAAGTTGGGTGTCTGAAATTTTGCCAAAAATAGTTTAGTGTAATGGCCAAAGTTATTGCTAAATTTGGTTGGTCTGCTGCGGAGGGTTTAAGTAGCTGCCATACAACTCCTTCTTTTATATGAGCATTACACTACACCTAATAAAGCTGGTATATTTGAAATTTTGCCAAAAGTAATTAATGTTTATAATAATAATTATATAATGTGTATATAACGGTCATACGGGTATCCCAGAGTTGACACAGTCTACTCTACTACACTCTTCCTCGTTTTTTATGATTTTATGAGTGAAATGTAGGCTTCATTTTTGGAAAAAATGTTTAAAATTACTATGTATTTAAGCATAATATATACGAAATTTTTTTTTTAATTTTTAGATTTTATTTGAAAACAAGAGATGAAAAAAAACCAAGGGTTTTTAAAAAAGCACATTTTCAAAATAATATAGTGTTTCATACTGAGTATTTTATCGGAATATCATGTTGAAGCTTCAATATTAACGTTTGATTTAAGAAATATATACGTTGGTGACTAAGTTACTACTTGTAGAAACAGTAAATTTTTTAATTTTTAAGTCCTAATAGCTCCTCTATGGGGAAGCTTGCCCAATTTATTAAGGATCTAATCCTCACTACTACCCTTCCCCCAACTTTTTCAGGTTCAAGGAATTAAATTGTAAATCATACCAAAATTTGGAATTTTACTTAGAATTTTACTATTTAAGCAAAACTAGTTAAAACTGATAGACACTTTCTTCAATATAAAGAATCGCTTTCAAATTTAAGAAAATCTTTTAACATATGTTAGAGTATAATGTTTGACCTTCAAATTTTGTATATTAATAAAAACAAATTTGAACAGGTATTCAAGTTACAGGTGTTTAAAAATAGCAAAATTTCAATTTTCAGGGGACGTGATAAAAAAAATTTGTTAACCGGCTACTACTTATTTCTAAGGATGTAACTACGCCCGAAATTTCAAAACCGTAGCTTAGCCCGTTTAGCAGATATGTAGGGCCAAAAATTTTGCAAAAATTGAGTTTTGCATAATGGTAAATTTTAGTACCGTATGGCAACCCTAAACATTTGTCTTTTAAAAATTTATAAAGTTTAAAATCAGCTATCTTTTGCCGTTTTCAAATTGAAAATACACTTAATAGAACTCTTGTTATAACAATTTGAATATAGGGCTTTTCCCAACTTTGGTGGGCTGCAGCTCCGTAACAGGTGGGGCTACAGAAAAAAATTCTTCTACGAAATTATTTTTTTTAAATACCTACTCGTGGTTAAAATTTCTTTTCTATATTTCAAACGATGTAAAAGTTTTTGTAAACATACGGACAGAAAGACGGAAGGACGGACGGACGGACGGACATAGTGAAACTGTATAGGCACATTTTTACAAAATTTTTTGAAAATGTCCTAAAAACTGCAATTTTACACTGAAATCTATTTTAAAAAACAACAACTGCAAAGTAGATAAAAAACATACCAAAAAATGTAGAGAAGGAAAATTTTATGTTATTTAAATTTAAAGATATTTTTATTCGGATTTTTTATTAGTTTAATTTTTATTCTTATTAAAATTATCTCATTTAGCTTTATTTTTTTGAGACTATTTAAGGAGAGCAAAAGAAATAGTCTAATTAATTAAGTGTGGTTTTTGAATAAAGGGTAACTTGCGTTAATACCAAAAATTTGAAAATTTCATTGAATCTTTTTGCAAAACGCGTAAACAGGTCTAAAACAAATTAACCCTCTAGGTTTTTTAGAATTAAAATGCGAGTACAAAATTTTTAATAAAATTCTTTTAATCGTATAAACAAATAAAATTTATAGAAACTTCATGACCTCGTCGTGGAAAACGGGTTATTCCAACTTAACTAAAACTTTTTGCAGCCTCTCTTTTAGAGTGCAAAATCAATCTGTAAAATTGGACACAAATCGGAAACACTAAATTTCTGGGAAGCCCGCCAGGCCGAATTCGGTTTATTCATTTCAACCAAATTTATACAACTAATTCCGGTTTCTAAGGGGAATATTTGTGCAAAATTTCAAGTCAATCGGTTAAACGGTTTTGACTCGACATCAAAAAACTTTAACACGGCTCATTAGATTTAGTATATTAGATTTAGTGTAAGAGAATTATACAGTACAAACCTAATGTGTTATGTAGTGACTTATGATTGACAAGGCAACTCCCTTAAGGTAAAAATCATAGACTACAAAATTTTTCGTTAAATATTTAAAAAAAACACATTAAACGCTGGGATGGTCTGCTATTATTTACATATGTACTTATGTATACAAAGTGTCTAAATTCAAAAAGAATATACATTTTTTATGTTATAATTTTTTGTGAAGCTCTTTACATTTTATTTTATAGTCAAAAAAATTTTCTTTTAGTTACAAACAAACAAAGTATTATATATATACAAATAACAATTATTTATATACCGCAGCGGTGGCGCGAAATAAAGCCATACGAAATAAAGCCATGAAATGACATAATGGCTTTATTTCGCATTCAAATGCGAAATAAAGCCATATCGAGAATTTTTTTGCGTATTGGCTCCAGAATTATGTTGTTTGCATTTTCTTAGACCTACAGACGGCATATGATTGAGTTGATTATGAAATTTTGAAAAAGTTTTCTAGCTCATATCTCTTCAATTGGCCGGAAATGGTACTTGGTGGTGATTATTACAATTCTCTTAAGTTCTTAAAAAAAGCAGTACTACAAGAGTCCATTTTGCGTCTTGGTTTCTTAAAAATTTATATAAACGATATCACAGAGCCAGCTCTCAAATGTTTTAAGTAAAAATATTGATAACATTGTACTTTTTCAGAAGGAAATAAAAAAAATTTTATATCAACATTAATGGATTATTTAATGAATATTTTTAAAATTTAGAATTATAAATGTTATGCATTTATTCAAATATTTATTCAAATATTTTTGTAGTTTCTACAAAAAATAATTTATTTTAAAAATAACGATAATTTAGAGTTTAGATACATATTTATTTTACAAATTAGAACTCACTCCTTTTTGTTATCTCCATAATTTCTAGAATTATGACTGTTGCAATGATTATGTTTTCTTTTAGTATAATAATCAGATGCTGAATCAACTGATATATTTCCTAATAATTTGAAATTTGATTCCGTATCATTTTTATTTGCAATATTAGAACAATTTTTCCGAAATAAATTCTGATTTTGATTTTCAACCCTCTTTGAACTGTCAAAGCAATTTTTTATTTCATTTTTTTTATCACTGTTTTTTAAGTTTAATATATTAGTTATTGTTGAATTACATGATATTATTTGATTTGAGTTTTGAAATTTATTATTAGTTTTTTTTCCACAATTTACAATTTCACTTGAACTATTTTGATTAATTGTTATCTGTTGCTGAAGTTGATTTTGTTTTTTGTTATTGTAATTATTATTTAATATTTGGTCCACAGATTTTTGTTTTTTTATATTTAAAAATTTTTCTTTGTTATTATTATTAATATTATAACTGCTATTATTATTATTATTATTATTAAAATGTTTATTATTATTGTTAATATTGTTTTTATTATTATTACTAGTTCGAAACAAATTTACCCCATTGATACTTTGTTCACTATTACGAAAATTATTTTCTCTTATGATAGAAGTGGGTGAAACTATTTCTACTGGCAAAACGGATGACGCCGTTGTAGAATTAATAGAACTGTTTTCAATAAATAGAGATTTATGCCTTCTTAATGGATACTGATTTTGATTTTGGTTAGGCCAAGCCTGACGCCGAGTTGATAATGACATTGAAGAAAACAACATTTTATTTTTTTTTGTGAAAATTTAAGAAAAAAAAAACAAAATTATTTAACTACGTCATCTGCCGACTATAAAAGCAGAATAATATATTTAGTAAAATGATTTTTCTTACTTATTTTTTTTCATTTATTTTTAGTTATATTATTTGATATTTTAAAAATGTTACTTTTTCAATTTCACAAATTTTTATAAGTTTTCAATATTAATCAATGATTTACACGCACAATATCAATTTGAGTTTTTACTGTTCTTTTTTCCCCCTAAATTAATCGTTATAAAAATAAGAAAACGTTTTGATTTTTTTTTTGAATATATGTTTCACTCCGTTTTTTCCTTTCACTTTTTTTATCAAATATCTTATACAAATTTAATACTATTAGATGTATATAGAAACGGCTAAAGAAAACAACACGTTTTGCGATAAATAAAATACGAGTATAGGTAGTTTGTTCATGACATTGACACTTTTCTTGATTGTAAATCAATTAAAAAAATATAATTTTTAACTTTAGGAAAAAACATTACTTAAATAATATATTTTGTGTTTTTTCTTTCTAGTTATTTTTTTATTGTTTATATAATCACTATCAACTTTAATGATTATTCATAAAAATATTCATATATATAGGTTACCTTGATTTTCATTGTTTTAATTTTTTAACAACTTTTACAAATGATAATATATAAAATTTATTAATATATAAAATTAGTTGTTTTTATTTAATATATAAAATTAGTTGTATATATCCACATTTTTATAAATTAGAATGAAAGAAATATAATAAAAAAACTATGTTGAAAATAGAAAAGCTGTTGAGATGAGACCAATATCACTGTTAATACATGACTAAAATTGAATCAATAGACAAAAGTTTCAACATTGTAAAAAATATTACAAATGAAAACAAATTAAATTTTCAAAAAAAAAAAAATTCGAACAAAAATTTAATTCATATAAAATTTTATTCTTTAGCTATGAATAATAAGTTTATGAATGTAAGGATGAATTCTTAGCTAAAATATAAGTATTCAGTTCAGCAGTTTGCTTTAAACACAAAAAAAATAAGAAAGCAAAATAAAAATAAGTATGAAAATATACTCTAGGATATAGCAAATAATTAATATAAAAATAATTTTTATAAATAGTTGCGATATTTTCTGGTAAAATATTTAGATAAAATTTCTCAAAAAGTCATAATTTTGATAATATAAACATATTTTTGCTCGTTTGAGCAAAATAAGAGTTCCAAAAATTTATTTATTTTCATACAATCACTAAATAATCGTTCTGTAAATTAAAAGAGAAGATTATAGTTGCCCTTGTCAACTTTTCGATATCCGTGCATTCCCTCTATGGTATATAAAATCAATAAGGAAATGCTTATGCTTTTAAAAATATAAGAGTAAAATAATAAAAAAAAATGTTACCAACCCCACCTGATAATTTGTGCTAAACAAAAACCCATAAAAAGAAAATAAAAGTTTTGCCCACCCTGAAAGTTGATCCAAGTAATGTTTAACTTTATCAAGCAGGCCAAACAAAGTCAAATTATAAAAAAGTTTTGCCCACCTAAAAGTTGTTCCGAGTGATGTCCAACTTTATCAAGAAACTTCCCCTAATACTATTCTTGCCTAATATACAGATTTAATTTTAACCTCGTAGCTTCATTAGATTCACGGTTGTCGAATTGACAACTTTGTATGGCAGCTCCCCGAAAATTAAGCCGTAACATTTTGAAATTTCATATAGGTATAGGCTTGTTCAATTATATAACTAACCGTGTGTAATTTTCATCCGTCCAATATAATTAGTTTTATAGAAATTCATTTAGTCGCAAAGAAGTTGTATGGCAGCTTCCGGAAAATGAAACCGCAATATTTTGAAACTTTATATAGGTGCTTGTTCAATTTTATAACTAACCCTGTGTAATTTTCATCCTCCCAGCGTTTACAGTCTTGAAGATATTCATATGCGCGCAAAAAAGTTGTATAACCAAATTCTAGCCCTTTCAGTTTTTGAGTTGTCGTGCTGACACACGGACGGGGGAACAGGCACACAAAGCTAGATCGATTTACTTTTCGAGTCTAATCCGATACCTATCTTTGACACTATATATAGCTCGTCTAGATCGATGAGTTACAAACGGAGGAGCTGTTTTAATATACCCTTGGCCTAATTTGTATGCACGAGTATAAAAAGGGGAACAGAACTCTAAAATAAAACTTTAAAAAATTTTAACATATGTATATATATATATATTATAAAATTATATATTAATAAAACTACCATTTCTTTTGTAAATTAATGTTAGAAACAAAAATTAGTTTGCCAATCTGATGTCTGTCTGATTTGTAATAAATCGTTGTAAGGAGCAGTTTAAATGTTTGAATTCAAAATTTTAGATAGAAATTATAATTAATTAAAGGAGGATTTCTATTCTTTTTTGTTTTGGATTTTAAATTGTTTACGCTTGGAACTATGGTAAAAAAGAATATTTTTATTTATTACCATGGATTATAATAGGTATTTTCATGTTTTTAGCACATTTTCAAAAAAAAATTGAAGAAAATTTGACAATATAGTTTTATTCTTTCCTATACCGTTTGAAATAAATAAATTAATTTTTTTTTCCAATATGTCTACCTGTTAAGAAGCTAAGGCCCCTCCAAAGAGTGGAAAAGCCCTATTTCAAACTGTGAGGTATATTTTCAATCTGATAACGGTAAAAGATTGCCATTTTGAAAATAAATAAATATATGTAAAAAAAATGTATGGAACACTTTAATTTAACATTATTTAAAACTGCATATCTTTAAAAATTTTAATTTTGCTATTTTTAAACAGCTATACCTTGCATAGTTGTCCAATTTTTGAAGTAACATACAAAAATTAAAGCTCAAATATTTTATTTTAAATCGTGTTAGGTTTTTTTTTAATATTAAAGGTAACCCTTTCCTATAATGAACTGATGAAATAAATAAATTATAATATCATCAATTTATTTTTGTACACATATTACATTTTTAGCACATTTTAAAAAAATTTTGTAAAAATGTGCCTATATAGCTTCACTCTGTCCGTCCGTCCGTCCCTTTTTACCTACGGCTGACTAACAAATATCAGAAATGGGTAGGTATTGCAATAAAAATAATTTAATGTTAAAACTTTTTTTTGTAGCCTAATATTATTCTTGCCTAATATACAGATTTAATTTTAACCTCGTAGCTTCATTAGATTCACGGTTGTCGAATTGACAACTTTGTATGGCAGCTCCCCGAAAATTAAGCCGTAACATTTTGAAATTTCATATAGGTATAGGCTTGTTCAATTATATAACTAACCGTGTGTAATTTTCATCCGTCCAATATAATTAGTTTTATAGAAATTCATTTAGTCGCAAAGAAGTTGTATGGCAGCTTCCGGAAAATGAAACCGCAATATTTTGAAACTTTATATAGGTGCTTGTTCAATTTTATAACTAACCCTGTGTAATTTTCATCCTCCCAGCGTTTACAGTCTTGAAGATATTCATATGCGCGCAAAAAAGTTGTATAACCAAATTCTAGCCCTTTCAGTTTTTGAGTTGTCGTGCTGACACACGGACGGGGGAACAGGCACACAAAGCTAGATCGATTTACTTTTCGAGTCTAATCCGATACCTATCTTTGACACTATATATAGCTCGTCTAGATCGATGAGTTACAAACGGAGGAGCTGTTTTAATATACCCTTGGCCTAATTTGTATGCACGAGTATAAAAAGGGGAACAGAACTCTAAAATAAAACTTTAAAAAATTTTAACATATGTATATATATATATATTATAAAATTATATATTAATAAAACTACCATTTCTTTTGTAAATTAATGTTAGAAACAAAAATTAGTTTGCCAATCTGATGTCTGTCTGATTTGTAATAAATCGTTGTAAGGAGCAGTTTAAATGTTTGAATTCAAAATTTTAGATAGAAATTATAATTAATTAAAGGAGGATTTCTATTCTTTTTTGTTTTGGATTTTAAATTGTTTACGCTTGGAACTATGGTAAAAAAGAATATTTTTATTTATTACCATGGATTATAATAGGTATTTTCATGTTTTTAGCACATTTTCAAAAAAAAATTGAAGAAAATTTGACAATATAGTTTTATTCTTTCCTATACCGTTTGAAATAAATAAATTAATTTTTTTTTCCAATATGTCTACCTGTTAAGAAGCTAAGGCCCCTCCAAAGAGTGGAAAAGCCCTATTTCAAACTGTGAGGTATATTTTCAATCTGATAACGGTAAAAGATTGCCATTTTGAAAATAAATAAATATATGTAAAAAAAATGTATGGAACACTTTAATTTAACATTATTTAAAACTGCATATCTTTAAAAATTTTAATTTTGCTATTTTTAAACAGCTATACCTTGCATAGTTGTCCAATTTTTGAAGTAACATACAAAAATTAAAGCTCAAATATTTTATTTTAAATCGTGTTAGGTTTTTTTTTAATATTAAAGGTAACCCTTTCCTATAATGAACTGATGAAATAAATAAATTATAATATCATCAATTTATTTTTGTACACATATTACATTTTTAGCACATTTTAAAAAAATTTTGTAAAAATGTGCCTATATAGCTTCACTCTGTCCGTCCGTCCGTCCCTTTTTACCTACGGCTGACTAACAAATATCAGAAATGGGTAGGTATTGCAATAAAAATAATTTAATGTTAAAACTTTTTTTTGTAGCCTAATATTATTCTTGCCTAATATACAGATTTAATTTTAACCTCGTAGCTTCATTAGATTCACGGTTGTCGAATTGACAACTTTGTATGGCAGCTCCCCGAAAATTAAGCCGTAACATTTTGAAATTTCATATAGGTATAGGCTTGTTCAATTATATAACTAACCGTGTGTAATTTTCATCCGTCCAATATAATTAGTTTTATAGAAATTCATTTAGTCGCAAAGAAGTTGTATGGCAGCTTCCGGAAAATGAAACCGCAATATTTTGAAACTTTATATAGGTGCTTGTTCAATTTTATAACTAACCCTGTGTAATTTTCATCCTCCCAGCGTTTACAGTCTTGAAGATATTCATATGCGCGCAAAAAAGTTGTATAACCAAATTCTAGCCCTTTCAGTTTTTGAGTTGTCGTGCTGACACACGGACGGGGGAACAGGCACACAAAGCTAGATCGATTTACTTTTCGAGTCTAATCCGATACCTATCTTTGACACTATATATAGCTCGTCTAGATCGATGAGTTACAAACGGAGGAGCTGTTTTAATATACCCTTGGCCTAATTTGTATGCACGAGTATAAAAAGGGGAACAGAACTCTAAAATAAAACTTTAAAAAATTTTAACATATGTATATATATATATATTATAAAATTATATATTAATAAAACTACCATTTCTTTTGTAAATTAATGTTAGAAACAAAAATTAGTTTGCCAATCTGATGTCTGTCTGATTTGTAATAAATCGTTGTAAGGAGCAGTTTAAATGTTTGAATTCAAAATTTTAGATAGAAATTATAATTAATTAAAGGAGGATTTCTATTCTTTTTTGTTTTGGATTTTAAATTGTTTACGCTTGGAACTATGGTAAAAAAGAATATTTTTATTTATTACCATGGATTATAATAGGTATTTTCATGTTTTTAGCACATTTTCAAAAAAAAATTGAAGAAAATTTGACAATATAGTTTTATTCTTTCCTATACCGTTTGAAATAAATAAATTAATTTTTTTTTCCAATATGTCTACCTGTTAAGAAGCTAAGGCCCCTCCAAAGAGTGGAAAAGCCCTATTTCAAACTGTGAGGTATATTTTCAATCTGATAACGGTAAAAGATTGCCATTTTGAAAATAAATAAATATATGTAAAAAAAATGTATGGAACACTTTAATTTAACATTATTTAAAACTGCATATCTTTAAAAATTTTAATTTTGCTATTTTTAAACAGCTATACCTTGCATAGTTGTCCAATTTTTGAAGTAACATACAAAAATTAAAGCTCAAATATTTTATTTTAAATCGTGTTAGGTTTTTTTTTAATATTAAAGGTAACCCTTTCCTATAATGAACTGATGAAATAAATAAATTATAATATCATCAATTTATTTTTGTACACATATTACATTTTTAGCACATTTTAAAAAAAATTTGTAAAAATGTGCCTATATAGCTTCACTCTGTCCGTCCGTCCGTCCCTTTTTACCTACGGCTGACTAACAAATATCAGAAATGGGTAGGTATTGCAATAAAAATAATTTAATGTTAAAACTTTTTTTTGTAGCCCCCCCCCCCCTCCCGTTACGAAGCTACAGCCCCACAAAGTCCAAAAAAGCCCTATATTTAAACAGTTATAATTAGAGTTCTATAAGGTATATTTCCAACCTGAAAACGGACAGCTGTTCTTATAAGCTTTACAAATTTTTAAAAACCATTTGTATAGGGTTACCATACGGTACTAAAATTTACCGTTATTCAAAACTAAGTTTTACAAATTTTTGGTCCCTCATAACTTCGGAACGGCTAAATCTAGAAACTTGAAATTTTGGGAGAAGTTAGATCCTTAGAAATATGTAAGAGTCAGTGAACAAATTTTTTTTGTCACGCCCCCTCTTTAGGAGCTGTAACGGTACTAAAATTTACCATTAAGCTAAACTCAACTTTTGCAAAATTTTTGGCCCCATATATCTTCTAAACGGTTCAACCTAGGGTCTTGAAATTTTGGGAGAAGTTAGGTCTTCCGAAATTAGTAGAAGTCGATTAACAAAATTTTTTTGTCACGCCGCCTGTTTAGGAGCTATAAGGGCTTGAAAATTGAAATTTTGCTATTTTAAACCACCTGTAATTTTAACACCTGTTCAAATTTTTTTTTACAAACATGCAAAATTTACAGCTGCAGCATTATATTTCAACATACGTTAAAGGTTTTTCTTAAATTTGAAAGGGTTTCTTTAAATTGAAGAAATTGTTTCTTAGTCTTAACCATTTTTGGTTAGATTATAATATTCTAGGTAAAATTCCAAATTTTGTTGGAGTTCAGATCCATCATAAGTTTGCTAAGCAAAAATTTCGGAACCTTCCCCATTGAAGAGCTACTAGGTCTTCAAAATTAAAACTTTTATGTTCTTATAAAACAGTAACTTATTCACCAGTGTAAGTTCTTCCAAAATTAAACGTTTAATATATAATATTTTCATAATATATATTTTTATAAAAATAAATGATAAAATACTCAGAAAGAAACCGTATATAATTTTGAAAATGAGCTTTTTAAAAACCCTTGGTTTTTTTCCCTCACTTGTTTTATCAAATCTCAGTATAAAACATTGTGTTGTTTTGGAAAAAGCGGTTTTTTTCATCACTTGGTTTACTTTTATTTTATATTTCTAAAAACAAGTTTCTTTCCTTTGGCAAAAGCTACGAGAAGAGATGTATTATTTCTTTACCAGTAGGACCCCTGTGCAATTGCACAAGTTTTCTTAGGCATTTTTGCTAAAATATTTTATCTTGCCTAGCATGGTTTTTTTTGATATGGGGGATAGCATGTGTCATCCTAACACGTAGGCCTTGCGACCCGTTGTGCACCCATTATCAATACTTTCTATCAATTTATAAGTAATGTTATTTTGTTTATATTATATTTTTGTATATTTGGTCACCATGGGGATTTGTAAAGAAAAATTATTTTTTCAATAATTTTTTTCAATTAAAAAAATTCATGATCCATACGGGAACCGAAACAGCACCCTCTTGGTTAGTAAGCCAATGCTTACCTAGTAACCCAACGAGGCCCCCTCGTCTAGCATTAATACCGTTATTTTTAAATACTTGGTACTACCGAGTTACTTAAGACAATTTCTTAATACTTTGACAAATATTAATATTACATTTTGTATAAATATTGCTTTCGAAAATATTTAAAAAAAAAAATTTTTTGGTTATTAAAAATTTTTGTTTTCGAATGCATACGACCTTTTACTAATTGTGAAATATAACCCATACTTCAATGAGATGCAATACCCATTTGCTACCAAAATTCTGATTTTCAAATGCCATTGTTCAATCGTGGTATTAATTGTCTTTTAGTTATTTCAGTCCTTGATCGGTTTGGTAAAGTAAGACTGCTGCTCATAAAATAGTTATTATTTAGAAAATTGTTTTAAATTAGCTTTTAAAAAATTTACTTTATATTTCAAAAATTTATATTAATATTTAACATAAATTTTGGAATTTTATAATATTTTTCATTTACCTGAAACCTTTTGCAAATTTATGAAACCTTTGCACCAAACAGTTCTGAGTATGCGCACGGGTTTGGGACATGGATTCGGATTCTGGAACTTTTGATCGGTTCAAGGACTAACGAAAATATAACCAAAAAGACGATAACTCAAAAACTAATGACGCTATCTTTATGAAATTTATATTGTATGCGTTAATAGTAATGAAAATATGGTAGGGATTGTACATGGTCGAAATCGAAACTTTGGCTCAGATTTTAGAAGCTTTTGATTGAATTGAGGCCAAACCAGCTAAACTGCGAAACTAAAGAAGATCTAATCTTCAAATTTGGTACACGATTGTTCTTCCTATTTCCTTTGTGCCCTTTGGGCGCAACCAAATTTGGAACCAATTAAAGTAGAGAAATTAATAAATATTGTAATGTGAAATAAATGTAGATGTTTCAATTTAATGTGGATGCTTGAGACTTTAAAAATAAATGTGTATGCTTCCGATTTGATAGGAGGGTATTTTTAGCACATTTTCAAAAATTTTTGTAAAAATGTGCCTATATAGTTTCACTCTGTCCGTCCGTCCGTCTGTCTGTCCGTCTGTCTGTCTGTCCGTCTGTCTGTCCGTATGTTTACAAAAACTTTTACATCGTTTGAAATAGAGAAAAGAAATTTTAACCACGAGTAGGTATTACAAAAAAAATTATTTCGTAGAAGAATTTTTTTCTGTAGCCCCACCCGTTATGGAGCTGCAGCCCCCCAAAGTTGGGAAAAGCCCTATATTCAAATTGTTATAACAAGAGTTCTATTAGGTGTATTTTCAATCTGAAAACGGCAAAAGATAGCTGGTTTTATAAACTTTATAAATTTTTAAAAGACAAATGTTCAGGGTTGCCATACGGTACTAAAATTTACCCTTATGCAAAACTCAATTTTTGCAAAATTTTTGGCTACACATATCTTCTATACGGGCCAAACTAGGGTCTTGAAATTTTGGGAGTAGTCAGATCCTCAGAAATAAGTAGAAGTCGGTTAACAAATTTTTTTTGTCACGTCCCCTCTTTTGCAGCTATAAGGGCTCGAAAATTGAAATTTTGCTATTTTTAAACACCTGTAACTTGAATACCTGTCCAAATTTTGTTTTTGTGATTTAAACTGTCCAAATTTTTTTTTTTTGATTTAGCTCTTTAAACATATTTCAAAATGTGTCAAAGGTTTTTCTTAATTTTGAAGGGTGACGAAGCTACAGCCCGCGCAAATTTCAAAAAAGCCCTATATTTAAATTGGTATAACAAGAGTTCTGTTAGCTATATTTTTAATCTAAAAAAAGCAGAAGAGAGCTGTTTCCTTAGGCCTTACAAAAATACATCACCAAAATGTACAGAGTTGCCATATGGTACTAAAATTTACCATTATGCAAAACTTAATTTTTGCAAAATTTTTGGCCCCACATATCTTCTAAACGGTTCCAGCTGGGGTCTTGAAATTTTGGGAGAAGTTAGAACTCCAGAAACTAGTAGGAGTCGGTTAACAAAATTTTTTTGTCACGTCCCCTGTTTAGCAGCTATAAAGGCCCGAAAATTGAATTTTGCTATTTTTAAACACCTGTAACTTGAATACCTGTTCAAATTTTTTTTTGTTAATATACAAAATTTTAAGGTCCAACATTATACTTTAACATATGTTAAAAGATTTTCTTAAATTTAAAAGCGCTTCTTTAAATTGAAGAAAGTGTCTGTCAGTTTTAACCATTTTTGCTTATATAGTAAAATTCTAAATAAAATTCCAAATTTTGGTAGAATTCACAATTTAACTCCTTGAAGCTAAAAAAGATGGGGGAAGGGGAATAGTGAGGATTAGATCCTTGAGAAATTGGGCACCCTTCCCCATAGAAGGGCTATTAGGACATAAAAATTAAAAAAATTGCGGTTTTTATAAGTAAGTAGTAACTTAGTCACCAACGTATGTATCTCCTAAATTAAACGTTAACATTGAAGCTTCAACATTATATTCCGATAAAATACTCAGTATGAAACACTATATTATTTTGAAAATGTGCTTTTTTAAAAACCCTTGGTTTTTTTTCATCACTTGTTTACTATTTCCTTTGGTTCAGTACCCCTCTTAGACCCCCCAAGATTTAAAAGAATCATCGAAATTAATAAAAATATTAACTTAAAATTAAGATAGAACGTTCCAATTGTGTAAAGGGTTAACTAGTATTGAAAGTATGGCGGGGACTGCATATGGGCGAAATCGTACCATGGTTTCGGGTTCTGGAACCTTTAAAAGTTTTATTGTGAGACCTACAAATACCGAATATATTAATATTTAGTTTAGTTATGTTGATACCCACTATATTAGATTCTTAAAATTCTCTGCAAAAATTAAGGTACTATATAGTTTTTCACTGACACAAATTGCAATACCTCCATAAGAATCTTTCCTTTTGGAGAAATATACATTGTAGGCTGGTAAGTTAAAAACATATTTTGTGATTCACTTAACCATATTTCTGATAGAACTAGAACATGGATATCGTATTCATATGAATTTATAAGTAATTCCAAATTCCAAATCATTTAATTTATTACGAAGACTTTGCATTTTTAGGTACAATATATTGAAATTATTTTGATATTCATTATTATTTAAGTGTTTGCTTACCTCTGTATAAGAATTAACTAATAGATCTGTTTCTATGTCTATTTCATCAACAATTAAATTTAATCTTTTATATATGTTATAAAATATATAAGTAACTAGCTAATACCCGGTGCGCGTTGCTGCGCCTCTCAATGGAGGTTTAATTGAAGTTGATGTTACTGCAAAAGTTAACACAAAAATTGCAAACAGTGCAAATGTAAATTTTAAAATGTATGAAAGTAATTTTTTTTTAAACGATTTTTCTAGGATTATTTTAGTAATTTTTGAAACTTTCTGCTTTCCAAAATTTACTTTCCAAAAAGGGCCGTAATCTACTTCTAAAATTTTTTTTTCAAAAATCGTAGGCCCGACATGTGTTACCAATTATCAAGCCTGATAACAGACTCAACTCCATTTCCAAGCTGCTTAGCGCATATAAAATTGGAGACAACCGGTCAAACCGTTTCTATTTAGAGTAAAGTAACGCAAAAATCTATAAAATCTATAATCGTTGTGCCACAATGGGTTAAGGGAACTCAACAAAATTTTTGAGACTTTCTCTGTGGGCAAAGCAGTATTGCGCAAAATTTGACGTCATTTGCTTCCAAAACTTTTTTTTGACAATCGTCGGGCCGGCATGGGTTAACAAATTCCAAGGCTGTTAGTAGAGTTAACTCCATTCTGAACGGAATGAAACATATATACAAAATTTGAAGAACATCGGTTAAACCGTTTCTAATTTAAAATAAAGTAACCAAAAAATCTATAAAAAGCTGTTGAGCCGCAATGGGTTAACGGAGATCGAATTTTCTTTAGGATTTTTTTTAGCCAAAGTAGTATTTCGCAAATTTGGACAATATTAGCTTCCAAAATTATTTTGACCAACCGCCGGGCCGACAAAAAGGGACACGTATACAAAAATCGATGAAAATCGCCCGAACTATTTCTTTTTTAGAATAAAGTAATGAAAAAACCTATAAAAAGCTGTTGGACCGCAAAGGGTTAATGAAACTCAACAAAATTTTTTTTGAGGCTTTCTTTTTAGCCCTAGCAGCACTTCGCAAAATTGGACAAAATTTGGTTCCAAAATATTTTTTGGCCAACCGTTGGACCGACATGGGTTAGCGAATTCCAAAACGGTTAATTGTGTCAGCTCAATTCTCAAGGTCCATCACGAATGCAAAATTTGAAGTTAATCGGTCAAACCGTTTTCATTTTAGAAGAAAAGTTTTTGGCCCACGATTTCTTTCCGTACCCAAAAACCTTTTTATACAAATTTTCATGAAAACCGGCTGAGCAGTTAGGGAGTCTATTCGCTACATACAAACAAACAAACATTCGCTTTTATCATAATATTTAATCGGCTTATTTTTTCAAATACAAATATAAAGGTTCTTTTTATACCCTATAACTATAGAATAGGGAAAACGGTTTTTTAATTTTGGTATGATGTTTGTAACCACCTAAAGGAAACCAGCTAGATATGGAAAAGTATATATATTTGTGATCAGCGTGACCTCCTGAGTCGATATAGCCATGTCCGTCTGTCTGTCCGTTCGTAAGCACGATAACTCAAAAAATAATGGAGCTATCTTGATGAAATTTTAACTCTAGGTTACTAGGATTAAAAATACGGCGGGGATTGTAAATGGGCGAAATCGGCTCATGGGCTCGGATTCTGGACCTTTTAATTGATCGAAGGGCTAACGAACATATATAAAAAATTACGATAACTCAAGAACTAATGACGCTTTCTTCATCAAATTTGTGCTGTAGGTTACTAGTAATGAAACTACGGCGGTGATTGTGTACATTCGGGATTGGACCATGGGTTCGGAACCTAGAATTTTTTGATCGAATTTAGGCCAAACGAGCATAATTCCGAAACCAATAAAGATAGAACCTTCAAATTTGGTATCAGGGTGTCCCTTACTAATTTCCTTAGTGCCACACATTTCCGAAGACCTTAAATCATATCTTTAAAATTAATAAAGATAGCAACTAGAAAACATGTAGAAGCTTCAAATTTGGCACAAGGGTGTTCTGTATTATTTCTTCTGTGTCCCCCTAATTTGGGATCTATTGGAGTGGTGGTTCAGTACCCCGCTTAGACCTCCCAAGGTTTAGAAGCTTTTCATCGAAATTAATAAAAATAGTAACTTAAAATTAAGATAGAACGTTAGTATTGAAAGTATGACGGGTACTGCATATGGGCGAAATCTTACCATGGTTTCGGGTTCTGGGACCTTTGATTCATGAAAAGTTCAAGGACTACGGAACATATATCTTAAAATAAGTATAACTGAAAAAATAATGCCGTTATTTTGATGAATCTAAACTGTAGGTTACTAGTGATGAAAGTACCATGGGAATTGGTTCTAGCCGAGTTCGGACAATGAGTTCGGATTCTAGGAGCTTTTGATCGATCTGAGGCCAAACGAGTATAATTTCGAAGCCAAAGAATATATTTCCTATTTCCTATGTGTCCCCGAAATTTAGACTTAATTGTAGTGGTGGTTCGGGTGGCTGCTAAGAAATCCCAAAATTAAAAAGCTTATCTTCGAATTTCATGAAGATAGAAACTTTAAATTTGATACACGATAGGGTTCTTTCCTATTTCCGGTTTTATTTAACACTTTTTAATTTTTAAAAGCCAAAGAATTTTACCATAAAACATATTTTGTATAATATTTTATAAATTGAAAACAAAATCTTTTTTTAAAAACGATTAATTTCCTTTTTTTTAATTTTAATTATGGCATATATAGGGTTTTCAAAATGGAGGTATCAAGACTTTTTTTTTGAAGTATTAAATATATTTTTATTTTAATTGGTTCCGGTTAATAATGAAAAATTATGTCGACCAAGTGGCCCCTCCTACTGCTTCGGCAGGCTTCCAATCATTTACCAAAATTCTGAATCACGTTGTTCAATAAACTGTTCTCAATGGTTGAAATCTGCTCGATAAAGTTGTTTTTAAGCTCCTGAATTGTTGTGGGACTATTGCTGTACACTTTCAATTTCACAAAACCCCACAAAAAAAAATCCAATTTAAAAAAAAATTTATCAACCATCAGCTTGATGGCACGATTTGTTGGAGCATTTTCTTTACCAAATTTTGTTCGCAATTTCCTAATTAGATCTTGAAAACTTTTACCATTTTCAAAAAATGTTGTAATAACAAAAACACGTTGTTCCTTCGTGTAACGTTTCATATTAACTAACCGGAATGTATTTAGAATATACCTAATTTTACCCTTATTTTATTAAATTATTACCTGAGGTAAAATATAATTAAGACATTGTGTTTAAGCTATATTCAAAGGTACTTGCTGCATTTATGTAAAACTTATTGTTATCTTTAAATAAATTGTATGAAAAGTTCTAAATTTGTAATTTTTTTATTCCTTTTCAACTCCTTTAAGGAGTATAGGGCATTCATCAAGTTTTTATTTTAAGCTAGGCTTCAGTTTCTTTAATCATAATATTCACTAGGCCGTTGATTGTTCGGCTGTAGCTATTGTATAAGTTATGAAAAATTAATGCACAAATGTTAACTTTGTGCGCCATCTATAATCTTACACAAGAATTATTTATATATTTTTATTAAATCTTATTTTATGTTACGATATAATTAAACAATTTTTAATTTTTCCACAAATTTTGAAATCAATTATGATATTTTTTGAATTTGATGTGATCTGACCGGGGTTTGAACCCGAGACCTTCCACATGAAAGGGGGCGTCTTTACCACTACTACAGATAAATTTGTAATTATATTTTAGAAATACATTTATTTCATATTTTGCGTTTATAAGCTTTTCTAGTAGGTACATAAACTAACAATTTAAAATAATTGCAATTTTGAAAAATTTTAATTATTAAATATATTATGCTTTGATTAGCTTTTTATCACAAAATTTAATTATTCAAATTTTTTCACTTTTGTAATTGAATTGAAATAAATATATTTTCATTTAATTCAATTTTTTTTTTTTTCATATTTTTAAATAGATAAATTAGTAAGAATTTGTAATATTTTTGAATAGATAAAGTAATTAGAAAATATTTTTAGTATTATAAAGTTAATTTGGTTAGCTATGTATTACAATCTAACTAACAAAAGGACTTCCCATTAAATTTGAACCAAATAGGTGTAGGGTATTTCTAAGTCGGTTGCCCCGACTGACTGTTTCTTTTTTTATTTTTTTTTAAATTTTGCGTTATTTCAGGTGAAAACCCGTCATAAATTTAACGTAAGTTTAAATTTATCTGTTACGCTATTCAAGGTTTGCCTTATGACTCTAACATTATGCGCCGACTGCCTGTGCAAATGTAATTCATTTTCGGCAGTGACTCACAGCTCAATCAAAATATAATAGGCGTTGACTTATATCTTCCTTTTTTTTGTTTAGTTCAAAATGTTCAATAAAAAAGGAGATTTAAATTTTTTTAAAATATTTTTTTCGTTTTTGTTTTTCTTTCTTTATCTTAACAAGTGAGAGAGAATTAATTAACAAGTGATGAAAAAAACCAAGGGTTTTTAAAAAGCACATTTTCAAAATTATATTGTATTACATACTGAGTTTAAATATGGAAATATTTACTTGGAAATAGTTACTGCTTACTTATAAAATTTACTGCTAACAGTAAAGTTTTTATTTAAAGTTGTTAAAGCCCTTCAATGGGGAAGGTTGCCAAGTTTTTCAAGGATCTAACTTCATCTAACTCCCCCCTCCCCCTCCATTTTTTTAGGTTCTAGGAATTAAATTGTGAATTCCACAAAAATTTGGAATTTTACTTAGAATTAAACATTCTAAGCAAAAATGGGTAAAACTGAGAGACACTTTCTTCAATTTAAAGAACCGCTTTTAAATTTAAGAAAACCCTTTAACATATGTTAAAATATAATGTTGGACCTTTAAATTTTGTATATTAATAAAAAAAAAATTGGAGAGGTATTCAAGTTACAGGTGCATAAAAATAGCAAAATTTAAATTTCCGAGTTCTTATAGCTCCTAAACAGAGGGCTTGACAAAAAAATTTTTAACCGCCTCCCACTAATTTTTGAGGATCTTATTTCTCCCAAAATTTCAAGACCCTATCTTAAACAGTTTAGGAGATATATGGGACCAAAAATTTTGCAAAAATTGAGTTTTATATAAAGGTAAAATTTAGTACCGTATGGCAACCCTATACACTTGAACAACATATTTTTGTGAAGCCTATAAAAGCAGTCCTCTTCTACCGTTTTTCGATTGAAAATAAACACAACAAAACTCTTGTTATATAAATTTAAATATAGGGCTTTTTTTGGAACTTGCAGCGGCTGTAGCTTCGTCACCCTTCAAAATTAAGAAAGACCTTTGACACATGTTGAAATATAATTATAGAGCTTTGAATTTTGTTTATCACTAAAAAAAATTTAGACAGGTATTCAAGTTACAGGTGTTTAAACATAGAGAAATTTCAATTTTCGAGCCCTTATAGCTCCTAAATAGGGTGTTAAATAAATTTTGTTAACCGACTCCTACTAATTTCTGAGTATCTAACTTCTCCCAAAATTTCAAGATCCTAGCTTAAACCGTTCAGAAGATATTTGTGGACAAAACTTTTGCAAAAATTGAGTTTTGTGTAATGTTATATTTTAGTACCATATGGTAACCCTAAACATTTGTCTTTTATAAATTTTTATCACAAACCAGCTATCGTTTGCCGTTTTCAGATTGAAAATATATCTAACAGAACTCTTGTTATAACCATTTAAATATAGGGCTTTTTCCAACTTTGGGGGGCTGTAACCCCGTAACAGGTGGGGCTACAGAAAAAAATACTTCTACAAAATTTTTTTTTTGCAAAAACTACTCATGGTTAAAATTTTTTTACTCTATTTCAAACGGTCGAAAAGTTTTTGTAAACATACGGACGGACGGACGGACAGAGTGAAGCTATATATAATTTTTTGAAAATGTGCTAAAAATGAAAGTAATACATTTTGTTTACACAGTAGTTTTAATTTATAACGAATAATATGTTCACAGAGACAGAAAAGTAAAAAGCAAAAAATTATATATGTAATTTCTTTATATTTGCTTCAATTTGTTACAACTTCGGATATAGCAATAATTAGGTTATACTGACACGTTTTAAAACGAAATCGATTAAAATTATTCAGATATACCGACCAAATATAAAATATAATATTATGTAAGCCTATTTATTTATTTTTATAGGTGCATACACGAAAACAATCAATTCTAATGGTTTTAGTTTTTGACATTTGTTGTGTTATGTTAAAAATAGGCTTCATTTGATATACTTATTAATTTTAATTATAATAAATGTAACACTTTTTGCCAAAGAATTAAATTTTGACTAAAAATGTAAGTTGTTTATTACATTCATATTTCTTTTATTTAAAATTATTAAATATAATAATGTTGCTTGGTTATTAATTAGTATTTTTTATTCAGTTTGAATTATAAAGCAAAATCATCAAAATCAACACATCAAAATTACAAAAAAATAATTTCATTAGAAAAATAAGCATTATCCAATAAAATCACACATCAAATAAAATTCTAGCAAATTAGCTCGAAGTGTCCATTCTAGAATTAGCACATTCAACAATGTTAAAGTTTTATACTAATTTTTCAAAATTAACAGCATTCTTTTAAAACGAAATTCATTTATTACGACGAATATTTTCCGTCCCTTCATGGTCGTTATAAGCGAAAAGAACTGTATTTTGTTTTGCTTAAAAAAAAATATTTTGTAAATCGTATATTATTGTTGCTTTTTTTTAAGTTTTTTGTAAGATAGTTCTTCCCAAACTTTTGTCTGAGAAAAATCTAAATTTAAATTTATAAATTTTTTCCTTTTATATATTTTTAGTTTTTTTTTTAATTATTTTATATAAACTATTAAAAAATGTAAATTTTATATTAATTATTTTTTTTCACTTTTCGATAATCTTGCTTTATTTCGACTATATGTACAAAGCCAAGTAAAGCTGTCGGCCACTATCTCATGCTGGAAGGTGTATATACTACAGTACGGCTGCGTCACTGCAAGCAATCCCAATTAGATTGATAGTTAAATTAAAAAAAATTCCACTCACTATCTTCGTATAGTTGAAATTCTTCTTGAAAACTAAATCTGATTTATGCGGAGTCAAATCAGCATAAATTTTGCAAATATTAGAGGACTAGAGTCCAATTATTTCGGATTATATGTTCACCTTACTTCAAAAAATCCAGCCGTGTTGGCACTAAACGAAACTCAGGTTTTTTCAAATGCGGTTAAGTTCAGGATTCCTGGCCATTCAACTCATTTTTGTTTTTTGTACAGAAGTCCAAATATTTCAAAGGAGAACACAATTGTAGAATTTGTTCAAATCTCATTCACAGAAGTTAGTAAGCGACGCAAAAGAATTTTTAGGCAACAAAAGTATAAACATGATTTTTTACTAAGGTAAAATGTTATTCGCTTCCCAAAAGGCAGCAAAAGTTTTTGGTCATTTGCCAAATCAGTATAAAACAACTTCACTTCTTCTACAAGTCCCCCACTGATTTATAATAATGCTGTCATTGCTGACCCTGAACAAAAGGCAGATTTTGTGGCTCAAATCTTCGCAGCCAATTCAACACTGCCGGCAACAATAGCCTCTCCTCCGGTCTATGTACCAACAAATTCAAAAGTTAAAAAAATTTATTTTCGCCCACGGGTTGTTGCTAAAGTTCTTAAGTGTCTGAATGTTCACAAATCTGGTGGTCCTGACGATATTCCACCAATTGTCCTCCAAAAATGCGCAAACACCCTAGCTGGTCTTTGTTATGGAGTTAATAATTAATTTCCATTTCAAAAGATATCTGGAGAGTAATCATAAGTGACCAACAATATGGTTTTAGGTCAAATAGATCAACAGGTGATCTGTTGACATTTTTGACTGAAAAATTGGGTCGTTGCTTGGAAAAATATGACGAAACGAACATGACCACTCTAGATATATCCAAAGTCTTTGATCGCGTTTGGCATGCGCTACTAAAAAAGTTAGAAGCATTTGGTCTAGGAAAAATCTTCATTTCATGGATAGAATCTTTTCTTTAACACCGTTCAATACAAGTTGTTTTTACTTCCAAAAATGGTTTTACTTCCAAAAATTTTGAAATCAATGCTGGTGTCTCTCAAGGCTCGGTCCTATCGCCAAGTTTTTTCTAATATTTATCAATGACCTTCTATCCATGACCTCCAATAAAATTCATAGCTTTGTTGGTGACAGCCTTCTTGATTGTTATTACCTTTACGAGTGAGAAATTAATGCTACCTGAACATCGGTAAATGATGAACGAACCAAAGTTTCAAGTTCCTCAAATAATGATCTCCAAATAATTCAAGATTGGAGAAGCGTGAACAGGGTAAGTTTTAATGCTTCAAAAACACAAAGCTGTTTGTTATCAAACAAGCGAAGCGACCCTTTACTAAACATTTCTTTTGGCAATGTAGGTATTCAAAACTCCGAATCATTAAGAATTCTAGGCATGGAAATAAATGCAAGACTTTCGTGGAACGACCACATATTTTTGGTCGCGAAATCCCTGAAATTCTTAAGTAAAATATTTTACATCTCCAAATCTACTGCAAATTTATAAAACCTATATTCGGCTGAGACTCGAGTATAACTTTCACATACTTGCTGGAGCTCCCAGCACCGCTCTTCAAAAAAGAGCTGTTCGTATTATCAATGGTAATAACGTCACGAATGACTTAACGTCTTTAAGTCACCACTGTAATGTAGGAGCAACATTATGCCGGCGCAACATTATAAAAACATTATGCCTAAAGTTAAACCCTACCTCCGTTACACATGGTTAGCAGCTCAATCACATCCATAAACAGTTGAGCTTTTCAGAACAAGAATTCTGAAATTTAGGAACACTTTTCTGAGTCGCACCACCAAATTGTGGAACATATTACCCCCATACATGTTTCCCAATTCATTTGATCCGCAAAAATTCAAGATTTCAAGTCAGATCAAGTCAGTTAACAAAATTTTTTTGTCACGCCCCCTCTTTAGGAGCTGTAACGGTACTAAAATTTACCATTAAGCTAAACTCAACTTTTGCAAAATTTTTGGCCCCATATATCTTCTAAACGGTTCAACCTAGGGTCTTGAAATTTTGGGAGAAGTTAGGTCTTCCGAAATTAGTAGAAGTCGATTAACAAAATTTTTTTGTCACGCCGCCTGTTTAGGAGCTATAAGGGCTTGAAAATTGAAATTTTGCTATTTTAAACCACCTGTAATTTTAACACCTGTTCAAATTTTTTTTTACAAACATGCAAAATTTACAGCTGCAGCATTATATTTCAACATACGTTAAAGGTTTTTCTTAAATTTGAAAGGGTTTCTTTAAATTGAAGAAATTGTTTCTTAGTCTTAACCATTTTTGGTTAGATTATAATATTCTAGGTAAAATTCCAAATTTTGTTGGAGTTCAGATCCATCATAAGTTTGCTAAGCAAAAATTTCGGAACCTTCCCCATTGAAGAGCTACTAGGTCTTCAAAATTAAAACTTTTATGTTCTTATAAAACAGTAACTTATTCACCAGTGTAAGTTCTTCCAAAATTAAACGTTTAATATATAATATTTTCATAATATATATTTTTATAAAAATAAATGATAAAATACTCAGAAAGAAACCGTATATAATTTTGAAAATGAGCTTTTTAAAAACCCTTGGTTTTTTTCCCTCACTTGTTTTATCAAATCTCAGTATAAAACATTGTGTTGTTTTGGAAAAAGCGGTTTTTTTCATCACTTGGTTTACTTTTATTTTATATTTCTAAAAACAAGTTTCTTTCCTTTGGCAAAAGCTACGAGAAGAGATGTATTATTTCTTTACCAGTAGGACCCCTGTGCAATTGCACAAGTTTTCTTAGGCATTTTTGCTAAAATATTTTATCTTGCCTAGCCTGGTTTTTTTTTCATATGGGGGATAGCATGTGTCATCCTAACACGTAGGCCTTGCGACCCGTTGTGCACCCATTATCAATACTTTCTATCAATTTATAAGTAATGTTATTTTGTTTATATTATATTTTTGTATATTTGGTCACCATGGGGATTTGTAAAGAAAAATTATTTTTTCAATAATTTTTTTCAATTAAAAAAATTCATGATCCATACGGGAACCGAAACAGCACCCTCTTGGTTAGTAAGCCAATGCTTACCTAGTAACCCAACGAGGCCCCCTCGTCTAGCATTAATACCGTTATTTTTAAATACTTGGTACTACCGAGTTACTTAAGACAATTTCTTAATACTTTGACAAATATTAATATTACATTTTGTATAAATATTGCTTTCGGAAATATTTAAAAAAAAAAATTTTTTGGTTATTAAAAATTTTTGTTTTCGAATGCATACGACCTTTTACTAATTGTGAAATATAACCCATACTTCAATGAGATGCAATACCCATTTGCTACCAAAATTCTGATTTTCAAATGCCATTGTTCAATCGTGGTATTAATTGTCTTTTAGTTATTTCAGTCCTTGATCGGTTTGGTAAAGTAAGACTGCTGCTCATAAAATAGTTATTATTTAGAAAATTGTTTTAAATTAGCTTTTAAAAAATTTACTTTATATTTCAAAAATTTATATTAATATTTAACATAAATTTTGGAATTTTATAATATTTTTAATTTACCTGAAACCTTTTGCAAATTTATGAAACCTTTGCACCAAACAGTTCTGAGTATGCGCACGGGTTTGGGACATGGATTCGGATTCTGGAACTTTTGATCGGTTCAAGGACTAACGAAAATATAACCAAAAAGACGATAACTCAAAAACTAATGACGCTATCTTTATGAAATTTATATTGTATGCGTTAATAGTAATGAAAATATGGTAGGGATTGTATATGGTCGAAATCGAAACTTTGGCTCAGATTTTAGAAGCTTTTGATTGAATTGAGGCCAAACCAGCTAAACTGCGAAACTAAAAAAGATCTAATCTTCAAATTTGGTACACGATTGTTCTTCCTATTTCCTTTGTGCCCTTTGGGCGCAACCAAATTTGGAACCAATTAAAGTAGAGAAATTAATAAATATTGTAATGTGAAATAAATGTAGATGTTTCAATTTAATGTGGATGCTTGAGACTTTAAAAATAAATGTGTATGCTTCCGATTTGATAGGAGGGTGTTTTTAGCACATTTTCAAAAATTTTTGTAAAAATGTGCCTATATAGTTTCACTCTGTCCGTCCGTCCGTCTGTCTGTCCGTCTGTCTGTCTGTCCGTCTGTCTGTCCGTATGTTTACAAAAACTTTTACATCGTTTGAAATAGAGAAAAGAAATTTTAACCACGAGTAGGTATTACAAAAAAAATTATTTCGTAGAAGAATTTTTTTCTGTAGCCCCACCCGTTATGGAGCTGCAGCCCCCCAAAGTTGGGAAAAGCCCTATATTCAAATTGTTATAACAAGAGTTCTATTAGGTGTATTTTCAATCTGAAAACGGCAAAAGATAGCTGGTTTTATAAACTTTATAAATTTTTAAAAGACAAATGTTCAGGGTTGCCATACGGTACTAAAATTTACCCTTATGCAAAACTCAATTTTTGCAAAATTTTTGGCTACACATATCTTCTATACGGGCCAAACTAGGGTCTTGAAATTTTGGGAGTAGTCAGATCCTCAGAAATAAGTAGAAGTCGGTTAACAAATTTTTTTTGTCACGTCCCCTCTTTTGCAGCTATAAGGGCTCGAAAATTGAAATTTTGCTATTTTTAAACACCTGTAACTTGAATACCTGTCCAAATTTTTTTTTTTTGATTTAGCTCTTTAAACATATTTCAAAATGTGTCAAAGGTTTTTCTTAATTTTGAAGGGTGACGAAGCTACAGCCCGCGCAAATTTCAAAAAAGCCCTATATTTAAATTGGTATAACAAGAGTTCTGTTAGCTATATTTTTAATCTAAAAAAAGCAGAAGAGAGCTGTTTCCTTAGGCCTTACAAAAATACATCACCAAAATGTACAGAGTTGCCATATGGTACTAAAATTTACCATTATGCAAAACTCAATTTTTGCAAAATTTTTGGCCCTACATATCTTCTAAACGGTTCCAGCTGGGGTCCTGAAATTTTGGGAGAAGTTAGAACTCCAGAAACTAGTAGGAGTCGGTTAACAAAATTTTTTTGTCACGTCCCCTGTTTAGCAGCTATAAAGGCCCGAAAATTGAATTTTGCTATTTTTAAACACCTGTAACTTGAATACCTGTTCAAATTTTTTTTTGTTAATATACAAAATTTTAAGGTCCAACATTATACTTTAACATATCATCATCATCAAATGGCGTCACAACTCGGGGTGAGTTTTAGCCTGATTTACTGCTGCCCGCCATACTTGTCGATTTTGTGCTGCAACTTTCCAGTTTCTGATATTAAGTTTTCTTAAATCATTTTCTAAGCCATCTGTCCATCTTAGCCTTGGTCTTCCTCTGTATCTATTTACAGGTGGAGCAACATCTAATATAAGTCTTTGTGACCTATTATTTGCCATTCTAGCAACGTGTCCAGCCCATCTAATTCTTTGTGCTTTAATAAAGCGGACCACGTCTTCATTATTTATTAGTAGTTGTAGTTCTTGATTGTTTCTGTGCATATATTCACCGTGTAGATTTTGTTTCGGTCCAAATATTTTCCTTAAAATTTTGCGTTCAAAAATTTTTAGACTATTTTCGTCTGATATTGATAATGTCCAATTTTCCGCACCATAGGTCAATACTGGTCTAACTAGGGTTTTATACATACACAGTTTTGAATGTCTAGATAAAAGCTTCGATTTAAATAGTTTTTGATGTGCATAGTAGCATTTGTTGGCCGCTTGGATTCTATTTTGTATTGAACAGTGCATGCTGTTGTCGTTGTTGAGCAATACTCCCAAATACGTAAAATTATCTACGCCTTCGAAGTTGTATTCTCCGATTGTTATGTTTTGCGGGCTGCGCCTAGTGTTTGAGCGTGATAATATCATATATTTTGTTTTATTTTCATTTATTCTTAAGCCAATTTTGATAGCTTCTGCTTCGAGTTTCACGAACTGCTCCACCATAGCTCTTTTGTTTCTGGCTATTATAGCAATATCGTCAGCAAAAGCGTTAATTTGTGATGATTTGTTGAATATATTTCCCCCTCTATCTAGATCTTTCGTTACGTAATGCAGCATAAGGTTGAAAATCACTGACGATAATGTGTCGCCTTGTTTTACACCTGTTTTTATGCTGAAAACCTCTGAAATTTGATTTTGTACTATGACGCTGCTTCTGGTGTTATTTAAGGTCATCATTGTAAGTCGAATTAGTTTTTCAGGGTATCCCAAATTGTGCAAAATTTTCGGTATTTCCTCTCTTTTAATGCTGTCGAAAGCTTGTTTGAAATCAACAAATAGTATATGCAAGTCAAGATTGTATTCGTAGCATTTTTCCATGTTTTGCTTTATGAGAAAAACTTGGTCTGTTGCTGATCTGTTTGGTCTAAAACCGCATTGATACTCAGCTAAGATGGTTTCTGCTTTCTCGTTTAGTCTTTCGTATAAAATTTTGCTAAAAATCTTATATGCAACATTTAGTAACATGATACCCCTGTAGTTACTGCAATTGAGTTTATCTCCTTTTTTGTGGATAGGGAATATGGTACCAATTTCCCATTCTTTCGGCATGCTTTCATTCCTCCATATTTTACACATTAATCTGTGTAAGTGATGAAGCAGCTCTTCACCTCCTTTTTTAAAAAGTTCTGCAGTAATACCGTCTTCGCCTGGTGATTTTCCGTTTTTAAGTTTATTAATTGCTGCTGTAGTTTCTTCAATTGTCGGCTCTTCCGTATTAGGATTTCGTTCATTATCTCCTTCTATGTGAAATGAAAATGTTACTCCATCATTATTGTTATTGTCAATATTGAAAACATATGTTAAAAGATTTTCTTAAATTTAAAAGCGCTTCTTTAAATTGAAGAAAGTTTCTGTCAGTTTTAACCATTTTTGCTTATATAGTAAAATTCTAAATAAAATTCCAAATTTTGGTAGAATTCACAATTTAACTCCTTGAAGCTAAAAAAGATGGGGGAAGGGGAATAGTGAGGATTAGATCCTTGAGAAATTGGGCACCCTTCCCCATAGAAGGGCTATTAGGACATAAAAATTAAAAAAATTGCGGTTTTTATAAGTAAGTAGTAACTTAGTCACCAACGTATGTATCTCCTAAATTAAACGTTAACATTGAAGCTTCAACATTATATTCCGATAAAATACTCAGTATGAAACACTATATTATTTTGAAAATGTGCTTTTTTAAAAACCCTTGGTTTTTTTTCATCACTTGTTTACTATTTCCTTTGGTTCAGTACCCCTCTTAGACCCCCCAAGATTTAAAAGAATCATCGAAATTAATAAAAATATTAACTTAAAATTAAGATAGAACGTTCCAATTGTGTAAAGGGTTAACTAGTATTGAAAGTATGGCGGGGACTGCATATGGGCGAAATCGTACCATGGTTTCGGGTTCTGGAACCTTTAAAAGTTTTATTGTGAGACCTACAAATACCGAATATATTAATATTTAGTTTAGTTATGTTGATACCCACTATATTAGATTCTTAAAATTCTCTGCAAAAATTAAGGTACTATATAGTTTTTCACTGACACAAATTGCAATACCTCCATAAGAATCTTTCCTTTTGGAGAAATATACATTGTAGGCTGGTAAGTTAAAAACATATTTTGTGATTCACTTAACCATATTTCTGATAGAACTAGAACATGGATATCGTATTCATATGAATTTATAAGTAATTCCAAATTCCAAATCATTTAATTTATTACGAAGACTTTGCATTTTTAGGTACAATATATTGAAATTATTTTGATATTCATTATTATTTAAGTGTTTGCTTACCTCTGTATAAGAATTAACTAATAGATCTGTTTCTATGTCTATTTCATCAACAATTAAATTTAATCTTTTATATATGTTATAAAATATATAAGTAACTAGCTAATACCCGGTGCGCGTTGCTGCGCCTCTCAATGGAGGTTTAATTGAAGTTGATGTTACTGCAAAAGTTAACACAAAAATTGCAAACAGTGCAAATGTAAATTTTAAAATGTATGAAAGTAATTTTTTTTTAAACGATTTTTCTAGGATTATTTTAGTAATTTTTGAAACTTTCTGCTTTCCAAAATTTACTTTCCAAAAAGGGCCGTAATCTACTTCTAAAATTTTTTTTTCAAAAATCGTAGGCCCGACATGTGTTACCAATTATCAAGCCTGATAACAGACTCAACTCCATTTCCAAGCTGCTTAGCGCATATAAAATTGGAGACAACCGGTCAAACCGTTTCTATTTAGAGTAAAGTAACGCAAAAATCTATAAAATCTATAATCGTTGTGCCACAATGGGTTAAGGGAACTCAACAAAATTTTTGAGACTTTCTCTGTGGGCAAAGCAGTATTGCGCAAAATTTGACGTCATTTGCTTCCAAAACTTTTTTTTGACAATCGTCGGGCCGGCATGGGTTAACAAATTCCAAGGCTGTTAGTAGAGTTAACTCCATTCTGAACGGAATGAAACATATATACAAAATTTGAAGAACATCGGTTAAACCGTTTCTAATTTAAAATAAAGTAACCAAAAAATCTATAAAAAGCTGTTGAGCCGCAATGGGTTAACGGAGATCGAATTTTCTTTAGGATTTTTTTTAGCCAAAGTAGTATTTCGCAAATTTGGACAATATTAGCTTCCAAAATTATTTTGACCAACCGCCGGGCCGACAAAAAGGGACACGTATACAAAAATCGATGAAAATCGCCCGAACTATTTCTTTTTTAGAATAAAGTAATGAAAAAACCTATAAAAAGCTGTTGGACCGCAAAGGGTTAATGAAACTCAACAAAATTTTTTTTGAGGCTTTCTTTTTAGCCCTAGCAGCACTTCGCAAAATTGGACAAAATTTGGTTCCAAAATATTTTTTGGCCAACCGTTGGACCGACATGGGTTAGCGAATTCCAAAACGGTTAATTGTGTCAGCTCAATTCTCAAGGTCCATCACGAATGCAAAATTTGAAGTCAATCGGTCAAACCGTTTTCATTTTAGAAGAAAAGTTTTTGGCCCACGATTTCTTTCCGTACCCAAAAACCTTTTTATACAAATTTTCATGAAAACCGGCTGAGCAGTTAGGGAGTCTATTCGCTACATACAAACAAACAAACATTCGCTTTTATCATAATATTTAATCGGCTTATTTTTTCAAATACAAATATAAAGGTTCTTTTTATACCCTATAACTATAGAATAGGGAAAACGGTTTTTTAATTTTGGTATGATGTTTGTAACCACCTAAAGGAAACCAGCTAGATATGGAAAAGTATATATATTTGTGATCAGCGTGACCTCCTGAGTCGATATAGCCATGTCCGTCTGTCTGTCCGTTCGTAAGCACGATAACTCAAAAAATAATGGAGCTATCTTGATGAAATTTTAACTCTAGGTTACTAGGATTAAAAATACGGCGGGGATTGTAAATGGGCGAAATCGGCTCATGGGCTCGGATTCTGGACCTTTTAATTGATCGAAGGGCTAACGAACATATATAAAAAATTACGATAACTCAAGAACTAATGACGCTTTCTTCATCAAATTTGTGCTGTAGGTTACTAGTAATGAAACTACGGCGGTGATTGTGTACATTCGGGATTGGACCATGGGTTCGGAACCTAGAATTTTTTGATCGAATTTAGGCCAAACGAGCATAATTCCGAAACCAATAAAGATAGAACCTTCAAATTTGGTATCAGGGTGTCCCTTACTAATTTCCTTAGTGCCACACATTTCCGAAGACCTTAAATCATATCTTTAAAATTAATTAAGATAGCAACTAGAAAACATGTAGAAGCTTCAAATTTGGCACAAGGGTGTTCTGTATTATTTCTTCTGTGTCCCCCTAATTTGGGATCTATTGGAGTGGTGGTTCAGTACCCCGCTTAGACCTCCCAAGGTTTAGAAGCTTATCATCGAAATTAATAAAAATAGTAACTTAAAATTAAGATAGAACGTTAGTATTGAAAGTATGACGGGTACTGCATATGGGCGAAATCTTACCATGGTTTCGGGTTCTGGGACCTTTGATTCATGAAAAGTTCAAGGACTACGGAACATATATCTTAAAATAAGTATAACTGAAAAAATAATGCCGTTATTTTGATGAATCTAAACTGTAGGTTACTAGTGATGAAAGTACCATGGGAATTGGTTCTAGCCGAGTTCGGACAATGAGTTCGGATTCTAGGAGCTTTTGATCGATCTGAGGCCAAACTAGTATAATTTCGAAGCCAAAGAATATATTTCCTATTTCCTATGTGTCCCCGAAATTTAGACTTAATTGTAGTGGTGGTTCGGGTGGCTGCTAAGAAATCCCAAAATTAAAAAGCTTATCTTCGAATTTCATGAAGATAGAAACTTTAAATTTGATACACGATAGGGTTCTTTCCTATTTCCGGTTTTATTTAACACTTTTTAATTTTTAAAAGCCAAAGAATTTTACCATAAAACATATTTTGTATAATATTTTATAAATTGAAAACAAAATCTTTTTTTAAAAACGATTAATTTCCTTTTTTTTAATTTTAATTATGGCATATATAGGGTTTTCAAAATGGAGGTATCAAGACTTTTTTTTTGAAGTATTAAATATATTTTTATTTTAATTGGTTCCGGTTAATAATGAAAAATTATGTCGACCAAGTGGCCCCTCCTACTGCTTCGGCAGGCTTCCAATCATTTACCAAAATTCTGAATCACGTTGTTCAATAAACTGTTCTCAATGGTTGAAATCTGCTCGATAAAGTTGTTTTTAAGCTCCTGAATTGTTGTGGGACTATTGCTGTACACTTTCAATTTCACAAAACCCCACAAAAAAAAATCCAATTTAAAAAAAAATTTATCAACCATCAGCTTGATGGCACGATTTGTTGGAGCATTTTCTTTACCAAATTTTGTTCGCAATTTCCTAATTAGATCTTGAAAACTTTTACCATTTTCAAAAAATGTTGTAATAACAAAAACACGTTGTTCCTTCGTGTAACGTTTCATATTAACTAACCGGAATGTATTTAGAATATACCTAATTTTACCCTTATTTTATTAAATTATTACCTGAGGTAAAATATAATTAAGACATTGTGTTTAAGCTATATTCAAAGGTACTTGCTGCATTTATGTAAAACTTATTGTTATCTTTAAATAAATTGTATGAAAAGTTCTAAATTTGTAATTTTTTTATTCCTTTTCAACTCCTTTAAGGAGTATAGGGCATTCATCAAGTTTTTATTTTAAGCTAGGCTTCAGTTTCTTTAATCATAATATTCACTAGGCCGTTGATTGCTCGGCTGTAGCTATTGTATAAGTTATGAAAAATTAATGCACAAATGTTAACTTTGTGCGCCATCTATAATCTTACACAAGAATTATTTATATATTTTTATTAAATCTTATTTTATGTTACGATATAATTAAACAATTTTTAATTTTTCCAAAAATTTTGAAATCAATTATGATATTTTTTGAATTTGATGTGATCTGACCGGGGTTTGAACCCGAGACCTTCCACATGAAAGGGGGCGTCTTTACCACTACTACAGATAAATTTGTAATTATATTTTAGAAATACATTTATTTCATATTTTGCGTTTATAAGCTTTTCTAGTAGGTACATAAACTAACAATTTAAAATAATTGCAATTTTGAAAAATTTTAATTATTAAATATATTATGCTTTGATTAGCTTTTTATCACAAAATTTAATTATTCAAATTTTTTCACTTTTGTAATTGAATTGAAATAAATATATTTTCATTTAATTCAATTTTTTTTTTTTTTCATATTTTTAAATAGATAAATTAGTAAGAATTTGTAATATTTTTGAATAGATAAAGTAATTAGAAAATATTTTTAGTATTATAAAGTTAATTTGGTTAGCTATGTATTACAATCTAACTAATAAAAGGACTTCCCATTAAATTTGAACCAAATAGGTGTAGGGTATTTCTAAGTCGGTTGCCCCGACTGACTGTTTCTTTTTTTATTTTTTTTTAAATTTTGCGTTATTTCAGGTGAAAACCCGTCATAAATTTAACGTAAGTTTAAATTTATCTGTTACGCTATTCAAGGTTTGCCTTATGACTCTAACATTATGCGCCGACTGCCTGTGCAAATGTAAATCATTTTCGGCAGTGACTCACAGCTCAATCAAAATATAATAGGCGTTGACTTATATCTTCCTTTTTTTTGTTTAGTTCAAAATGTTCAATAAAAAAAAGGAGATTTAAATTTTTTTAAAATATTTTTTTCGTTTTTGTTTTTCTTTCTTTATCTTAACAAGTGAGAGAGAATTAATTAACAAGTGATGAAAAAAACCAAGGGTTTTTGAAAAGCACATTTTCAAAATTATATTGTATTACATGCTGAGTTTAAATATGGAAATATTTACTTGGAAATAGTTACTGCTTACTTATAAAATTTACTGCTAACAGTAAAGTTTTTATTTAAAGTTGTTAAAGCCCTTCAATGGGGAAGGTTGCCAAGTTTTTCAAGGATCTAACTTCATCTAACTCCCCCCTCCCCCTCCATTTTTTTAGGTTCTAGGAATTAAATTGTGAATTCCACAAAAATTTGGAATTTTACTTAGAATTAAACATTCTAAGCAAAAATGGGTAAAACTGAGAGACACTTTCTTCAATTTAAAGAACCGCTTTTAAATTTAAGAAAACCCTTTAACATATGTTAAAATATAATGTTGGACCTTTAAATTTTGTATATTAATAAAAAAAAAATTGGAGAGGTATTCAAGTTACAGGTGCATAAAAATAGCAAAATTTAAATTTCCGAGTTCTTATAGCTCCTAAACAGAGGGCTTGACAAAAAAATTTTTAACCGCCTCCCACTAATTTTTGAGGATCTTATTTCTCCCAAAATTTCAAGACCCTATCTTAAACAGTTTAGGAGATATATGGGACCAAAAATTTTGCAAATATTGAGTTTTATATAAAGGTAAAATTTAGTACCGTATGGCAACCCTATACACTTGAACAACATATTTTTGTGAAGCCTATAAAAGCAGTCCTCTTCTACCGTTTTTCGATTGAAAATAAACACAACAAAACTCTTGTTATATAAATTTAAATATAGGGCTTTTTTTGGAACTTGCAGCGGCTGTAGCTTCGTCACCCTTCAAAATTAAGAAAGACCTTTGACACATGTTGAAATATAATTATAGAGCTTTGAATTTTGTTTATCACTAAAAAAAATTTAGACAGGTATTCAAGTTACAGGTGTTTAAACATAGAGAAATTTCAATTTTCGAGCCCTTATAGCTCCTAAATAGGGTGTTAAATAAATTTTGTTAACCGACTCCTACTAATTTCTGAGTATCTAACTTCTCCCAAAATTTCAAGATCCTAGCTTAAACCGTTCAGAAGATATTTGTGGACAAAACTTTTGCAAAAATTGAGTTTTGTGTAATGTTATATTTTAGTACCATATGGTAACCCTAAACATTTGTCTTTTATAAATTTTTATCACAAACCAGCTATCGTTTGCCGTTTTCAGATTGAAAATATATCTAACAGAACTCTTGTTATAACCATTTAAATATAGGGCTTTTTCCAACTTTGGGGGGCTGTAACCCCGTAACAGGTGGGGCTACAGAAAAAAATACTTCTACAAAATTTTTTTTTTGCAAAAACTACTCATGGTTAAAATTTTTTTACTCTATTTCAAACGGTCGAAAAGTTTTTGTAAACATACGGACGGACGGACGGACAGAGTGAAGCTATATATAATTTTTTGAAAATGTGCTAAAAATGAAAGTAATACATTTTGTTTACACAGTAGTTTTAATTTATAACGAATAATATGTTCACAGAGACAGAAAAGTAAAAAGCAAAAAATTATATATGTAATTTCTTTATATTTGCTTCAATTTGTTACAACTTCGGATATAGCAATAATTAGGTTATACTGACACGTTTTAAAACGAAATCGATTAAAATTATTCAGATATACCGACCAAATATAAAATATAATATTATGTAAGCCTATTTATTTATTTTTATAGGTGCATACACGAAAACAATCAATTCTAATGGTTTTAGTTTTTGACATTTGTTGTGTTATGTTAAAAATAGGCTTCATTTGATATACTTATTAATTTTAATTATAATAAATGTAACACTTTTTGCCAAAGAATTAAATTTTGACTAAAAATGTAAGTTGTTTATTACATTCATATTTCTTTTATTTAAAATTATTAAATATAATAATGTTGCTTGGTTATTAATTAGTATTTTTTATTCAGTTTGAATTATAAAGCAAAATCATCAAAATCAACACATCAAAATTACAAAAAAAAAATTTCATTAGAAAAATAAGCATTATCCAATAAAATCACACATCAAATAAAATTCTAGCAAATTAGCTCGAAGTGTCCATTCTAGAATTAGCACATTCAACAATGTTAAAGTTTTATACTAATTTTTCAAAATTAACAGCATTCTTTTAAAACGAAATTCATTTATTACGACGAATATTTTCCGTCCCTTCATGGTCGTTATAAGCGAAAAGAACTGTATTTTGTTTTGCTTAAAAAAAAATATTTTGTAAATCGTATATTATTGTTGCTTTTTTTTAAGTTTTTTGTAAGATAGTTCTTCCCAAACTTTTGTCTGAGAAAAATCTAAATTTAAATTTATAAATTTTTTCCTTTTATATATTTTTAGTTTTTTTTTTAATTATTTTATATAAACTATTAAAAAATGTAAATTTTATATTAATTATTTTTTTTCACTTTTCGATAATCTTGCTTTATTTCGACTATATGTACAAAGCCAAGTAAAGCTGTCGGCCACTATCTCATGCTGGAAGGTGTATATACTACAGTACGGCTGCGTCACTGCAAGCAATCCCAATTAGATTGATAGTTAAATTAAAAAAAATTCCACTCACTATCTTCGTATAGTTGAAATTCTTCTTGAAAACTAAATCTGATTTATGCGGAGTCAAATCAGCATAAATTTTGCAAATATTAGAGGACTAGAGTCCAATTATTTCGGATTATATGTTCACCTTACTTCAAAAAATCCAGCCGTGTTGGCACTAAACGAAACTCAGGTTTTTTCAAATGCGGTTAAGTTCAGGATTCCTGGCCATTCAACTCATTTTTGTTTTTTGTACAGAAGTCCAAATATTTCAAAGGAGAACACAATTGTAGAATTTGTTCAAATCTCATTCACAGAAGTTAGTAAGCGACGCAAAAGAATTTTTAGGCAACAAAAGTATAAACATGATTTTTTACTAAGGTAAAAAGTTATTCGCTTCCCAAAAGGCAGCAAAAGTTTTTGGTCATTTGCCAAATCAGTATAAAACAACTTCACTTCTTCTACAACTCCCCCACTGATTTATAATAATGCTGTCATTGCTGACCCTGAACAAAAGGCAGATTTTGTGGCTCAAATCTTCGCAGCCAATTCAACACTGCCGGCAACAATAGCCTCTCCTCCGGTCTATGTACCAACAAATTCAAAAGTTAAAAAAATTTATTTTCGCCCACGGGTTGTTGCTAAAGTTCTTAAGTGTCTGAATGTTCACAAATCTGGTGGTCCTGACGATATTCCACCAATTGTCCTCCAAAAATGCGCAAACACCCTAGCTGGTCTTTGTTATGGAGTTAATAATTAATTTCCATTTCAAAAGATATCTGGAGAGTAATCATAAGTGACCAACAATATGGTTTTAGGTCAAATAGATCAACAGGTGATCTGTTGACATTTTTGACTGAAAAATTGGGTCGTTGCTTGGAAAAATATGACGAAACGAACATGACCACTCTAGATATATCCAAAGTCTTTGATCGCGTTTGGCATGCGCTACTAAAAAAGTTAGAAGCATTTGGTCTAGGAAAAATCTTCATTTCATGGATAGAATCTTTTCTTTAACACCGTTCAATACAAGTTGTTTTTACTTCCAAAAATGGTTTTACTTCCAAAAATTTTGAAATCAATGCTGGTGTCCCTCAAGGCTCGGTCCTATCGCCAAGTTTTTTCTAATATTTATCAATGACCTTCTATCCATGACCTCCAATAAAATTCATAGCTTTGTTGGTGACAGCCTTCTTGATTGTTATTACCTTTACGAGTGAGAAATTAATGCTACCTGAACATCGGTAAATGATGAACGAACCAAAGTTTCAAGTTCCTCAAATAATGATCTCCAAATAATTCAAGATTGGAGAAGCGTGAACAGGGTAAGTTTTAATGCTTCAAAAACACAAAGCTGTTTGTTATCAAACAAGCGAAGCGACCCTTTACTAAACATTTCTTTTGGCAATGTAGGTATTCAAAACTCCGAATCATTAAGAATTCTAGGCATGGAAATAAATGCAAGACTTTCGTGGAACGACCACATATTTTTGGTCGCGAAATCCCTGAAATTCTTAAGTAAAATATTTTACATCTCCAAATCTACTGCAAATTTATAAAACCTATATTCGGCTGAGACTCGAGTATAACTTTCACATACTTGCTGGAGCTCCCAGCACCGCTCTTCAAAAAAGAGCTGTTCGTATTATCAATGGTAATAACGTCACGAATGACTTAACGTCTTTAAGTCACCACTGTAATGTAGGAGCAACATTATGCCGGCGCAACATTATAAAAACATTATGCCTAAAGTTAAACCCTACCTCCGTTACACATGGTTAGCAGCTCAATCACATCCATAAACAGTTGAGCTTTTCAGAACAAGAATTCTGAAATTTAGGAACACTTTTCTGAGTCGCACCACCAAATTGTGGAACATATTACCCCCATACATGTTTCCCAATTCATTTGATCCGCAAAAATTCAAGAAAGAAGCCAACTTATACCTCTTGGGTTGCCCATTCAATCCTTAACAGTCATTTATATTTATGACTTGTAGTTACTTTTCAGCCATAATATTGCGCAAGCAGCTAGGGTGCTTATCCCATTATTTTGACTATGAGGGGAGGTTTTTTTAGTCTAGTAAAAATCTCACACAACCTGGGGGACTAGGATTTCAGGTGCTTTTTGAAGGTTTTTTCCTCCCTTTGGAAAAAAAAAACGATAAAAAACCGACTTTTGAAATATATTCTCTAGTTCCCATTGCGTCTCTTAAGCGCAAACAAATGATAAAATTAAAAAAAAATAATCTTTCTTCAAAAAAATTGTAATTTAATATATTTGTTTGTTAGGGCTTAAATCAACGCATACGGTGTATAATATGTAGAAAAAAATTCGAAATAAGTAGTTACATACATGAATTTACATGTGATCAACCGAAATACGCGACGCTTTGATACATCGGATTTAAAAATTGACAAAGCGAAAAATAATAATAGAAAATTTAAACATATTAGTAAAATATTTGTTTTTTAAAAAATCCCTTATATTTAAAATAAGTAAAAATACGGTCCCGTGAAATAACGTCATACGAAAAAAATCCATTATCGCTTTATTTCGCTATTGAATGAGAAATAAAACCATGTCGCACTTTTTTTCGGGTATGGCTTTATTTCCAATTCAAATGGGAAATAAAACCGTATCATTTTCTAAAATTTTACGAAATAAAACCATATAGTAAAATTGATACAAATTCTAGTTTTATAATAAGAAAAGTGAAAAAAAAAATAGAAACTGCTAAATAAGTGTAAGCAATTTGTATTGAAACACTGATATTATACTGAATTTGTAACCAAAATTGTAAAACAACCCCCAATTTGTTTAAAAAAAAATTAAATTTTTCTAAGTTAACTATATATATCTAAATGATAAAGTAATGAATTTGGATTTTTTTTTTTAAATTTTAAGCATAATCCGACACCAGAAGATGCTGATGAAGTAAGAAGGTTTGTAGCATTCTGAAACTATTATAGACGATTTATAAAAGATTTTGCAGAAATAGCCTTTAAAAAAGCAACAAATATTTACCTGGTAAAAAGAACAAAACAATGCTTTTGAAATGTTGAAACAAAAACTAATAAATCCACCAATATTAAGCTATCCAAATTTTTCAGAACCATTCATTTTAACAACTGATGCATCAGATTATGTATTAGGAGCAGTACTATCTTAAGGAGAAATAGCAAAAAATAAAACTATTGCTTATGCTAGTAAATCATTAAATAAACATGAATTAAATAAACCGATTATAGAAAAAGAACTTTTGGCAATACATTGGGGTAGTAATTATTTTAGACCATATCTTTTTGGTAAAAAATATATAGTTTATACCGACCGTAGCCCTTTTTTTAGTCAGCTTATTTACTCATAAGAATCCATCTTCTAAATTAACAAGAATACGAGTTATACAAGTTAAACAATAATAAATTAATAATTACCAGAGATGAAAATTATTATAAAAATGAAAAATGCTAAAATTATGATGGAAATAATAAAATTAAAACTACAGCAGCACAAAACGATATAATTGTAGAATATAGCGATAACTCTTTATCAAAGCTAAAATTGATTTTGGGGAAGCTATTATTCAAAATAAACAATTATAATATAAAAGAAGTCAAATAATGATAAAATATTTAAAATAATGGATATCCAAAAATTTAAAGATGTATTTAATGAGCTGGAAAACAATTCTAAAAATGTAGATTGTTTAAAAATTATACTATATGAACCTCCAAAACAAATTAAAAATAAAAACGAAATGGCCGAATTAATAAAAAACTATCATGATACAAAATATGGTGGACATTGCGGAATAAATAAATGTATTAGCAAATTAAAACAAAAATATGTACAAAATGGTTAGAAAATACATAAATAATTGTGATATTTGCAATAAAATAAAAATTACAAAATACACAAAAGAAAATTATGTTATTAGAGACACACCCACAACATCATTTGAAACAATTACTGTAGACACAGTTGGACCATTAATACCGTCGAACAACTACAGGTATATACTTACGTTACAATGTGAATTAAAAAAATATGTTGAAGCTTTTCCAATTGAGACTAAGGAAGCAGTAACAGTCACAAAACCAATAGTCGAAAAATTAAATTTAAAGTATAGATTTTTTTAAAAATTAAAAACCGACAAAGGAACAGAATTCGCGAATGAACTTCTAAAAAACATATGCAAATTTTTTAACATTAAAAATGTAATATCAACACGTTATCATCATGAAACGCTAGGTTCCATAGAGAGAAATCATAGGGTATTGAATGACTATTTAATAATTTTAGAAGGACAAGACAATTGGGACGAATACTTACCATACTACAAATACTTTTAAAACTCGACACCACATACTACGACTAAATATTTACCATTCGAATTAGTTTATGGAAAGATTAGCGCACTTTCATGTGATATGTGACTATAATTTAGATGACCATCTTAATGAATTAAAAATAAAATTAAAGTATGCGAATGAAAAAACAAAAAATCTTTTAATAAAAAATAAAGAAACACAAAGAATTAAACAAGATCATATAAATAAATCTAATTTTAGAATAAATGATTATGTATATTTAAAAATAATAATAAAAAGAAAATGGATAAACTATTTAAAGGACCATATAAAATTGTCTCACAAAATGGTTCAAATAGTACAGTAATGATAAATAATAGAGAAATAGAACTACATAACAATAATTTAATTAAATCTAGAAAAAACTATAAAATAAGTAACAAACAAAATCATTTTTAAATTTAAGAAAAAAAAACTTTTAATTTAATAATTCTTAATAACTTAATGTTAAACTTTTTAGAAGTATAATATAAAGAAAGATTCTAGGCTCGTTTATCGCAAGCATTTCATCGCAAAGGAATTCATCGGAAGCAATTCATCGCAAGCAATTCATCGCAAGCAATTCATCGCGATGGAATTCATCGCAAGCAATTCATCGCGATGGAATTCATCGCAAGCAATTCATCGTAAGCAATTTATTATTATTTAATTATTTAACTCTGGTAGCCAGAACAATCGCGCGATTTTTTTTTTTCTAACATTGTATATACAAACACACATATAAATATTCTGGAAAAAGCGGTAATCCTGATTTAGAATTCAACTCTAAAATCCAATATTACATTAGGTATCGGATATTCATCGCACTAAACTTCGCGATGAATATTTCCTTGCGATGAATTGCTTACGATGAATTGCTTGCGATGAATTGCTTGCGATGAATTTTGCTGTGAATTTATTATTGCGATAAACTAGCCGGATACCTAAAGAAAGTATATATAATGTAAAAATATTTTATTTTGTGATAAAATAACTAAAATAAATTAGTTTAGATTTAAAGAAATGTATGTAAATTATTTTTTTTTCTTTTGGGGAAGTATGAAGTATATATTGACCGTTCACAAATTTATTTCTATAATTGTAAACACAACAATTATCGAAACCAAAATTAATAATTATCCAATACAAAAATGCTGACACAATATTTTGTCTGGTCACAATTTCAATTTCAAACATCTGTTTACAAATTCTTTCAACAAGTATTCTTTCGGTTAAAGTAAAAATAAATAAAAGAGATCAAATTACTTTCATGACTTAATTTTGATTTTGCTTTATATGAATTTGTATGCAATTGAATACAAATCATAATATTTTGTATGATTAATATTTTAATATGGAAATTGTTTTTATAGAATGATACTAGGTCAGGTCAAGGTATGATAATGCACTATGTCCTAAATAAAATTCAAAGTAACAAAGCAATAAATTACTGTAATTTATTGACTTTGGTAAATTTATATGACTTTGGAAGAATCCAATATAGTATATAAGACTTAATTTTTTTTAAAATAAATCCAGATATATTCATACCATAAAACTAATCGTTTTTTTTATTTGAAATATATTAAATTATAACAACCAGCATTTTTAATGCAGGAACTTATAGTTTAACATAATTTAAAATAAACTTTATTACTATCATATAAGAATCCAGCAAACATTAATTTGCAGAGAATTATAAGTTAATATAATAGTATAACTTGGAATTTTTATTTATAATTATTTTTGTTTGGAAAATTAAATTGCTGTTATTTTCACAAATAAAATTACGTTTTTAAAAAGGATATAACGCCATATGGCTTTATTTCGCATTTGAATTGAAAATAAAACCATACGCGAAAAATGTGCGAAATGGTTTTATTTCTCATTCAATAGCAAAAAAAAACATTATAGTTTTTATTCGTATGGCGTTATTTCACGGCTCCTAAAAAAGTAAAGAAACAGTTTGTCGGGGCAATCGACTTAGAAATACCCTACACCTATTTGGTTCAAATTTATTGAGATATCCATAAGGGCGCCGTGAAATAACGCCATACGAAATAAAGCCATAATTGCTTTATTTCGCTATTGAATGAGAAATAAAGCCATATCGTCATTTTTTTTGCATATAATTTTTGCATTCCTTTTTAAAAATGTAATTAAATTTGTGAAAATAACAGCAATTTAATTTTCCAAACAAAAAAAATTCTAAATAAAAATTCCAAAAAAAAATTAAAATTCTAAAAAAAAAGCTCTTTTAAAATTTAATATATAGTAATATGATTGGTGTATACTGTAAATTATCTTTCATAGGTCAATTCCTAACACTAACTGATCAAATAAATATGAGCATACCTTAGATGCTTACTAAATATCTGATACAGAAAGAAATATCACCTGTCAATTCAGCCTACTTTTCCGTTTTTCAATGATACGGCAAACCATGGACATATGCATAAGTTATACTTATATAGCAACGGTACTAACTTGCTTAATTATTTCAATTTTCAATAAGTTTTAAATTTATTCTCGTAATTTACTTATTTTTAAGTGTTCTCTATAATTAAACTCAAAGCTATTTGAAAGAAATATTAATTTGTAATAATATAAAACAAAAGTTTATATAATTTCATGGTTTTTTATGTTAGTTAAAGCCATTAATGCTTTCATTAGCTTTTTATCACAAAATTTAATATTCAAAATATGCAATAAATGTATTTCTAAAATACAATGATAAATTTAGAACTGTTATCATATAATTAATTTTAATATAAAAATGAATGAATTATAAAAAAATTTGAGAACAAGTTGATTCCAGTGTTAGTTAAATCTATAAATATTTCTTTTAGGACTAGTCAATTTTCAGATTGTTTAAAAACAGCAATTGTTACCCCAATTTTAAAAAATGGCAAGGCTATTAACAGATCCAATTATCTCCTAATATCGATACTTAGTAGTTTTTCGAAAGTTTTGGAAGTAGTTATAAAAAACCGTTTAAATACTTTTTTGGAAAGTAACCAGATTTTGAGTGTTAATCAATTTGGCTTAGAGAAAAACTCTAATACAGTAGCAGCTGGCTTAAATCTAACGGATTTTATTAGCAAAAACATGTCGGATGTGTCTTTTTAGACCTTCAAAAAGCTTTCGACTGCGTAGATTTCGACGTACTTATTTATAAACAGTTAAAACTTAGTTTCGATTCCAAACAGATTGCTTTTTAGCACATTTTAAAAAAATTTTTAAAAATGTGCCTATATAGCTTCACTCTGTTCGTCCGTCCCATCCGTATGTTTACAAAAACTTTTATACCGTTTGAAATAGAGTTAAGAAACTTTAAGCACGGGTAGATATTGCAAAAAAATAAATTTCGTAGAAGAATTTTTTTCTGTAGCCGTAGCTACCCGTTACGTAGCTATACCGCCCCAAAATTGGAAAAAGCCCTATATTCAAATTTTTATAACAAGAGATCTGTTAGGTGTATTTTTAATCTGAAAACGGCAAAAGATAGCTGGTTTTATAAACTTTATAAATTTTTAAAAGAAAAAGTAAAGGGTTGCCATACGATACTAAAATTAACATTATGCAAAACTCAATTTTTACAAAATTTTTGGTTACACATATCTTCTGGGAGAAGTTAGACCTTTAGAAATTAGTAGAAGTCAGTTAACATAATTTTTTTGTCAAGCCTCATGATTAGGAGCTGTAAGGATTCAAAAATTGAAATTTTGCTATTTTTAAGCTCCTGTAACTTTAACCCTTTTATACGGAGTGTACAATATATTGTACACAGTTTTGTGTGCTGAATATCTGTTGTACCTTTTCGAAAACATAATGTGAGAAGTACTTTTTAAGAAAATTGAAATTTGTTCTAGTACATTTTAATAATTTTGGCGCCAAATAGTGACATTTTCAGTATTTTTCAGTTGATTTTGTGAAGAGCACACGCAAAAAGAAAAATTCCTGTGGTAAGTATAAATTTATTTCTCTGTTATTGTAAAAAGTTTAAAAACGATTTTAATAAACTTTGCGGTATTTTTAAAAAAAAATGTTATTTTATTATTAAATTATATTATTGCAGCAAATTGGCAATAATATTTTTATAAAACATAATTTAAAAATTAATGTACAATATCTTGTACACCTCGAACCAATCATTGTGTACAATTTATTGTACATAACTATATATTGTACATACCGAATCAATGGTAAAATATTTTTGATTAATTTTCAAATTTTAATTGACGACTAATTTAGTTTTGATTAACTATTTAGGAAAATGACCAGAAAACAACTATTGGTAAAAGAAATATTTGATATTCTCTGCGAATCAGATATTGAGGATGAAGACAATACAGAAAAATTTCCGAATTTGGTGGATGAAGATGTTAACGATATTGTTGAAATTGATAAACCAAAAGACGTCATTCCTCATTTGGAGAAAGAAATTTATGAGGACAATGAGGTGAGTGAACAAAATGAACCTATTGAAGCAATATTAATAGCTGAAGGAAGTGAAGCCGAAGAAATTGTATTGGATGAAACTATTGCCATTGAATTTTTAGATGAATTTCAACATACAAACAAAACAGATATACAATGGCGAAGAAAAGAATTCCAGCCCGAAGTTCAAAGAGAAACATTTAATGAAAACTTAAATAATAATATAGTTAATGATGGTGCTCAATCCCCTTTAAAATATTTTGAAAAATATTTCACATCTGAAGTGTTTGAGAGCTTTGCATTTCATACAAATATTTATGCACAGCAAAATTATGTAAATGGATTCAGACAAACAAATGCACAAGAAATTAAGATATTATTTCGACTTCATATGCTTATGGGCTGTTTAAAGTTTTCGCGCCTTAGAATGTATTGGTCACCAGTTCTAAATATCGAAATTTTTAAAAAACATATGACTTCGGATAGATTTTTCCAGCTAAGAAATAACTTGCATATTGTGAACAATTTGGAAAAACCCAATGATTGTAAGGACAAGTTCTATAAGGTAAGACCATTGGTTGATGCTATTCGTCGTCGGTGTAATCAATTGCCGCTGGAAGAATATTTATGTATTGATGAACAGATTATACGGTTTAAAGGACATTTAGTAATGAAACAATACATGAAAGGTAAACCGAATCCCTGGGGTATGAAGGTTTTCATACTTTGTGGTAAAAGTGGAATACCATATGATTTCTTTTTATACCAAGGCGCGGATACAGGCATATCGGCTATTAACTTGAAAAGATTTGGTTTTGGTGCTAGTGTTGTACTTCATTTGGTGCAACGGTTACCGAATAATAATGGCAATAATCTATATTTTGACAATTACTTCAGCTCATACCAATTATTTGAAATTTTAAAGCAGAAAGGAATAAATTCCGTAGGAACCTTAAGAGTTCTAAACTCGCAAAGAAAGGTCGGGGGGCAACTGACACTGTGGTCAGTACGGATGGAAAAATTGTTTTAGTAAAATGGCAGGACAATAAGGCTATTCACATAGGCTCGAATTTTGTTGGAATTGGAACTACTGAAGTAGTGGAAAGATGGGAAAAAACTGCTAAAAAATATGTAAAAATTTGTCGGCCCGAGATTATTTCTCGGTATAATCTGTGCATGGGGGGAGTGGATCTTCTAGATCAGCTTATCAGCTATTATCGAGTTTTTATCCAGTCCAAGAAGTGGCCATTGAGAGTATTTTTTCATTTCATGGATTTTGCTACATGTGCCAGTTGGTTAGAGTATAGAAGGGATTGTGAAATACAAAAAATTCCAAAGAAAAATATACAGGATATACTGGCATTTAGAATGGAATTACCAAATAGTTTAGTTTCAGCAGGCGAACCATGCAATGAAAGAAAAAAGGGTAGACCTTTCTCAAATTCCAGCGTTGATACTTCAATCGAAAAAAAACGATCAGATTTTCATAGGAACAAGAATTGAAAGAGTTTTTAAAAAAAATAGAACACGAAGTTCCTAAATTGATTTTTGTTTATTTTTATACAAAGTTCCTATTTTTTGTTTTTGTGTATATGTATATAGATACACATATTGTTTATTTATGTCATTTTTTTTATAGTTTGTATAAGTATGTGTTGAATTCAGAATAAACATACATTTTATTTTTGATTTCTTTCTTTTTTTCTTTTTTTTTTGAAGAATTGCTATAGTGTTTTATTTTAATTCATTCAAAGGTACATAAAAAAGCTCGGTAAAATTAACACCTACTGATACGAAATGTACAATATAATGTACATTCTCTAAAGCCGTTATTTAAAAAAAAAATTAAATTATTTTTTTATTTTTTTGCATAATTTGAGTCCCCTTACTAGGTTTGATGGTCTAGATAATTAATTTACCCACAGAATTAATTCCCGAATGAAAGGGTTAATACCTGTTCAAATTTTTTTTTAACTAATATACAAAATTTGAAGCTTCAGTATTATATTTTAGCATATGTTAAAGGTGCATCTTAAATTTGAAATGGTATCTTTAAATTGAAGAAATTTTTTCTTAGTTTTAACTATTTTTGCTTAGATAATAAAATTCTTGGTAAAACTTCAAATTTTGGTGGAGTTCACAATTGATTTCCTAGAACCTAAAAAAATTGGGGGTGGGCAGATCCATCATAAGTTTGTTAAGTAAAATTTGGGAACCTTCACCATTGGAGGGCTATTAGGTCTTCAAAATTAAGACGTTTATGTTTCTATAAACGTTACAATTAAAGCTGCAAAATTATATTTCGCACTTGTTAACAGGTTTTCTTGAGAGCATTGGGATTATCTAAGTATTTTTTTCACCATTATTCATAATTAATAAATTGATGAAATAACAAAATTATAATATTAACATTAATTTTTATATATATATTTTTATAAAAATAAATGATTAAATAATCAATAAGAAACCATATATAATTTTGAAAATGTGCTTTTTAAAAACCCTTGGTTTTTTTCATCACTTGTTTTAAAACATATTTGTTTGGTCGAAAACAAAAAGTACGTGTTAATAATAAATTAAGCTGGGATAAAACGGTGATAAAAGGAGTACCTCAAGGTTCAATTTTAGGACCCGATTTGTTTAAAATTTGAATCAATGATATTTGTAAATTAAATTTAGTAGGGACATTTCAATTGTATGCCAACGATACGGAATTAAAATACGCCACGGGTGATGAAATACATTTGAAGAGTGCAATAAATGCAGATCTCAAATTAATTAATGAATGAGGTTAATGAAAAACATTAAATTAAATACTATTAAATATTAGCAAAACAAAAATTTTATTATTTGGCAACAAAAAATTTTATAATATCAATTTTGGCTTAAATAATACTAACATTGAAATCGTAAATTCTTTTAAATACCTGGGTTTATATATTGATAAAAATTTAAAGTAAGATGTACATATAGATTACTTGGTCAGGAAAATTTCCCCATATGTTTTTATTCTTAAACGACTACGAAACTTTTTTACACAAAATACTTTATTTATTATTTATTCCTCATATATCTTGTCGAATAACACGTATCTAAATCCACTATGGTGTAATTCGCACCAATTACATTTAAATAAGCTGAATATAATAAACAAAGCGGTAATAAAAATAATACACAAACTTCCAATAAGATTTCCGAACCGAATCACTTTATAGTGATAAATATTTAAGTTTTGGAAACATATGTAAAAGAGAACTGTACCTAATCGGTTTTAAAATAATTAAAAACTCAATTAAGCACAATTTCATTCTTAATCGTTATGGTTGACATTTACAATTACAATACAAGAAATAAATATAACTACTACCCATCACTCTTTACAACTGATAAATGGATTTCCAAGAATTTATTTTTTTTCATATGTGTTCATTTTTAATCAAATATTTTAAATATGTTAATTCTTTCGAGTAATTTTGTTAGCACATTTTCAAAAAATTTTGTTAAAATGTGCCTATATAGTTTCACTCTGTCCGTCCGTCCGTCTGTCCGTCTGTCCATATGTTTACAAAAACTTTTACATCGTTTGAAATAGAAAAAAGAAATTTTAACCAAGAGTAGGTATTACAAAAAAAATAATTTCGTAGAAGAATTTTTTTCTGTAGCCCCACCCGTTACGGAGCTACAGCCGCCACCGAAACTTGGAAAAAGCCCTATATTCAAATTGTTATAACAAGAGTTCTATTAGATGTATTTTCAATTTAAAAACTACAAAAGATAGCTGCTTTTATAAACTTTATAAATTTTTAAAAGAAAAATGTTTAGGGTTGCCATACGGTACTAAAATTTACCATTATGCAAAACTCAATTTTTGCGAAATTTTTGGCTAGACATATCATCTAAACGGGCCAAGCTAGGGTCTTGAAATTTTGGGAGTAGTTAGATCCTCAGAAATAAGTAGAAGTCGGTTAAAAATTTTTTTTGTTAACGTTCCCTGTTTTGCAGCTATAAGGACCCGAAAATTGAAATTTTGGTATTTTCAAACACCTGTAACTTGAATACCTGTTCAAATTTTGTTTTTGTGTTATACAAAATTGAAAGCTCTTTAACTTTATTTCAACATTTGTCAAAGGTTTTTCTTAATTTTGAAGGGTGATTAAGCTACAGCCCCCGCAAATTTCAAAAAAGCCCTACATTTAAATTGGTATAATAAGAGTTGTGTTAGTTATATTTTCAATTTAAAAAAAGCAAAAGAGAGCTGCTTTCTTAGGCTTTCCAAAAATATATCACTAAAATGTACAGGGTTGCCATACGGTACTAAAATTACCATTATGTAAAACTCAATTTTTGCAAAATTTTTTCATATATCTTCTAAACGGTTTAAGCTAGGTTGTTGAAATTTTAGAAGAAGTTAGATCCTTAGAAATTAGTAGGAGTCGGTTAACAAAAATTTTTTTGTCCCGTCCCCTGTTTAGCAGCTACAAAGGCTCGAAAATTGAAATTTTGCTATTTTTAAACACCTGTAACTTGAATACCTGTTCAAATTTTTTTTCGTTAATATACAAAATTTGAAGGTCCAACATTATACTTTAACATATGTTAAAAGATTTTCTTATATTTAAAAGCGGTTCTTTAATTGAAGTTGAAGAAATTGTCTCTCAGTTTTAACCATTTTTGCTTAAATAGTAAAATTCTAAGTAAAATTCCAAATTTTAGTATAATTCACAATTTAATTCCTTGAACTTAGTGAGGATTAGATCCTTGAGAAATTGGGCAACCTTCTCTATAGAGGGACTATTAGGACTTAAAAATTAAAAAATTTACTATTTCTTTAAGTAAGTAGTAACTTAGTCACCAACGCATATATTTCTTAAATTAAACGTTAACATTGAAGCTTCAACATTATATTCCGATAAAATACTCAGTATGAAACACTCTATTATTTTGGAAATGCGCTTTTTTAAAAACGCTTGGTTTTTTTCATCACTTGTTTTTAATATCATAAAGGTTTCTTTTTTCTTGCTTTTTTTTTTGAAGAGCTAAATAGCGGTGTTGAACAACGAAATGAATTCAATAAAATGCAAATAAATAATCTTGACTGGGATGATATATTAATTGAATATTTAGCAATTAAAAATAAATTAAACAAACATTTAAATTCATTCGAGGCCGTTTACATAAAAGGCTACCAAAAAAAAATATTTTTAGATAAATTTGTTTTGAATCCAGTAGAAGTTATCAATTTAGATAATAAAATTTCACCTCTACAAAAACTAAGGAATTTCATCATTTGCCCTCACCACCACAATACGGAAAATTTATAAAGATGTGCTGTAAAAAATTGTATGAATTTATATAATAATTGGTTTTAAAAAATGTTTGTTTTATTTATTGTTGACAAATATATTTCTTCTGACAAAAAAAAAAGGTATTTCATAAAATAGCCTGGAATAGTTGCAAAGAGCTATATGTAAATTCATAGCTATGTAGAAATGTTCTTGTTCCAGTTTGAGTTTGTTCGTTTTAATACATCTCTAAAAATATTTGCATACATATATTCGTACATTCAGTTTCATTGTTGAGTTTAGCATAAGAAAAAGGCGGGTGTACTCATCTAGTTGTAATGTAATTAGTTTACCAATATAATTAAATTTTAGCGAAAATCATTTTGAATTTAATTTGGGTTGATCGATTGTAAGATCTTGATTTAATTTAATACTTGCTCCATTTTTTTTTAACTAAAGAATTTTATATGAAACATTTTATATTTATAGTTCTTAATCCGAAACATTTTTAGTAATTTTTTATCATTTTTGAGTGGGGATGATACCGTATTAAATAAATTTATTAAATTTTTCATACTTTTGCAGTTACATCGCATCCATAAATATACGTAACAATGTTGACCGCAAACTGATGTATGACCATTTATTGTGGAAAACAAAACATTTTGATTGATTTTGTAGAAATTTTACAATTTCACTGTGAAATTGTGGATATCTAAAAATTGCTAACCAGTGTGTCCCATTTTCAGCAGAAGTGTCGGTGTTTAGTACTAAAATAGCAGGTTTGGAAAAATGTTTTGATATTTGATCGAAAGCAAAAACACCTTTAAATAGTTTACGTGTTGCAGTATTACGTTTCAGCGTTTTCGTTATCTGAATTGTATTCATTATTTGTTATTTGTAAAAAAGAAATAGCAATTAGATGAGTATTTCTTCTTATATATGTTGTCAGAAATTTAACTTTATGATATCCATTTATTAAGATTATATCGAATTTTTCATTGTTATCGATATGACCATTAGAGTAATTATCAATGTCTGTTCTTTTTCCTAGTCGAAAATTTAAACTTTAATTCCTTTACATTTTTTTTTTTTTTTTTTTTTATTCCTTTTCCACTCCTTTAAGGAGTATAGGGCATTCACCAAGTTTTATTTTAAACTAGGCTTCAGTTTCTCTAATCATAATATTCACTAAGCCGTTGATTACTCGGCTGTAGCTATTGTATAAGGTTATGAAATATGAATGCACAAATATTAACTTTGTGCGCCATCTATTATCTTACACAAGAATTATTTATATATTTTTATTAAATCTTATTTTATATTACGATATAAACTATTACGATATAATTATACAATTTTACTATATTTTTTTTATTCGATATGATCTGACCGGGGTTTGAGCCCGAGACCTTCCTACAAAGCTACAAAGGCTCGAAAATTGAAATTTTGCTATTTTTAAACACCTGTAACTTGAATACCTGTTCAAATTTTTTTTCGTTAATATACAAAATTTGAAGGTCCAACATTATACTTTAACATATGTTAAAAGATTTTCTTATATTTAAAAGCGGTTCTTTAATTGAAGTTGAAGAAATTGTCTCTCAGTTTTAACCATTTTTGCTTAAATAGTAAAATTCTAAGTAAAATTCCAAATTTTAGTATAATTCACAATTTAATTCCTTGAACTTAGTGAGGATTAGATCCTTGAGAAATTGGGCAACCTTCTCTATAGAGGGACTATTAGGACTTAAAAATTAAAAAATTTACTATTTCTTTAAGTAAGTAGTAACTTAGTCACCAACGCATATATTTCTTAAATTAAACGTTAACATTGAAGCTTCAACATTATATTCCGATAAAATACTCAGTATGAAACACTCTATTATTTTGAAAATGTGCTTTTTTAAAAACGCTTGGTTTTTTTCATCACTTGTTTTTAATATCATAAAGGTTTCTTTTTTCTTGCTTTTTTTTTTGAAGAGCTAAATAGCGGTGTTAAACAACGAAATGAATTCAATAAAATGCAAATAAATAATCTTGACTGGGATGATATTATTATTGAATATTTAGCAATTAAAAATAAATTAAACAAACATTTAAATTCATTCGAGGCCGTTTACATAAAAGGCTACCAAAAAAAAATATTTTTAGATAAATTTGTTTTGAATCCAGTAGAAGTTATCAATTTAGATAATAAAATTTCACCTCTACAAAAACTAAGGAATTTCATCATTTGCCCTCACCACCACAATACGGAAAATTTATAAAGATGTGCTGTAAAAAATTGTATGAATTTATATAATAATTGGTTTTAAAAAATGTTTGTTTTATTTATTGTTGACAAATATATTTCTTCTGACAAAAAAAAAAGGTATTTCATAAAATTGCCTGGAATAGTTGCACAGAGCTATATGTAAATTCATAGCTATGTAGAAATGTTCTTGTTCCAGTTTGAGTTTGTTCGTTTTAATACATCTCTAAAAATATTTGCATACATATATTCGTACATTCAGTTTCATTGTTGAGTTTAGCATAAGAAAAAGGCGGGTGTACTCATCTAGTTGTAATGTAATTAGTTTACCAATATAATTAAATTTTAGCGAAAATCATTTTGAATTTAATTTGGGTTGATCGATTGTAAGATCTTGATTTAATTTAATACTTGCTCCATTTTTTTTTAACTAAAGAATTTTATATGAAACATTTTATATTTATAGTTCTTAATCCGAAACATTTTTAGTAATTTTTTATCATTTTTGAGTGGGGATGATACCGTATTAAATAAATTTATTAAATTTTTCATACTTTTGCAGTTACATCGCATCCATAAATATACGTAACAATGTTGACCGCAAACTGATGTATGACCATTTATTGTGGAAAACAAAACATTTTGATTGATTTTGTAGAAATTTTACAATTTCACTGCTAACCAGTGTGTCCCATTTTCAGCAGAAGTGTCGGTGTTTAGTACTAAAATAGCAGGTTTGGAAAAATGTTTTGATATTTGATCGAAAGCAAAAACACCTTTAAATAGTTTACGTGTTGCAGTATTACGTTTCAGCGTTTTCGTTATCTGAATTGTATTCATTATTTGTTATTTGTAAAAAAGAAATAGCAATTAGATGAGTATTTCTTCTTATATATGTTGTCAGAAATTTAACTTTATGATATCCATTTATTAAGATTATATCGAATTTTTCATTGTTATCGATATGACCATTAGAGTAATTATCAATGTCTGTTCTTTTTCCTAGTCGAAAATTTAAACTTTAATTCCTTTACAATTTTTTTTTTTTTTTTTGTTTATTCCTTTTCCACTCCTGTATAGGGCATTCACCAAGTTTTATTTTAAACTAGGCTTCAGTTTCTCTAATCATAATATTCACTAAGCCGTTGATTACTCGGCTGTAGCTATTGTATAAGGTTATGAAATATGAATGCACAAATATTAACTTTGTGCGCCATCTATAATCTTACACAAGAATTATTTATATATTATTATTAAATCTTATTTTATATTACGATATATAATTATACAATTTTACGATATTTTTTTTATTCGATATGATCTGACCGGGGTTTGAACCCGAGACCTTCCACATGAAAGGCGGCGTCTTTACCACTACGCCATTGGTCAGATAATTCCTTTACAATAGTTTTACATTATTCTTCTATTCCAGCTACAGTAAGATTTTTTACAAATATAGTTTTGTTTTCGTCCGTACATAATGATAAATCTACTACAGCACAGACCATTTTCAAATGAATAGAGATGGTACATTAAACTTTCTTTTATATGTTTAAGTAGACGTTACGATTTTCATGATAAATCAAAAGCTGGTATTGTAATTTGATGCCCTTTATCAGAAAGATGTATACCTGTAAATGTTCATTGATAACCATTAAAATGTTCATTAATAACCATACAAAATACATGAGCTTTTGGTATTTGCCCTATAAATATTTTATCCAATGATATGTCGGATGTGTTAGCAGGAATTGTAAATGTTTTAATTTCACTTCTCGTATACAAATATTTTCGACTTTAAATATGTCTTTTTAGAAACTGGTCTTCTTTTTATACCGCTTCGTCTTTTTATGGCTTTTCGTTTTCAACCATACATCGAATGCAAATGATTAACTACTGATTTTCTTAGATTTTTCATGCCACCTTTACTTTGATCAATTCGAGCTTCTTTTGTGTTTGCACCAGGTGCTATATCATTCAAAATATTTTTACTTGTGTTCAAGCCTCTATTTTAATTTGATGTAAAAATTGGCTTTAAGTAACGAACTAAACTTCCGAATATATTTCCAAAACCACGACTTCTTTGTATAGCAAATTAAACTATATTTTAATAAATCATCACCATTCCATTCAATTTATCTATTATTAGCCATAACTAAATTTAATAGTTAAGGTTTAGTTATTTGGCTTTAAAAATTTTTATATTTTTTTTTCTGTTGAAATAGTTCAGTTAATAATGACAATTTTAAATTATCATTATTAAACAATGTTAGACGAAGTCATTTTGACTATCCATCTTTGTTAACTTCTTCTAAAACATTAAATGCTGCATTATTTATATGTTGTTCATATTTCGGTGTTGATGAAGTTCTTAGCTTTGGACTTCTTAGTAAAGGTTTTAGTTTTCGTTTTTTTTGATTTTGTAAACTGTGAAAGTATAGTTTAGGAAATTGAACTACTGGCCGATCTTAGTGTCTTCTTTTTTTCAGGAGATGATACACAACGGTAATAACATCACCGTTTGATGTTTCAAACATTCGATAATCAGAGCTTAGAGATGGTATTTAAATTAGTTTTCAACATTTCAGTTTGAGCTAATTTTTAAATACATTTTCATCATCTAAATCGTAATGTGTTAAATCGATATCTATATCTGAATTCTCTTTTTTAGGATAATATTCAAACACTTCATCAGTAACTAATGGTACAAAATTAGTCTGTGTTGATGTTTATTTATATGTAGGTAATTCAGTTTCTATATATGCATTTCGTTTGAAAAAAAATTTTGTTTGGGTGCCTGTATCAAATGTAAGATTATCAGCGTTTTAATAGTTTCTAATTAATTAAGAAACCTTTTATACTTTCCAGATATAGTTGTCTATCAAGAGGAAAAATCTGTGACTTGTCTCTAGAGTTTTTGAAAAGCACTAAATATTTACAATTTAATGAAATATCTCTAGAGAATTTTCCCTGATGAAAATCATTTTGCATTAAGAATAGATAAATTACGATGGTGTAAATTTTTCTGGAGTAAATAAAAACACATTTCAGTTTATGATACTCATTTTACCCTTTGTCTGTGGGCATATGATAATTCTATTTCTCGATCGGACAAATGTGAATACCATAAGTTGTAATAGTAGCGCTTGGGCATGGGAAAATAATTATGCAAATTAGGCCAATGACTTGGCGTTTACTTTGTTGTTGAGAGCTTTTTTAAGGAATGTTGTAGTGTAAAAACAGGTATGCAAATTAGATGTCGTGATTGGCGTTTGCATAATTAGTTTCCGGAAAGTGTTTGTAAGTAATATAGAAGGTCAACTAGATAATGTGGAACAAATAGATAGTGCAATGACCTAAACAGGTGTTGTACTATAATAACATAGACTATGTAAATAATATGCAAGAATTTATTTTATTTTTTAATAAAAAGCTTTTACGGTGTGTTTGGAAATAATATTGAAAGGTAAATTAAATAATGTAGAACAAGTAAGTGCAATGATCTAAACAGATGTTATATAATATCTAGTATTTGTTACCGGTTGCATAATTAGTTTCCGGAAAAAGCTTTTGTAAATAATATAGAAGGTAAACGAGATAATGTAGGATAAGTAAGTGCAATGATCTTGTTATGATACTATAGTAACATATAGGTTATTTTAAATAATAAAAATGTATCTTATTTTTTCAATAAAAAGCTTTCACGGTCAACCAGTTATTGTAACATAATATTAGCGCAAAAAATACAGTTGTTATTTATGAGATAAATAAAATGCAGATATTGACCTTGTTATTGTATCTTGTAAATTTCGGTTGTATGTACTTGGACATAGGAATTCTGTGCGAGAAAGAGATAGCAAATTATGTCAATAATCTTGTTGTGATAGTATAGTAATATAGATTATTGTAAATAATACGAATTTATTTATTAATAAAAAGCTTTCACGGTCAACCAGTTTCGGGAAAATAATATTAACGCAAAAATGCAGGTGTTATGAGATAAATAAAATGCAGAACTTGTTATTGTAACGTAGTTTTATAGTAATTTATAGTATAGGTTGTATGTATAAAATCGTTAGAAAAAAATCTGTATTTAGTGATTAATTGTTATGTTTAATAAAAAAAATAAGAAAAAAATTTAATATAGAACAAGATTTATTATAGATTCTTGTAAATTACTTTCTATTATGCAAATTTGAGGTATGTTATTAACAACTATGTATTATGCAAATAATTTAATAATGAATTGTAAAACGAAAAACAAGTAAATTAATTTTTATATAATATCAATTAATATAATTGAAATATAATTTGAAAATTTTTTTTTATATATAACAAGATTTATTATGTTCTAGGAAATTACTAGTATTATGCAAATTTGAGTTGTAAAATGTAAATAAGGTGCAATGTGGAGTGGCAATGTTAATTTTATTGTCTATTTGATTCATTTCCTAGTTTTTAAAAATATGTATGGAAAATTTCCTATTCCTTTTAATATTGGTATAAAAACAAGGTTAATTAGTTATATATTATCATTAACAAAAACAAAGTCGTAAAAACATACCAAATCAATATTGAGAAAAATGGCCAAGAAACAAATATTAGAGAAATATTTAGAGGAGTCTTCCAAATTCATAATTATGGAAGAAAAAAGTCAGTTTTCGAAAAAGTTTGGAGTCATGTCGAGAAAAATTACATTCAAAATAAGAAAAGCTCCAAATGAAGAAGATATATTGGCATATACTAAAGAAGCCATTAATCAAATAGTTTCATATTCGGTGGAAAACGTTGAACCGAATGATCTCATTGGTATAGTATTTTTTGCTGATAACTTTCAACAGAGAACTCCAGGTTGGATGAATTTTAAGCTTGCAAGTTCAGTGACGTTTGATGACATTTGGGAACTAATAAATAAAATATTCCAAAGTAATTCGGAGGGCCTGAATACTGATTCTTTTCAACTAACAACTACAACTGTACGGTTGCCTTCTGGAAGTGGACGAAGGAGAAATTATTTTACTTTCAATGAAGAAAGTTTAAAACGAAGAGGCATTGTTGTCATTAAAAATAATGATAATCTTTGCTTACTCCGAGCTATTGTAGTAGGAAAAGCTTTTATAGATGGTGACATGAATTATAAAAAAATTCGCCAAGATACACAGAAGATGCAGAAAAATCTAGCATTAGAGCTGATGGTAAAAACAAAATTAAATATAATGCAAAGTGCAGGAATATCTGAACTTAAAAAAATACAGGATTATTATGGGGATGAATATAACATCGTTGTTTACGATTATGCTAATAACAAAAATATAATTTTTGAAGGTAAAAACGATGGCAAAAGAATTAATTTATTATATAACGAAAATCACTTTAAAGTTATTATTTCGCTGACAGCGGTTTTTTGCATTAACCATTACTGTGAAAAATGTAATGTAGGTTACGCAAATTATCATAATTGTGAAGGTATCTGTATTTGTTGTCGACAGTCTCCTGCATGTAATAATATACCCACAACTATTACATGCAATTATTGCAAACGATCATTCCGAGGTGGAAAATGTTTTGAAAATCATAAAACAGTTGTTACTACATGTCAAAAATTTCACGTATGCTTAATTTGTTTTGAAACATATTTTAGAAAGATTGATTCACCACATAAATGTGATACTGTTTTTTGTAAAAATTGTAACAAAAGTGTAGAAAAAAATCATTTTTGTTATATTATTGTAGATAAGAGCAAACCAAAAATTAATGATTTTGTGTTTATCTTTTACGATCTAGAAACAATGCAAGAAAAAACGCTAGTTAAAAACAATAATGAAGATATTAAACTACATGAACCTAATTTATGTGTTCTTAGCACAAGATGTCATCATTGCATAAAAGAAGAGAAGTTACATTTTTGTTCTAAATGTAGTTTTAGAACAACAGTTTTTGACACATATGTAATTCCAAATTTAGTTGATTACATTTTTAAAATGGCTAAAAAATTTAAACAAGTTGTTGTAATAGCTCATAATGGACAAAGTTTTAATCACCAGTTTATTTTAAATGAATTGCTGCATAAAAGTGACATAGAGCCAAAATTAATCATGAGGGGCCCAAAAATTATTCAGATGCAGATTAAAAATATAAGGTTTTTAGATTCTATGAATTATCTTGCAATGCCACTATCACAACTTCCTAAAGCTTTCGATTTATCAACTGATTTAAAAAAAGGTTATTTTCCTCATTTGTTCAATACAACAGAAAATATAAATTATGTTGGACCAATACCACTTATGCACTACTATAGTCCTGATACAATGACAGAAGAAAATCGAAAAATGTTTATTGATTTGTATGAACAAAGCAAAAATACCGAGTTCAATATGAAACGTGATTTGATAGAATATTGCAAAAATGATGTACATATTTTAACTGAAGCCTGCATTAAATTTAGAAAACTTCTATTGGAAGAAAATAATGTATGTCCTTTCACTGAGGCTACAACCATTGCTTCAGCGTGCAATTTAATTTTTTTTGAAACCGGAAACTCTAGGATTAATACCCAAAAAAGGTTACAGATTTGCAGACAATCAATCAAAAATTGCTCTTCAATGGCTAATTTGGGAAGAGGATCAAAGAAAGATTAATATTCAACATGCAGCAAAGAAAAAAGAAGCAATTATAAAAAATATAAAAGTAGATGGTTTTTGTTCAGAAACAAAACAAATTTTTCAATTCCATGGGTGCTATTTTCATGGCCATCCAAAATGTTTTCCATATAAGAGGAATGAATCAATACAAGGGAACAAACATGATACTCTTGATATCAGATTTGAAAATACCATAACAAGAACAGAACGATTAAAATCATTTGGATATCAAGTGATCGAAATGTGGGAATGTAATTTTAGAGAACAATTGATAGAAAAAGAAAACGAGATGTCATATCTTATGAATCACCCCCTTTTAAAAAACGTTCCTTTAGAACCACGAGATGCTTTTTATGGAGGTAGAACTGGAAACACTTTTATGTATTACAAAGCAAAAGAAAATGAAAAAATAAAATACATAGATATTTGCTCATTTTATCCCTATGTCTGCAAATATGGGAAATTTCCAGTAGGACATCCTGAAGTTTTAGTGGGCCATGAAATATGCTCTAAAATTGACTTAGAAAATACTAATGGTTTAATAAAATGTGATATTCTTCCACCAACTGATTTGATTCACCCTGTTCTTCCAATAAAACAAAATAATAAATTAATGTTTACGCTTTGTTTTACTTGCAGCCTTGAAACATATCAAGATGAATACCTTCATTCTGATAAAGGAAGAACTCTGACAGGAACTTGGGTTATAGACGAAGTAGTAAAAGCTGTAAAAAAGGGGTATAAAATATTTGAATTTCATGAAATTTGGCGTTACAAGGTACGACAATATAACAAAGACAACTGTGAACCTGGATTATTTACAGAGATGATGGACAAATTTCTTAAAACTAAACAGGAAGCTTCTGGATGGCCTAAAGATTGCAACACAGAAGAATTAAAACAAAATTATTTAGAACAATTTTTCCAACAAGAAAATATTAAACTTGATCCAGAAAATATTTACAAAAACCCTGGAAAAAGATCATACAGTAAGCTTATATTGAACTCTTTCTGGGGAAAATTTGGTCAACGAGAAAATCAGACAAAAACGCAAGTAATAAAAAGTACAGCTACTTTTTATTCTATATTGGCAAATCCAAGCAAAGATGTATTGCACATAATGATTATCAATTCTGACACGGTTTTAGTTAACTGGAAATATAAAAATGAAGATTTAGATTCATTGCGTACAGTGAACGTATGTACTGCAAGTTATACAACTGCACAGGCTCGTTTAAAATTGTATGAATATTTGGAAAATTTACAAGAACGAGTTTTATATTATGACACTGATTCCGTCATATATGTGTCAAAAGAAGGTGAATATGAACCTGCCCTAGGCAATTTTATCGGAGATATGACTAATGAACTAGAATCATATGGATCTGACAGCTACATAAAAGAATTCGTTAGCGGTGGACCAAAAAATTATGCATATAAAGGATTTTCTTCTGACAAACAAAGCGATGCAGTAGTTTGTAAAGTAAGAGGAATTAAACTAGATTATAATAATTCAAAACTAGTCAATTTTGAAAAAATTAAGGAAATGGTTTTATTGAACGATAAAGCCGGTGTGAATATTCTGTACAAACATTTTCGAAGAACAAATGATCATAGGGTAATTACAGTTCCAGAAACAAAGATATACAGACTAAAAGCAGAAAAACGAAAGTTTTATGAAAATTATAGTTCTGTACCATTTGGATTTAAAAGAAAAAAATAAAGTTTTTTAAAAAGAAGTTTAATCATTTTTTTATTATTTTTAATTTTATAAAGGAACACAAGTTTTTATTTTGCCCGAATTTTATAGTAAATGTATGTAACCGTAAACTTGAACCTTCCATCAGCGTCTTTGCCTTTTCCCGACCATCTGCACTTTTTTCACAATTCTTCTATGGTGACATCACTCTTTAGGTATGGACAATAGAAAATTATATTTTCTATGTCCATTCGAGCACATAAATATTTATAATGATTGTATTGAAATTGTCCAGAGTTTATCCATTTTGCTAATGCCACTGATTTTAATGTTGGTGGGTTCATGTTGTTTTGCTTCTAAATTAAAACATTTTGAGCATGTATTTTTATATCACTAAATGCTTATTAGACAAAGGAATTAATTTAAAAGAATTAGTTAATTTAAGGAGTGTTCTAGGAAATGATTTTATGTTAGAAAATTTATTTTAAAATTTCCTGGTAGAAAAAAGAGATTTATTCTTCTAACAAAGGAATTTAGGAGTGTTTTAAATTTCCTTATATGTTTAGTTCCTTGTTAAATAGTTAATGGAATTTATTATTGAAAAGAGCTTTTGAGTTGTTTAAAAAAAGATTTATTATTCTAACAAAGGAATTTGAATGGAAATAAATTCCGTCGTGCCAAAAAGTCATGTTCTAACAAAACAATTTAGGAGCGTTTAAATTTCCTCATAAATTTAGTTCCTTGTTAAATAATTGACGGTATTTATTAAAGTAATTTAAACTATGGTAGTAAAAAAGTATAAAAGAAAAGACAAAACTTTTATTTCTATCAATTGAGTTCTACACAAAACTTAGTTTAAATAACAGTACTAGTAGCAGTACCAAAAAAAAAGAAAATAATGGTAAGTAATTTTTAAATTTTAAAAAAATTTAATAATCTATTTTTTTCAAAATTTTCAAAATTATGCTATATTTTTTTGTATTTTATTTTCATTTAGGAATTTGTAGACAATCTCATAGCAATCGGAAAAGGGAAACAAGAGAGCTACAAAACGATAGATGCTCTGGTGAAGGACGTGATGTACGAGGTAGAAGAATGGAAATTTCTAAAGACCAAAAAAGGTCAGAGGGTGGTTCTATGTAAGAGCGGTTCTCCAAAAAAGTAGTGTCGGAGAAAGAATTAAATTAACTGAACAGCAAGGGCTTCTATTTCAAATTTTTGGGACGGGATCCTAATAGGTGGAATATGACTCTGTTTGAGTTAATTCCAAAAACGAGTATAGACTCGCAAGAAAAATTGTATAAATAAAAACAAAAGTTAAATAAAAAATTTACAAATGAAATATTTTCTTTTTTTTATTTAAATTTTTCAACTTTTCAGATTTTATTTAATTAAATTTATAAAATTTTTAATTTCTTCCAGGACACCTTTTTTATTTATATTTTTTCAGGTTACCTTTTTTATTATTATTTTAATTTTAGGTCGGTCTCAGCAGGCATCTTCTCCTTGCAAATAAGTCTGGTAAGCACATCCAAGTCGTGCTCACTTGGCATCTTTTCTGTACATAACAATTTTGAGCCATTATCACCGCTACCTGCTGCTCCTCTAGAAAGGTCCTTAAATTCAAATTCGTAATTGAATGTTAATGTTCTTTCTAATTGGAAAATATCGCATTTTCCAATTATTTCTTCAAACGGCTCCTGTACTTCCATTTTTAATTAAAAACGAGGAAGATTATAGTTGCCCTTGTCAACTTTTAGATACCCGTGCATACCCACTATGGTGTATAAAATAAACCATAATTTACTTCCCTTATACATTTAACTCATTACCCCATAATTTTGACGTAAAAAAAAAAAAAAAAAAATTAAAAAAAAAAAAAAAAAAAATCACAAAACAAAAAACAAAATTTTCATTCATTGTCCCATAACTTTAGCTTAAAAAAAAAAAAAAAAAAAATTAACAAAAAAAAAATAATCACAAAAAAAATAAACAAAATTTTCATTCATTGTCCCATAACTTTAGCTTAAAAAAAAAAAAAAAAAAAATAAAAAAAAAAAAAACAAAAAAAAAAAAATTGGCCCACCCTAAAAGTCCGAAGGTCCGAGTGATGTCCAACTTTGCCAAGTAGCTTGCCCTATTAATTTATCTGCCCAATTTTAATTTTAACCTTGTAGCTTCATTAGATTCAAAGTTATTGAATCGAAAACTTTGTATGGCAGCCCCCCGAAAATGGGGCCCTAAAATTTTGAAACTTCATATAAGTGCTCGATTCATTATATAACTTACCGTGTGTAATTTTCAGCCTCGTAGTATAATTAGTTTTGAAGAAATTCATATTGGTGCAAAGAAGTTGCATGGCAGCCCCCCGAAAATGGGGCCCTAACATTTTGAAACTTCATATAAGTGCTCGATTCATTATATAACTAACCGTGTGTAATTTTCATCCGCGTAGTATAAATAATTTTGAAGAAATTCATATTGGTGCAAGGAAGTTGTATGGCAGTCCCCCGAAAATGGAGCCCTAACATTTTGAAACTTCATATAAGTGCCGGAGTCATTATAAAACTAACCGTGTGTAATTTTCATCCCCGTAGTATAAATAGTTTTGAAGAAATTCATATTGGTGCAAAAAAGTTGTATGGCAGCTCCCCGAAAATGGGGCTCTAACATTTTGAAACTTCATATAAGTGCTCGATTCATTATATAACTAACCGTGTGTAATTTTCAGCCTCGTAGTATAATTAGTTTTGAAGAAATTCATATTGGTGCAAAGAAGTTGTATGGCAGCCCCCCGAAAATGGGGCCCTAACATTTTGAAACTTCATATAAGTGCCGGAGTCATTATAAAACTAACCGTGTGTAATTTTCATTCTCGTAGTATAATTACTTTTGAAGAAATTCATATTGGTGCAAAAAAGTTGTATGGCAGCTCCCCGAAGACTTGGTCCGATTTTAACCAAAAACAATAGGGAACCTAGAAATTGTCTAAAAATCACTTTGTGTGAATTTCAAGACTCTAGCCCTTTTAGTTTTTGAGTTATCGTGCTGACACACGGACGGACGGACGGACGGACAGACACACATAGCTAGATCGACTAATTTTTCGATTCTGAGCCGATACGTACCCTTGACACTATATCTAGCTCGTCTAGATCGATGCGTTACAAACGGAGGAGCAAATCTAATATACCCGATGTCATATATGTATGCACGGGTATAATAATTTGAAATCTTAAATCAATTTATACTTTTTATGCAACATACATAATATTTTGCATCATACATAACACTTTCTAAAATATGCAAATTATATTGTTGCATTCTCATTAATAATTAATCACTGTATATTTTCTAAACTATGTCTAAGATTTAAAATACTTTGTAGCTACCAATATAAAAATCACTATGTAGAGGAGTTAAAATATTAGTCAGCAAGATTTTTGCAACTCTTTCCACATTTTTTTTTTCCAGGTTAATTCATTTAAATCAACCGATGTTTCGGGAGAGTCGATATCCGGTCCCCAAAAGTCCAATACCGGTCCCCTGAGGTCCGGTCCCCTTTAAAGCGGGGCCTGTATCAGGCGCCCCCTTTATCGGTCTTTGAAGGTCCGGTATCGGTTTATGCTACTGCTAAAAGCTCCCTTCCCCTCTTTTTTCCACTCTTTTTAAATCGTATTAGTTATAAATTAGAGGATTTCAAGGTATTTTAAAATAGTAAGGTACAAAATGAGCAGCAGGAAGGCAGTAGCAGATTTACAATTTATTGTTGGAAATAATAAGCAATATTTCTTGAAGGGTGTTGGTCACTGATACCAATGCTGTTTATATTTAAAGCACCTTATTCGTTCGAAGAGTTAAAAACTGATGTTAAACAGCAAAATGAATTCAATAAAACACAAAAAAATGGCCTTGACTGGGATGATGGCTTTATAGAATATTCAGCAATTAAAAATACCTTAAAGGAACATTTAAATTCATTCGATGTCGTTTACGTAAAGGGGTACAAGAAAAAGGAATTTTTAGATAAATTTGTTTCGAGTTCAGTACAAGTTATCAACTTAGATAATGACATTCCATCTCTTCAGAAACTAAAGAATTTCACAACCATTTGCCCTCACCATAACATTACTGAAAATTTAAAAAGATGTGCTGTAAAAAATTGTATGAATTTATATATGTATTTAATAAAAAAAAATAATTTGTTTTAAAATATATTTGTTTTATTTATTGTTGACCAAGATAATTTTTCTGACAAAAACATAGGTATTTCATAAAATAGTCTGGAATAATTACACTGAGCTATGTGTAAATTCATTGGAATGTAGAAATCTTCTTGTTCCAATCTTAGTTTATTCTTTTCAATACATCTCTCAAAATATTTGAATACATATTCTCTTATATTAAGTTCAGCTCCGTTGTTATATGACATCACTGCTTGTATAAAGTCTAGCATAAGACAAAAACGAGTGTACTCATCTAACTGCAATACAAGTTTTTTAGTGCGCTCATTATGATTAAATGTTAGCGAAAATCCTTTTGCATTTAATTTTGCTTGACTGTTTTTAAAGTCGCGATAAAATGTATACCACTCCAAATCATTCATTTCGCTTATGACTTTGTTTTGTCGTTGGAAAATTTTTGATGCAGCAAAATTCTCAATATTAAATCCAATTTGAATTTTTATTGTTTGTTTTTTATCCAAAAAATAAATATAGCTTAATAAAAGGTTTTGCGGTGGCTCACCTTTTTCTGTTTTAAATACTTCTGAATTTGTAGATTGCTCCATTGTTTTGTTTTGGTTTAACTGATGAATTCTATTTTAGAATTTTGTATTTATAGTTTTTCTTCCACATTTTTTAAAAATTTTTCGAAATATTTTTTGTATTTTTTTATCGTTTTTAAGTGGGGATGATGCGTCGAATAAATTAAGAAAATATTTTATGCTTTTACGGGAACTTCGCATCCATAGATATACACAACAATAATGTCCACAAACAGATGTTAAATTACTTTGTAAACGCTTATTGTTGAAAACAAAACATGTTGATTGATTTTGTAGAAGTTTTTTAATCTCATTGTGATACGGGGGATTTCCAAATGAATCAAAATATTCTGCACACCCTTGAACTGGAACAAATATTGCTAACCAATGTGTTCCCTTTTCATTAGAATTATCGGTATTTACCACCAAAATACTAGGTTTTAAAACTTGTTTTGGTAATTTATCAAGAGTATAAACGCCTCTAAATATTTTATGTGTTAACTTATTACATTTCAGAACCTTTGAAATCTGAAGTGTATTCATTATCTTGCAATCGTGAGATATCAATTAGTCGAGTATTTTCTCGTATAAATGCTATCAAAAATTCTGCTTTAAGTTTTCAATTTGTTAAGACTATATCGAATTTTTCAAGCAAATTTATTAAGTTATTAGTTATTTATTCGTTATCGATATGTCCAAAAGAGTAATTCTCAATATCCGTTTTTTTCAAATCTCTGACAGGAAATTTATACTTTAATTCTTTTACAATAGTTTTACATTTTTCTTTTATACCAGCCACAGCAATATTTTTTACAAATATTGTATTGTTATCGTCCGTACAGGACGATAAATCTACTAGAGCACATGTCATTTTGAAATGAATAGGATGGTTCACTAAACTTCCTTTTATATGTTCACGTAGACGTTACGATTTTTATCAATTTCGATATTAGCATCGAATTCTGCAAATACAATACAAGTTAATGTTAAAGTTAATGCAGAGCTGAGTCTTGCTTCAATCTTTACTACTCCCTGGTTTAATAAACTCTGACATGTGTCTGTTCCCGAGCCGTCTGGTGTTAAATCAAAAGCCAGTATTGTATAACCTTTTGAAAATAATTCTTTTGAAATTTGATGTCCTCTATCAGAAAGATGTATACCTGTTCCGCTAAATAATGTTAAATATGCTCGAGAACTACAAGAATTATTCGGTGTAAAACTTGTTTCAATTGAAAGTTTGGTGTAGGCACTCCATTCATATATAATTGAAATTGTGTGAGATTTTGGATGGTCGAAATGGTATGGATTTTTTGATCTCTTACCATTGAAATTTTCATTATTAACCATACAAAATACTAGAGCTTTTGGTATTTGCCCTATAAATATATTATCCAATGATATGTTAGATGTGTTAGCTGGAATTGTAAATGTTTTGATTTCACTTCTGGTATAAAAATATTTCGCGTTAGCCTTTTCCAATACAGTATTATGTGCTATCAATATGTTAGGATTAATTGTTAAATGTTTCATGTATAACGTAGCTTCGAGAATTTTTAAATAGCTTTCATCGGCATCGTTAAAGTAAATAAATAATCCTGTTTTTCTAGGGCTAAAGCAATTCGAATGTCAACAATATTTAAAAGTAATTTAGGAGTATTGAAGAAATCTACATGTAATTTTCCCATTAATTCTACTACAGTAGAATTGTTGTATGATTTTTGTCTTGATTTAGAACCAGAATTATTAAAATCATTTACATTTGGTTTATCCAATTCCCAACCAGATGCTTCCAGATGTGTTTGACTGGAATCTGTACCATAATTTAGTAAAGTAGTTAAGTATGCTTTATAATGGTATAAGGAGTCTGAAGGAGTGATGTTTTTTCCGTTTAGAGTTACATTACATTGTTTAATTAAAGAGTGTAATAAATTATTTACAACACTAGGTAGCGGAGCTGGCTTTGCTTCAGTTCCGGTTCCTACTTTATCATTTGCACTCTAAACTGATCCATCTTTTTTAATATTTGAACTTTAAATTTTATATAGGTGGAGGATAAATCTCGATATGTATCTCCATTTCCAAGTGAAACAAATTCAATAGTTGACGGTGATGCCTCTAAAGAAGCTAAAGGATTATATGCTACCTCTTCTGAACGCAAAATACTTGTTTGTACGGGTAATGACGCAAAAAGATCAAGTTCAGATTTCATACATTCCATTTTTAATTGAATATGTCGGATGTTTTACTTTGCTTTTTTCGTCGTTTCGACTTCAAATGTGTCTTTTTAGAAACTGTTCGTCTTTTAATAGCTCTTTGTCTTTTTATAGTTCTTTGTCTTCCACCATACATCGAATGCAGTTGGTTAACTACTGATTTCCGTAAATTTTTTATACCGCCTTTGCTTTGATCAATTAAAGCTTCTTTTATGTTTGCCCCAGATGCTATATCATTAAAAATATTTTTACTTGTGTTTACAGCATCTTTTTAAATTAAGTCCCAACCTGATGTAAAAACTGGCTTTAAGTAACGAATTAAACTTACGAATATATTTCCAAAACCACGACCTCTTTGTATAGCTGGATAAAATTGTAATAAAGGCCCAATATCGTTGACTCCTCCACCAACTTGAGAGAAATAATATCTCACGTAAGCTCTTTCCATGTTTGATAGTATACCATACTACTACTCAAAGTATTTATATTGTTTTTGGGGAATCAATGCTTTTTAAAGTGTAATACAATTTTTGTTGGATAGTAACTGGAAACAAAATTTATTTCATCACCGTATTGGTTACAAATTTTAATTGCTATTGTTTCAAAACAATTTTTTTCTACGGGTATGTAATGAACATTTTCAAATTCAATATTTGTAGGTATTCTACAATTTTCTATGTTGATAGCTCTCAACGCCCGCACTTTGCTACTTCCAAAAAACAGATGATTGAATGATATCTGAATAAATCATCACCATTCCATTCAATTCATCTTTATTATTAGCAACACCTAATTTGAATTGTTCAGGTAATTTTGTTTTGAAATTTTTTATATTTTTTTTCTGTTGAAATAATTCAGTTAGTAATGTTTTTACATTATAACTTTGATTAACTTTTATATAGAAACTGTCTTCATCAAAAGTCTGCGATATTCGAATTAAATCCCCTCGGTTAGATTCTGACACTTTTTTAAATATTACATTATCATAATTTTTAGGAGTAGAGATATTATGTCAAAACTTCATTAAAAAATTCTTTGAAAACTTGATTTCGAGTAAACCCGGGATTAGGAGTTATATTTTTAATAAGCGTTGGCAAAAAATTAAACTTCCAATCATCCAAATGTAATTCCGAATCGTTATATGAATAATATGTGTAGCCTATAGATTTGGTTACTTTAATTTTTTCGAGAGGTTTTTCAATATTTGTTACATAAACATTATACTGTCCAATATTAATAAAAGCACATTTCTTTTTGTTAAATTCTTCTGTTTGTAGGAAATCGTTCAGATATATTTCTGAAAGACCAACTTTCCAATTTACATTTCTTAAATCAAAGGGAATAGGTAATTTATTTTCGAATGAAGCTAAAGTGCTGTCTGGAAACAGTGTTAAATTATCATTACTAAACAATGTTACATAGAAGTCATCTTGACTATCCATCTTTGTTAACTTCTACTAAAACATAAAATGTTGAACTATTTATATGTTGTCCATTCCGGTGTTGATGAAGTTCTTAGTTTTGGACTTCTTAGTAAAGGTTTTAATTTTCGTTTTTTTGTTTCAGGAAACTGTGAAAGTATAGTTGAGGAAATTGAACTACCGGCGGATCTTAGTGTCTTCTTTTTTTCAGGAGATGGTACAGCAACGGTAATTACATCACCGCTTGGTGTTTCAAACATTCGATAATCAGAACTTAGAAATGGTCTTTCGACTAATTTTTCATCTTTCAACATTTCAGTTTGAGCTAATTTTTTAAATGAATTTTCATCATCCAAATCATAATGTGTTAAATCGATATCCATACTTGAATTTTCTTTTTTAGGATCATATTCAAACACATCATCAGTAAATAATGGTAAAAAATCGGTCTGTGCTGATGTTGATTTGTATTTAGGTAATTCAGTTTCTGTATATGCATTTCGTTTAGAAAAAAATTTTGTTTGAGTGCCTATATCAAATGTAAGGTTATTAGCCTTTTCTGGTAATTTTTTTGCGTGTCTTTTGTTAATTCCATATTTGAGGAGATTTTGCCGATATAAGACCATTTTTGCAATGGTTTTAATTTTTTGTCATATAAAACTTTTTTCATTTTTTGATCTAATAAATCCAAGTTTTTATCATCTTGAAATAATTTACTAAATTTTGAAAATATTTCTGGTGACATAACAATCATTCGCTGCATTATGTCTTACTGAGCAATTTTCCTATTACACCAGATAATATAGTACCGATTAAAGTTGGTAAAAATCCACCATGTTAAACTAATATTTTTCGTTTGGCTTTTATACTTTTCTTTGCACAGGCTAGGAATCTTAATTTTTTTTTAATTTAGCTTTTTGTGCCGATGAAATTTTATTATTACCATTTAATATATTGATTGCAATTTCAGCTTCCGGATATAGTTGTCTAGCAAGAGGAAAAATCTGTGATTTGTCTCGAGGGTTTTTAAAAAGCATTAAATATTTACAATTTAATGAAATATCTCTTGAATATTTCCCCTGATGAAAAACGTTTTGCGTTAACAAAACAATAGACAAATTACGATGGTGTGAACCTTTAGTATATAATTCGCATACCTGTTTATTTGCAGAATCTAACATTAAATCGTCTAAAACAATTAATGTAGGTTTATTTTCATTCTCACTAAACTTTTCCGGAATACTGGTAAAAAAGTCTATATCAGAAAAATCTATATTTTTCGGAATAGCTGAAATTTCTGGGTTACACCAATTTATTGTTTCAATTCTTGGATGTATCAATCTGTTAATATTTATAATTAAGTTGCATATAAATGTTGTTTTTCCACAACCAGATGGTCCCGCCACCATCATTGTAAATGGATGATTAAAATATATTATTATTGGTTCGCGTTTTAAAAGTAATTGAAAGATAATTGGATTTGTTTTTCAAATATATAAAAATGTGTATTAAACTTATTCTCATTTTGAAAGATGGAGGTGAAGGTGATGGAAGAGTTTTTAAAATTATATTCCTCTGTCTTATTAAATGAGCATAAGCAACGTATTTTTCACATGTATAAATACATTCAAGAATTTTCAACAACAGAAAAATTTACGTCAATATACGGAACTCATTTGGCTCTTTGTCCTTGGGCTTACGATAACTCGTCATCTGGACCGGATACATGTAACTGTTGCTTTATAGAAAATTATAAAATAAAAAACATAATGTCAAGGGCACAAATAGTATCGGAAATACATAGACCAGCCAGACGAAACTTCCGTCGAAGAAAATTTATTCAAAAAGGTTTAAACGATACTTGGCAAATCGATTTAGTAGAAATGATTCCATATGCAAAGTATAACAAAGGAAATAAATATTTATTAACTGTAATAGATATCTTTTCGAAATAAAGAGTTTTTTTAACAAAGAATTTAGAAAACTTATGGAAATAAAAAAAATTAATCATTATTATACATATTCTGAAATGAAAGCATCTATAGTAGAACGTTTCAACCGTACTTTAAAAAATGCAATGTGGAAGCAGTTTAGTTTTCAGGGTAATTATAAATGGATATCTATTTTACCCTCACTTATTGAGAAATACAACTCAACATATCATCGTACAATTAAGCTTCAACCTAAAAAAGTTACAAAAGCAAACGAGAAATATATTTTGAAGAATATTTACATGCAGCCGAAATTTCATCAGAAAGCTAAATACAAAGTTGGAGATTATGTACGTATAAGTAAATACAAAGGAAACTTTGCAAAAGGTTATCAACCAAATTGGTCAACAGAAATATTTACAATTAAAGAAGTAAAACGCACAGACCCAATTACTTACAATTTACTTGATTATACAAAAACACCAATTTCATGTTCTTTTTACGAGCCTGAACTTACTCGAGTCAAAAATCCTGACACTTTTCTTGTTGAAAAAATATTGAAAAGAAAAGGAAATCAGGTTTTTGTTAAATGGTTAGGTTTTGATAAAGATCACAATTCTTGGGTAAATAAAAACGATATTATATGAAACTAATTTGCTTTTTTATTTTAATTTTTTTTTTTTTTTGCACGTTTATAGTCATAACTCACTTCAAATTTGTAATGTAAAAATACCAATAGTTGACGTTTATTTATTCGCAAAATACAAAGTAGTTAATATAATAAATCAATTAACATTAACATAAATTTATATCAAACACCTGGATTTTTTCTTTAAAAATTTTTTCTGCAATAAACATAACAATTAATCAATAGATACATTTTTTAAATTACTTTAAAACTAAGATACAATATCAAGGTCAATATTTGCATTTTATTTATCTCATAAATAACAACTGCATTCTTGTGTTAATATTACGTTAAAATAATTGATTGACCGTGAAAGCTTTTTATTAAAAAATAAAATAAATTCTTATTATTTAAAATAATCTATGTTACTATATACTATCACAACAAGATCATTGTACTTACTTGTATTATTTACAAAAGCTTTTTCCGGAAACTAATCATGCATCCGGTAGAAATACTACACACCTGTTTAGGTCATTGCACTATCTACTTGTTCCACATTATCTAGTTGACCTTCTATATTATTTACAAACACTTTCCGGAAACTAATTATGCAAACGCCAATCACGACATCTAATTTGCATACCTGTTTTTACACTACAAGATTCCTTAAAAAAGCTCTCAACAACAAAGTAAACGCCAAGTCATTGACCTAATTTGCATAATTATTTTCCCATGCCCAAGCGCTACTATTACTACTACCATACAATAGAAAATGATAAAATCACTTTGGAAAATTTAATTAAATGGTATGAGAATAATGTCGAGGCTACAAATTGTGTCAAAAATTCATAAAAGTGCTAGAAGAAACTTAGCACGAAGAAAATTTATTCAAAATGGTTAAAATGGCAAATTATTTTTGATTGAAAAGATTCCATATGCAAAAATTGCATCCAATTTTACAGGTTGATTGTGCAGTTAAAAAGAGAGGCATCAAAATATTTTAGTTGAGTTCGATTAACCCTTTTGCCACGACAATGCCATGAAGTTTTCTATAAATTTATTTGTTTAAACGGTTAAATGAATTTTATTAAAAAATTTGCACCAGCATTGATTTTAATTATTAAAGCCCACAGGGGTAATTTGGTTTTGACCTGTTTACGCGTTTTGCACAAAAATTCAATGAAATTTTCGAATTTTTGCTATTAACGCAAGTTAACTTTTATTCCAAAAGCTCACTTAATTAATAAGACTTACGTTTTTGCTCTCCTCAAATAGTGCTAAATGAGATGTTTCGGTTACGATATAATAACCAGTTTGAGCACGATACCTAAGGACCTTTTCCAAAGTTTTATAACAAAATTTTTAAAACTCTTAAATTTGGTAAAGTTGTTATTCCATAAAAAATTTTACATGAACATTTCTAATATTAGTAATAATAAAAGTAAAGCTAATAAAGAATCCGAATAAAAATATCCTTGAATTACATTTGTTGTTCTTTAAAAATAGACTTCAGTGTCAAAATTCAGTTTCCTTTTTTTTCTAATAAAATCTAAAAATCAAAAAACTCGATTTCGTATATATTAAGCTTTAATACATAGTATTTTAAAACCTTTTCTCAAAAAAAAGCCTGCATTTCTTTCAAAAAATCATAAAAAACGAGGAAGAGTGTAGTAGAACTTTCAGTTAAGTACAAAACAAAATAAAAGTTGAAAAGCAGCTCTATAAATCTCTTCCAGTACATCGACTATATATTTTGCAGCTGTTGGTCATTTGAGTTAACTACTATTGATATAAAGTAATGCTCAAATAAAACAAGAAGTTGTATGGTAGCAAATCGAACGCACTGTACTGACAAATCGAAAGTTTTGAAGAAGTTGCTTAAACCTTTGCAGTTGGTATGTTTGTAATTCCATACCAGTCTTTTGGGAGAAGTCCTCTGATTGATCACTGTACTTACATTAAAACTTATGTTCATAAAACAATGGTCGGAGCCCAACTAACCCCACATACCTTTCAGGATGTGCAGTCAGAAGAAAATCCAAGAGGTGACTTACTTGATCAGCGCAGTCAGGAATTCTAGTAGGATTTTGGGCAAGTTGAAAACGGTGGAAAAATGAGATAAATAGTTTAATTGTTTCCCAATTGATTTCTGACTCAAAGAAGAATTGCTTTAGAAATGAAACCAATCTATGTTATGGACGTTAAAATCTCCAGCCAGAAAAAAAATGTCATTGATCTAACAAATAAACTCAACTAATGACAAAGGTTTTTAGTACTGTGTTTTTAGTACTAATGTTTAATAGGACTTATGACTATACCTAAGTACTTATATTTTTCCACTATTTCAAAACAATTAACGCTACACGGAAACTTACAGTCAAATAAACAAGTCCCATAGTTGCATGAGCAATAAATTGGTTCCAGTTAAAACCCACAGCACTCGGGTGTGAAGAGGGGTCCCACATGATCTGATATTTGAAAAATGAAAATACATTATTTTAATACCAATAATATTTTTATGTTGCTCAAACCAGCTATTAGTAAGTCTAAATAATTATCCTGTAATATCGCATTACAGGATAAAAACAAAGCCGGACCCATAGACACAACCAAGGTTGTTTGCAAAAGTAAACAATTTACTAGAACAATATAATTCAAATAGCAAATTTATATTAATTAAAATAGAATTGAACCCAAAACATAACCCTGTGTAACACCTCGTAAACTTCGTATCCGACAACTCATAACCTGTTTTTACTCTTTCCCACCGCAAAGTCAAATATCTCTCAAACCATTTCAGCATAAAGCCTCTAAAGCCAACATCCTCAATTTTTTTCAATAAGAGTCTATAATTGACAATTACAAATGCCTTGGTGATATCCACCAAAAGACCAGCAGTAAATTTACCCATATCAATATTTGTACAAACATTATTGTATTGGATATATCCATTATATATATAAGAGTCTAATATTGGAATTTTGTGCAAAACTTCAAAAATACTCGTATATGTTGTTTAGACAATTTAAAATCCTATTTTTAATTATTTTTTTTAAAAATCTTTTTTGTGGATAGAAGGAGTGAAATGGGCCAGCAGTTGTTTAGTTCTTAACAATTACATTTTTTGAACAGGAGAATTATAACCACACATTTCAAAGAATCGGAAAACATACCAGAATATTCACTCAGATTGTGAAAACTGTGCAAGTATTTCATAAATCATCAAAGCAACCCTTTCAAAAATAATGTTTGTTGTATCGACATGCCAAAGGAAAAAGAATATTTTAAGGAACTTATAATTTTTACCATTTCAAATGCAGAAATAGGTTAAAAGCCAAACCTGTTGACATCGCTGGATCTATTTCGAAATGCATTTAAACAAAGATAAGGTTTACTCATAGGAATCATCTTTTCAATTATATTATTTAAAATATCTTTACATCAATTAGCTACATCACTCTAATAATTTATAACGACATTCTCTATATTTACAACAAAATTTTTTTTATCTTCTTCACCAATTGCCATTCACTTAAGTCTACTTTTATGCATAAACCTATGGCATTTTTTTACTTAAAGTCTTTAATTCAATTTTAACATCAACTGGACCCATTTTAAGATTATCATTTTGATAACGAGTATCAATTATGAAGATTGGAGAATCAGTTTTAAAGTGTTCCCAAGAAACTAAATGTTCTGATATTGAGTTATTATAATAAAAGCTTCTAAAATTTTAATATGCTTCATATGCTAAGGCATAACGATTTTTTGCAAAATCTAAATTCATATTTTCATATGGGTATGATTTTGAATTTAAATATACTTTTATATTTTCAATATCACAATAATCATAAATTAGTATTCATTCGGGGTTTGACCCTATGAGAATTATGCTTATGTTTAATGTAGTATAACATTCAGAGATTAAACACTGTAAGATTCAACTAAACATTTCTTATGTCCTAGATATATCACTTAAATAAAATTGGTTCCCAGAACCCACATTGCAAACCTAAATTTAATTTTAAGTAATCAATTTTTGTAGCATGTTTACATGGGGCACGAGCACTAGTTTTCGTCTGATCCAGTTTTTGAACATAAAACCTCTAAAAGAGTGTTAAATTATACCCAAAATCCACATTTATTGCCTGACAAAATCCGAAATGTAGACAAGTTAAAAATGTCAAAAAATAACAATACAAGCTGTAATCTGTGCAAAAAAAAATTAATTTTAAAAGCCAAATTTATTTACAATGTGATGGAGAATGCAGCACATGTACTTATTTAGCAAATGAAGATTTGCAGAAATACAGACTGGATCCTGAAGAAACCTGGTTTTGCTCACAATGTAAGACAAAAAGTCAAAAACCGAAGTCTTTAAACGTAAGTAGCCGTCCAACCACCACTTTGGAAGGAAAACGAGGCTAAGAGCTCAGGTCCTTTGCCTGACTCCTAGCAGATAAAATTGGATGCTATTTTAGCAAACCAAACATCACAGGGTACAAAAATTGAAAGTATAGAAAAAAATATTAAAAAGCTTAATGAATATATAGATTCATTCGTTAAAGAAAATTTAAAGCTAAAAAACGATAACGTAAAATTACAAGATGAAATACAGTACAACAAAATAGAGATTCAAAAACTTAAAAAACAAAGCCAGCTAGATGACAAGGTAGAAATTTGTGGTGTACAATCAAAGCACGAAGAAGGTGTACCTAGCGTTGTAATAAAGATAGCACAGATTTGTAATAAAGAATTAAATATCAGTGAAATTAAGGTAGATAATCTAAAGAAAGACATCGATGGAACTAATTGTTTCATTTTTAATATTTTGTTTTTTTTTTTAAAAAGAAAGACAAAAAGGAAAACATGATCTCTGAAGAAACATGGGACCTCATAAATAAGAGAAGAGCCCTGAAACAGCTGCCAGTACAGATACATGTAAACATCAATATAGAACCCGAATCAAATCAAAAAAGCTGCCAAAAAAGACAAAAGAAAATTCTTCTATATGATAGCGTTCCAAGCTGAACAACACGCCAACCAGAACAACATGCGTGAATTGCATCGACTAGTAAACCAACTCACAAGTCGCAAAAAATAACACAGCTCAACCAATCATATATACAAATGGCGATATATTAACAAAAACGAAAGCCCAAACTACAAGATGGAAACAACACTTCGAAGAAGTCAGCTATAATCAACCAGCGACTAACGAAGGTACAAACAATGAAAGCCATAACAGAATCAGAAACTTAAGAATCTTCATAGATCCACCAAACATAAGTGAGATAAAAGAAACCATCAAAAATCTCAAAAGGAACAAAGCTACAGGTATTGATGGTATACCAGTCGAATTGATATAAGCCGATGCTCAAACAATGGCTCAACTACTTCAGCCGCACACAACTGGAGGGTTATCCCACTGTTCAACCTAATATACAAGATCCTAGCAGTAATAATACAAGGCAGAATAAGGCTTAACTCGAAAGGACCATTCGTGATGAACAAGCTGGCTTTCGTCCGCACAGGAGTTGTGTTGATTAAGCTAACGCCCTCCGAATAATAGTCGAGCAGTCGATTGAATAAATCGCCATTATACATAATCTTCATCGATTTCAGGAAGGGCTTCGTACAATTAGAAGAAATGCAATTTCGAAAGCGGTGTGATAACTATAGTACGCGGGTGATATCTGCCTATTATCGCATAGATTCAGCAACATACAGAGCTAATTAAACCATTTTGAACAACAGCGGCCGTCCCAACATCATGGCTCAAGACAATTTAACAAGAAATGGCTAAATGTAAAACCTTCCGACATGAAATTAAAATAACAGCGTGGAATCGCGTGAGATAGAGGTGTCAAATGAAAGTCCTATGCTCCCAAGAGCAAGAAGGGAAAAAAAAACAAAAAATAAACATGAAACATGAAACAAAACTAAATCTTTTGAATTTTTGTACGTACCAATATATTTGTTCTAAAATGAGAATTTCTCATATAAAAATTAAAGAGAATTATATGTTTGCAAATGAACTATTTTACAGAAAACTCAAGAAATTTTTTTTTTTATATTTGATTACAAAAAGAATAAATTAAAACTAGTAAAGAAACAGTCAGTCGGTGTATTTGACTTAGAAATACCCTACGCCTATTTGGGTCAAATTTAATGTCATCATAAGTCATTTTAAAACGATAAAAGCTTTTATTAGTTTAATCGTAAGACATAGCTAACGAAATTAACTTTATAATACTAAAAACATTTTCTAATTATTTTATCAGTTCTAAAATATTCTTACTAATTTATCTATTTAAAAATATTAAACAACAAATAAATTTGTAATGTATGGATTCGTAAAATTCAATTACAAAATTACATTTTTAAAACTTTTTATCCAATTCAATAAAATTTTACACACATGCAACAATTACTTCTTTTCAGGATTTTTAGCTGTGTTGCATTTACTGTTGAATGATTTAGTACGCTTGATCAATTATTTCAATTTTTTTTTTAATGTTTTATATAATTAAACTCAAAGTTATTCGATAGAAATACTAATTTGTGACGAGGAAGATTGTAGTTGCTCTTATCAACTTTTAGATACCGTGCATACCCACTAACCTTTATTTATTTCCCCAATGCTATTATAAATATTACAAAAAAAATATAAAAAGTTAAAAAGTTAAAAAAAAATTTAACTTAATAGGTATCCCATAATTTTTGCTTAAAAAAAAAAAGAACAAAAAAAAAATTAAATTTTTAATTCATTACAGGATTAAAAATACCATAATTTTTGCTTAAAAACAAAAAAAAAAAACAAAAAAAAACAAAAAAAAAAAAAAAGCCCGCCCTAAAAGTTGGTCCGAGTGATGTCCAACTTTACCAACTAACTTGCCCTATTACTTTACCTGTCCAGTTTTAATTTTAACCTCGTAGCTTCATTAGATTCACAGTTATCGAATTAACAACTTTGTATGGCAGCTGCCCAAAAACGGAGCCGTAACATTTTGAAACTCCATATAAGTGCTCGATTAATTATATAACTAACCGTGGATAATTTTCATCCTCGTAGTATAATTAGTTTTGAAGAAATTCATATTGGTGCAAAGAAGTTGTGTGGCAGCTCCTAAGAAACCTTGGTCTGGTCTTAACCAAAAGGAATAGAATAGGGAACCCCAAAAATGTCCAAAAAATGTTTTGTGTGAATTTCAAAACTCTAGCTCTAATTTTTCAATTCTATATCGCATAATTAATTTTTAATTCACGAATATATGAAACCTAAGCAAAATAAGCTTCATATGATCATATTCACATGAATGGTATTAGTCATCATATTCATAATGATTGTATCTCCTAATATCAAAATACAAAGCATGCAAAATATTACACATATACATATTTTATGAATACATATAAATTATTTATGAAGCCATTTACGTAAAAAAAATCTTCTTCTTTTTTGCTTACTTAAATTTATTAAACTACGCAACATTTAAATCATATGAAATCTTAACTCGAAATCGCTATCTACAAACAAAAAAAAAAAACAAGTAAAGAAACAGTCAGTCGGTGCAACCGACTTAGAAATGCCCTACACCTATTTGGTTCAAATTAAATGGGAAGTCCATAAGTCATTTTAAAACCATAAAAGCTGTTATTAGTTTGATCGTAAGACGTAGCTAACCAAATTAACTTTATAATACTAAAAACATTTTCTAATTACTTTTCTAATTTATTTACAAATTCTTATTAATTTATCTATTTAAAAATATGAAAACTTGAAATAAATGAAAATATATTTATTTAAATTCAATTACTAAAGTGAAAAAATTTGAATTATTAAATTTTGTGTTAAAAAGCTAATTCAAGCATAATATATTTAATAATTAAAATTTTTCAAAATTGCAATTATTTTAAATTGTTAGTTTATGTACCTATTAGAAAAGCTTATAAACGCAAAATATGTAATAAATGCATTTCTAAAATATAATTACAAATTTAGAACTTTTCATATAGTTCATTTAAATATAACAATAAATTTTACATAAATGCAGCAAGTACCTTTGAATATAGCTTAAGTATTGAACACGATGTCTTAATTATATATCACCTATGGTTTTTAATTTATAAAATATTATACTAAATATGTTTTATGGTAAAATTCTTAGCCTTTTAAAAATATGAAAGTGTTAAATAAAAACGGAAATTATCTTCATGAATTTCGAGGATAAGCTTTTTAATTTTGGGATTTCTTAGGAGGCACCTGAACCACGACTACAACTAAGTCAACATTTCGGGGACACATAGGAAATAGGAAATATATTCTTTGGCTTTGTGATTCTACTCGTTTGGCCTCAGATCGATCAAAAGCTTCTAGAATCCGAACTCATTGTCCGAACTCGACCAGAACCAATTCCCATGGTACTTTCATTACTAGTAACCTAAAGTTTAAATTTCATCAAAATAGCGGCATTATTTTTTGAGTTATGCTGTTTTTAAGATATATGTTCTTTAACCCTTTAAATTTTCAAGGGTTCCAGAACACGAAACCAAGGTACGATTTTGCTTATAAATTACGAGTTAACTGTTATACACAATTGGAACGTTCTATCTTAATTTTAAGTTACTATTTTCATTAATTTCGATGAAACCTTGGGGTTTTTTTTTTTTATTTATTCTATTTATTTCAGAGTTCTTTTGATTGCAGAGATCAACTTTTTTTAATTTTTCTATTTATTTCAGAGTTCTTTTGATTTCCTTTTCCTCAATATTAAAATTAATATCTAATTCCCCCCGCCCCCTCCTTCTCTGCGTCCCAACGTAATGGCAAATTTATTATACCCTTTGACTATATAATCATACGGGTATAAAAATGAGCAGAGTGAAAATAATAAAGAAGTAAAGTCTTATATGATTTCACTATTAAAGGACTTAAATTTATTAGAACAATTATGTAAAGAAAATATAAATTCTAAAAGTGGAGTGAAATCTTCACTATTAACTACAATAGGACATTTACAATCTTTTAAATATAAAATAAAAAATAAATTGACAGTGAATAAAGACAGTGAATTGCAATAGAGAACATTAAATACTGCTTTCCAAAAAAGAATTGAAAGTGGTGTTATAACTAATATATCTGAGATAGATCCTAAGGTTGTTTTAGAAAAATGTAAAGAAATTGTAAAAGATAAAATTAAACAGATATTGTTAGAATATAATTCAATTAAAATTAATTTTGTGTTTTGTGGTGAATTTGTTAAAGTAAGCAATGAAGAAAATGAATATAATCTAAAATATTTAGATACAGAAAATGTGGTGGTGTTAAAAATGAATAATGATAATGAGGAATGGTATGATAAACTAAAAAATCAAATTTTAAATAAATTGGATGATTTTCAAGAAAAAGATATTGGGTGGGCATTATCTTCTATAATTAACTTACTTGTAAATATAAATACATTTTCTTCATTTGCTTCAGCATCATCTTACATTGATTTGCCACCTTCGATAAAAAAGAAAAAGGCGTGCATAAATATTAAAAACAGTGATGATGCATGCTTTGCGTGGTGTATAATGGCTACGCTAAATCCAAACACAGCTCACTCTGATCGTATCTAAAGTTATCAAAAATATAGAGAAGTATTGAATTTTAATGGTATTACCTTCCCAGTGCTACTAAATGACATTCCAAAATTTGAAAAGTTAAATTCTATTTCAATAAACGTTTTCGGACTAGAATTAATTAAGGCAAGTAATTTCAAAGTTGTTCCGTTTTACCTAACTAAGCTTAAACAAGAAACACATATCAATCTATTATTAGTGCAAAATATTTATGAAAAAAAGAACAAATTAAACACATATGAAGATGAAGATGAAACAAATTTAAAAGAAAAAATTAAATATCATTATGTTTTAATAAAAAATATGTCAAGGTTACTTTCAAATGAACTGTCTAAGAATAAGAGACAAAAATATTTTCGTGATAGATGCTTGAATTATTATAGAAACAGATTTAAAATCACCACTTAGAATGAAATCGTTAACAAGTGCACAACAAGCTGAGTTTGAAAGCGCAGAAGTTTGCTTTATATGTAATGAATCATTTTTAACAAACGATGCTAAATGTAAAGATCATGATCATTTAAGTGGGGAATATCGAGGTGTAACACACTGCAAATGTAATGTAGCCTACCAAAATGCGTTATATGTTTCTGTAATTTTTCATAATCTAACTGGCTATGATTCACATGCTATCATTAAACAACTAAATTTAGTAATCTTGGGTAAGATAGATTTACTTCCATTAAATAAGGAGAAATATATTAGTTTTACAAAATAAATAGAAAATAGTAATATTAAATTTAGGTTTATAGATTCATTTAAATTTTTAGGTAGTAGTTTAAAAATATTAGCTGAAAATGTAAAGGAGTTCCCCAATTTAAAATCTCAATTTGTTAATTTAACCGATTGTCAATATAGTTTACTTAAGAAGAATATATCCCTTTGATTATATTGATTGTCCGAAAAAAATTTTAGAATCAGAATTACCAGGAAAAAATTTTTTTTATAATGAATTAAATAAGTCAAATATAACTGATGACGATTATAATCATGCGAAAGAAATATGGAGTGAATTTAAAATTAAAAATTTAGGAGAATACTCTGATTTATATTTAACGAGGAAGATTATAGTTGCCCTTGTCAACTTTTAGATACCCGTGCATACCCACTATGGTGTATAAAATAAACCGTAATTTACTTCTCTTATACATTTAACTCATTACCCCATAATTTTGACGTAAAAAAAAAAAAAAAAATTAACAAAAAAAAAAAAAAAGTCACAAAACAAAAAACAAAATTTTCATTCATTGTCCCATAACTTTAGCTTAAAAAAAAAAAAAAAAATTAACAAAAAAAAAAAAAAATCACAAAAAAAAAAAAAAAAGTTTTCATTCATTGTCCCATAACTTAAGCTTAAAAAAAAAAAAAAAAAAAATAAAAAAAAAAAATTGGCCCACCCTAAAAGTCCGATGGTCCGAGTGATGTCCAACTTTGCCAAGTAACTTGCCCTATTAATTTACCTGCCCAATTTTAATTTTAACCTTGTAGCTTTATTAGATTCACAGTTATTGAATCGAAAACTTTGTATGGCAGCCCTCCGAAAATGGGGCCCTAACATTTTGAAACTTCATATAAGTGCTCGATTCATTATATAACTAACCGTGTGTAGTTTTCAGCCTCGTAGTATAATTAGTTTTGAAGAAATTCATATTGGTGCAAAGAAGTTGTATGGCAGCCCCCCATAAATGGGGCCCTAACATTTTGAAACTTCATATAAGTGCTCGATTCATTATATAACTAACCGTGTGTAATTTTCATCCGCGTAGTATAATTAGTTTTGAAGAAATTCATATTGGTGCAAGGAAGTTGTATGGCAGCCCCCCGAAAATGGGGCCCTAACATTTTGAAACTTCATATAAGTGCCGGAGTCAATATAAAACTAACCGTGTGTAATTTTCATCCCCGTAGTATAAATAGTTTTGAAGAAATTCATATTGGTGCAAAAAAGTTGTATGGCAGCTCCCCGAAGCCTTGGTCCGATTTTAACCAAAAACAATAGGGAACCTAGAAATTGTCTAAAAATGACTTTGTGTGAATTTCAAGACTCTAGTCCTTTTAGTTTTTGAGTTATCGTGATGACACACGGACGGACGGACGGACAGACACACATAGCTAGATCGACTAATTTTTCGATTCTGAGCCGATACGTACCCTTGACACTATATCTAGCTCGTCTAGATCGATGCGTTACAAACGGAGGAGCAAATCTAATATACCCGATGTTCATATATATATGCACGGGTATAAAAACTGATGTTTTGCTACTAACGGATATATTTGAAAAATTTAGAAAAAGTTGTATGAGAACTTGCGATTTAGATCCGGCACATTACTTTACTTTGCCTGGATATTCTTGGGATGCCATGCTAAAATGAATCAATATTTACCATTAAATAATTTTCAATGGGTAAATGATATTGAAAAATTCACTGAAAATTTCGTAAGTAATATTTCTGATGAATCTTCTGTAGGATTTATATTTGAAGTAGATATAGAGTATCCTCAAAAGCTTCATGATTTACATAAAGATTTACCTTTTTGTCCTGAGCATTTTGTCAATATAAATATCCAATGATAAAAAATTATTAGCTTCTTTGTTTGATAAAAATAACTATTCTATTCACTACAGAAATTTAAAAATATCTTTAAAACATGGATTAAAAATAAAAAAAATTCATAAAATATTTCAATTTAATCAATCGACATATCTAAAGCCCTATATATTATTAAATACTAAACTTCGTACACAAACCACTGACAAATTTGAAAAAGAGCAATATAAACTAATGAATAATGCAATTTTTGGTAAAACAATAGAAAATGTTAGAAAACGTTGAGATGTAAAACTCAAAACATATTGGCACGGTCGGTATGGAGCTAATTCAGTGATTGCATCACCATATTTTAAAAGTTCTTCCATTTTTAACGAAAATTTAGTTGCAATAGAACTATATAAAACAGAAATAATTTTTGATAAACCCATCTACGTAGGCATGTCAATATTAGATATTTCGAAAACATTAATTTATGAATTTTATTATAATTATATGAAAGAGAATTTTCAACAGGATTGTAATCTTTTGTATAGACTGTCTTATTTTAGAAATAACTAATAAAAATATATATGAAAGTATTAGAAAATATTGTAATGAACGGTTTGACACTAGCGATTATCCTTTAGGTAATAAGTGGGGAATTCCTTTAGTTAATAAAAAAGTAGTAGGATTAATGAAGGATGAAATCAATGGTAATATTATTACAGAATTTATAGGTTTAAGATGAAAAATGTATTCAATAAAAGTAAATAATACAAAATGTATAAAAAAAATAAAAGGTATTAAAAAAAATGTTGTAGAAAAAGAAATAGAATTTGAGGATTATAAAAAAAGTTTAGATGAAAATATAAATAAAACAATGGTTCAAAATTTAGTTAAATCAGAAAATCACAATGTAAATAGTATTAAGCAACAAAAAGTAGCTTTAGATTCAAATGATAATAAGAGATTTATATTAAATCACTCATATAATACCCTACCTTGGGGTCATTATTCAATATGATTAAAATAAATTAAAATGTAATGAAAATAAACAAAAAACTATTTAATCCATAAAAAAAAACACAATTTTTATATTTTTATTTCCTAGTTAATGTGATTAAACTTACAAAAAAATAAAAAAAAATTAATATGTCATAATGTGTCATAATGTGTCATAATGTAAATAGTATTAGACAGAAAAAAGTAGCTATAAATTCAAATGATGATAAAAGATTTTTATTAAGTAACTCATATGAAACTTTACCTTGGGATCATTATTTATTAAATGAAAGTAATAATACAAATTAGTAATTTTAATACTTTATTTATTGAATTATGTAACAAATTTAATTATAATAAAGAATTATGTAACAAATTTAATTATAATAAAAATATTTTAAAATAAAAAAATAAATACATATACATAGTGTGTTTTATTTTTTTACATGTGAAAAATTTGTTTTTTTTCAGCTTTTATTTTCCATTAGGAGTGTAAAAGGCTTTCAATAGTGATTTTAATAAAAAAAACATTTTCCAAAGCACAAAAACCAATATGGTTAAAAGAACATCTTTTGGAACAATGAATTTGTTGATTCTGCAAAATTTTTAAATTTGTAAAATCATGTTCATCCATATTAATTATATTGCAAATTTTTAAGTTTTTTCCACCCAATTTTTATTTCACTACCTTTTACATAAATTTTGTTATAATTGTTTACAAATATTTTTAAAAAATTGATGATTTTAGAAAAATTTGCTTTACCTTCGAACCATTGAAATCCATGATGATTTTTTTTAACCAATTATTTATTTGCTTTGTTTTTGCGTTTACGTAATGATAACTGAATGGTGGTTTAATGATAAAATGTTGAATCTCATTTTCTGCTGAAAGAACTGCTATTTCCTTTCAGATGAATTTATTGTCATTATCTCGAAGTCCTTGAACATCAATGATTATTTAATTCATTTTTAAGTTTCTCGCAGCGTAATTTTTTACAGATCAGTTCATTTATTTAAAAATTTAGATTATTTTGTTAATTTCCCCTGTTAACGGTTTAAATTCAACTAAACGGTCATGCGAAATAAGACAATAAGCTGTAGTATTGTCTGGAATTTTTTTTAAAGTCTTTAATTCAATTTTAACATCAATTGGACCCATTTTAAGATTATCATTTTGATAACGAGTATCAATTATGAAGATTGGAGAATCAGTTTTAAAGTGTTCCCAAGAAACTAAAGGTTCTGATATTGAGTTATTATAATAAAAGCTTCTAAAATTTTAATATGCTTCATATGCTAAGGCATAACGATTTTTTTCAAAATCTAAATTCATATCTTCATGTGGGTATGATTCTGAATTTAAATATACTTTTATATTTTCAATACCACAATAATCAAAAGTTGATGGATCTTCATGTAATTCCTAATTTCTAAAAGGAATTTTCATAACTGAACCATTTTCAATACTTTTATATAAATTTAATTTAGGATTATCAGCTAAGTTAATATTTAGTGATAATATTTTTTTTTTCTTAACAATATGAAATAAAAATTCTAAACATAAATGTACACAACTGTAAGAATTAAAATTTTGATATTTATTATAATTATATGTAAGCTTATCTCCTAAATATTTTATTACTTCTAATGGTGGTCTTAAATTTCCAAAACTATCAAAATAATGAGTTATTTCATCATTTTTAAAATAAGCTACGCAATGCGTTCCTTCTCCAATAGAATTATCCAAATTTATTATCCCATATTCATATGTCCAAGGTCTATTGGCAAATTATCTCTCATAAAAACTCCTCGAAAATATTTGAAGTATTTTTTATCAAAGTTTTCTAAATCAATATTTGTAAGAGCTCTACTAGGCAGCTTAGTTAATGGTTTTTTGGATTCAAATAAAGACCTAACCCTTTTTTATAGGGTTTTAAATGCAATCCATTACCTCCTTTTAATGCTATCGCTTCCATCATTTTATTATGACGTTGACTTTCTTTTAACTCTTTGTGGGCATTTTTAGCACCGTTAACAGCTTAAGTTATTCCTGCAGCGCCACCTGAAAGTACTCCAATAGCTGATAGACCCGCAAATATAGGTATTAAAGGTAAAACTCCTCCAATTTTTGGTACAGAAATTATTCGAGGAATCTTAATGTTTTTTTTCTGTCCTTTAGAAAAATTTCTAGCAGTGTGCAATGCAGTTTTTATAATATTCTTATCCTTCGTCGATTTTTTTATAGTTTTAACGGCTATTTTAGCTTCCTTTATAACATTTTTCAAAAGCTTTTTTCTCGAAGTTTTCTTTTTTCTTAAAATTTTCTTTTTTCTTTTTTAAACCCATTCCCAGCCTAATTTTAGCTTTCATTGAGTTTGTAACTAGATATGAATTTAACCGTTTGCCAAAATTTGAGTCTTTAGCTTTAGCTCTTTGCCAAGCTTTCTCTGCTAATATTTTATCAGCTATATGACGTTGATTTTGATCAGTATTTTGAGAATATGCTATATCATGCTCTCGACAAACCTCATCTAAACCATTAATTCCTTTATCACCTTGAGCTAATCGTTTTGTTAGTTTTGTTCCAGGACAGCAATAGTTATAGCCAGGTAAATGTACTTCAAATGGTAGTTTATTAATTAGAGAACTAACTACACCTTTTCCATTAACAGTTTTTTGGTTACTGATTGAATATTTATTAGGAAGAGGCATGTTACACCGATTAGTTTAAGACTATTACTGAAACATTAACTAACTTTGAAAATATGAAATTTATAAAAGTAGATAACGTAGTTAAAGTAAAAAATTTTGATCAAAACTCAAAAAACCAAATAAAAAAAAAACATGGTGAATGCTTTCCAGATAGTATAAGAGGACTAATAGTTGGACCTTCAAATTGTGGTAAAACTAATGTTATGTTGAGTATGCTTTTAGATCTGAAAGCGTTGAAATTTAAAAATATATACATATATTTACTCAAAATCATTACATCAACCTAAATATGAATATTTAAAAAAATTAATGAAACCAATCAAAGGAATGGGATATAACGAATTTTCAAATAATGTTGATGTAATTGAACCATCAAAACCAAATTCAATATTTATTTTCGATGATGTAGCTTGTAATAAGCAAGATAATATAAGAGCCTATTTTAAAGTAGATAGCTTTTATTTATGTCAGTCATATATAAGAATTCCAAAGCACTTAGTTAGGGATAATGCTAACTTTTTAATTATTCTTAAGCAAAATGATTTAAATTTAAAACATATATATGATGATCATGTAAATTCTGATATGACTTTTAATGAATTTAAAAAATTGAGTTCATGCTGCTGGAATGATAATTATGGGTTTCTAACAATTGAAAAAGATAGCGGTTTAAATAATGGACGTTATAGAAAACATTTTGATGCATTTGCTAAATTTTAGTTAACTCAAGACCTATTAGCAGTTCGCAGTTACTAACTGAACAGGTCATTTAATTGATATCGGGTAGGAGTTAGCAGATAATAGGTATCAGTTACCAGTCAGCAGTTAGCGATTATCAGTTAAAAGTTAGCAAGAGTACACCAGCTCAGTCGATAATTCACAGGTTGTAATTGAACTAATCCATAAAAAATGGATGAATAACTTATGAAAGATTTATTTTCATTACATTTTAATTTATTTTAATCATATTTAATAATGACCCCAAGGTAGGGTATTATATGAGTGATTTAATATAAATCTCTTATTATCATTTGAATCTAAAGCTACTTTTTGTTGCTTAATACTATTTACATTGTGATTTAATGATTTAATTAAATTTTGAACAATTGTTTTATTTATATTTTCATCTAAACTTTTTTTATAATCCTCAAATTCTATTTCTTTTTCTACAACATTTTTTTAATACCTTTTATTTTTTTTATACATTTTATATTATTTACTTTTATTGAATACATTTTTGATCTTAAACCTATAAATTCTGTAATAATATTACCATTCATTTCATCCTTTATTAATCCTACTACTTTTTTATTAACTAAAGGAATTTCCCACTTATTACCTACAGGATAATCGCTATAGTATCAAACCGTTCATTACAATATTTTCTAATACTTTCATATATATTTTTATTAGTTATTTCTAAAATAAGACTGTCTGTGTCCTTATACAAAGGATTACAATTCTGTTGAAAATTCTCTTTCATATAATTATAATAAAATTCATAAATTAATGTTTTCGAAATATCTAATATTGACATGCCTACGTAGATGGGTTTATCAAAAATTATTTCTGTTTTATATAGTTCTATTGCAACTAAATTTTCGTTAAAAATGGAAGAACTTTTAAAATATGGTGATGCAATCAATGAATTAGCTCCATACCGACCGTGCCAATATGCTTTGAGTTTTACATCACAACGTTTTCTAACATTTTCTATTGTTTTACCAAAAATTGTATTATTCATTAGTTTATATTGCTCTTTTTCAAATTTGTCAGTGGTTTGTGTACGAAGTTTAGTATTTAATAATATATAGGGCTGTAGATATGGCGATTGATTAAATTGTAATATTTTATGAATTTTTTTTTATTTTTAATCCATGTTTTAAAGATATTTTTAAATTTCTGTAGTGAATAGTATAGTTATTTTTATCAAACAAAGTAGCTAATAATTTTTTATCTTTGGAATATACTGACAAATGCTCAAGACCAAAAGGTAAATCTTTATGTAAATCATGAAGCTTTTGAGGATACTCTATATCTACTTAAAATATAAATCCTACAGAAGATTCATCAGAAATATTACTTACGAAATTTTGGTATCCGGCTAGTTTATCGCAATAATAAATTCACAGCAAAGTTCATCGCAAGCAATTCATCGCAAGGAAATATTCATCGCGAGTTTATTGCGATGAATATCCGATACCTAATGTAATATTCACTTTATATTTTGTTTTGTTTTTGTTTTTTCATTGTTTATTTTTGTGTACACAATAAATTTCGTTATGTTTAATAACTCAATTTATTATTATTTAATTAATTAATTCTGGTAGCCGAAACAATCCCGCGATAATTTATTAATATTAATATAGTAATAAAGTTTTTAATTATTGACATCATAATTTATCATATAATTTAATAAAAAATATTAACAATCGCGCGATTGTTCTGGCTACCAGAGTTAAATAATTAAATAATAATAAATTGCTTACGATGAATTGCTTGCGATGAATTGCTTACGATGAATTGCTTGCGATGAATTGTTTGCGATGAATTGCTTGCGATGAATTGCTTGCGATGAATTCCATCGCGATGAAATGCTTGCGATAAGCGAGCCTAGAATCGAAATTTTCAGTGAATTTTTCAATATAATTTACCCATTGAAAATTATTTAATGGTAAATATTGAGTCATAGACCAACCGTACTGGTTATTAATGTCGAAGTAAATTATATATTTTGTTGGTTTACTTACTTACTTACTTTCTTTCTAGGCACTACAAACCATGAAGGTTCTGGGCCTGACGTAATATCTGCTTCCACTCATCTCGGTTTGCGCAGATCTCTTCCAATTGGTGATACGAAGTTTTTTTTAAATCTGCCGATGTTTCATCTCCCCAACGGAGGTTCAGTCTCCCTCGACGTTGCTTCCCCTGAGGTCTGGCTTCAAATATCCTCTTAACTGGAGCATCAGTTGACATTCGCTCGACGTGACCAAGCCAATGAAGGCGGCTGATTTTGACTTTCGTGGCTAAATCAACGTCATTATGCAGTTCGTAAAGTTCGGCATTATATCTTCTCCGCCAGACCGCGCCATCGCTTACTGGACCATATATTCTGCGTAGAATTTTTCTTTCGAAAATACCTAGTGCTAGCTCACTTGCTTTTGGCAGTGTCCACGATTCCGAACCGTACAGCAGAACTGGGAGTATGAGCGTTTTGTACTGTTGCATTTTGGTATTCCGCGATAGGTGTTTTGAACCAAGCTGTTTTGACAAACCGAAGTAGCAACGGCTTGCCATGGTTATTCTACGTCTTATTTCTACGTTTATATCGTTTTCGATGTTAATATTGGTCCCAAAGTAGACAAACTCCTTAACTACCTCAAAGTTATATGCACCGACAGTGATATTGGATCCAATAGGATGTTGATTGGATTCCAAATATGTCGATGGCATATACTTTGTTTTATTCTCGTTTACATGAAGACCCACTTTGTTTGCCTCTTTTTCAATTTGGGTGAAGGCTTCAGTGACTGAACGTCGTTATCTTCCTACAATATCAACGTCGTCAGCAAAACCTAGTAGCTGAACTGATTTATTAAAAATTGTTCCTACCATTTTAACACCAGAATGACGTAATATGTACTCCAGTACAAGATTGAAAAGTTACAGGACAGTGCATCACCTTGTCTGAATCCAGAGTATGTTTGGAATTCATCAGACATATTACTTCCAACCGCTACCATACATTTTGTGTTTTCCAAAGTCGTTTTAGACAATCGTATGATTTTGGCCGGTACACTGAATTCGGACATGGCGGAATATACTGCCATAGGCGGCTTTAAAATCGATAAAGAGGTGGTGAGTATCGATTTGGTATTCGCGAGTCTTCTCCAGTATTTGGCGTAGTGCAAACATCTGGTCGGTTTTAGATTTACCAGGTCGGAAGCCGCATTGATAGTTACCTATCACATCGCCGCAATGGGGCTTCAGTCTTCCACACAGTATGTTGGAAAATATTTTATACGCGATATTTAACAGCGAGATTCCTCTATAATTTTCACATAGTGAAGCATCTCCTTTTTTGAAAATTGGACAAATAACACTCACACTCCAATCATTAGGCATACTTTCTTCGAGCCAGATTCTTTTAATCAGTTGGTGCATGCACTCCACCGATTTTCCACCTCCAGCTTTAAATAACTCCGCTGGCAAGCCATCAAAGCCGGCAGCTTTGTTATTTTTTAGTCTCTTGATGGCTAACTCGACTTCAGCTAAATTGGGTGGATCTGGGTCGGTTTCGTTGGTTGGAGTATTGAAGGGCCTATTCTCAATTGCACAGTCGCCACTAGTTAGCAATTTTTCAAAATGATGTTTCCATGCTCTAATTATATCCTCGTTTGCAGTCATCAAATTTCCGGAATCATTCCTCAGCGCATTTGTACCTGGCTTATAGCCATTCGCTAATTGTTTGGTTTTTCTGTAAAAGTTTCGTACATCGCCTCTGCTTCGGCTTGACTCAACCTGAATTATTTTTTCCTTTTCAAACATTCGTTTTTTTCTTCTAAGGACTTTCTTTTCTTTAGATCTTTTGTCTTTATACTCTTCCAGTGCTGCTCTTGTTTTTCGCTGCAATGCTTTCCTATAAGCCTCGTTTTTCTTCTCCGTTAGTGCCCGACCATGGGTTTCTAACCGTTGTTTCAAAACCTATGATTTGCGAAGCCGCTTGCTTCTTTGCGTCTGCGCACTGTTTCCATTTCTCATTAACGGAGGGATGAATAAGAGGTTCGGCTGTGAGTATATTTTCAATACAATCTGCATATGCACTTGCATTCTCCGGTGCTTCGAGGGCCTTAATGTTAAATTTCCTTTTTTTACTTGGGCAATTTATTCTAACATTAGCTATTCGAGCTCTGAATCTCGCATCCACTAGGAAATTATCAGAGTCGACGTTAGCTCCTCGGTATGTTCGCACATCTAATACACTTGTCGCGTGTCTTGAATCAATAAAAAGATGGTCTATTTGATTCCTTGTGCGCCCATCCGGACATAAGCAGGTTGCCTTGTGAATGTTCTTGTGTGGGAAATTTGTGGTACTTATGACCATATTTTGAGCTGCCGCAAAATCAATGATACGGTATCCATTATCAGTTGTTTGTTCATGAAGGCTATGGTCACCTACAGTTTTGCCGAAAATTCCTTCCTTCCCGATTTTTGCATTAAAGTCGCCAAGTACGATTTTAGCGTCGTACTAAGGACACAATGAGTAGGTTTTTTCTATGAAAATTCATCCTTTGCTACATCGTCCGCATTATCGGTGGCACGCTCTCACCACATATTAGGGATATATTGTAAAATTTTCCTTTCAAACGGATTTTAGCTAAGCGTTCATTGACAGGTGTAAAATCAATAATGTTTCGTCTTAGCTTACCTCCAACTATAAATCCGCAACCTAATATGTGGTGTTTTCCATGGCAGCAATAATGAATATCGCTTTTCCTTTTTTTAATTACACAACTGCCTTTCCAACGTATTTCTTGTATAGCAATGATGTCCAGCTTATACTTTTCAACAACATTTTCCAAATTGTTAGATGCACCTGGGCTGTAGAGAGTTCTCACATTCCAGGTACAAATTCTTAAATCATGGTTCTTTAAACTTTCCGGGGTCTTTTTCCAATAAATCCAATCCTTTTATCCGAGGCATTTCCTTTTAAATCTTCCATAACCTTATTTTTGAACAAATTTTTATGGGTAAGGTAGTCAATCTTACGCCAACCCCCATTTTGGAGGGCCGTAGTGGTTTGCGGTTATTGGATGGCGCCACTTCCCGCCATGTTGCAATGAAATCATTGACCAGTCTCAAGTTTTGTTTTTCCAGATGCAAGTGCAGTAACCACCCACACCCACCTCGAGGGCCTCTTTCTATTGCCCTCCCTCCTCCTTTTTCAACCGGGCTTGGGATCGTCCTTGGCGGAGTTATTTTATTTTATTTATTTATTTATTTATTTAAGAACTATGTCCCAGATGAGCCTAAGAGCTCGTATAGGGTGTATAAAATTACAGTAGTTTATTATATTAAAAGTTGTGTATATTATTATGTATGTATAACTAACAATTAAATTATATTATAATACTTGATTACAAATTAATGAAAAATTCAGTGCAAACAATAAAACAATAATGAAAAAATTAAAAATTAAAAAAAAAAAATAAAACAAGTAAAGAAACAGTCAGTCGGTGCAACCGACTTAGAAATACCCTACACCTATTTGGTTGAAATTTAAGGACATATCCATAAGTCATTTTAACACCATAGAAGCTGTTATTAATTTGATCGTAAGACATAGCTAACCAAATTAACTGTATAATACTAAAAACATTTTCTAATTACCCTATCTATTAAAAAATACTACAAATTCTTACTAATTTATCTATTTAAAAATATTAAAAAACAAACAAACTTGAAATAAATGAAAATATATTTATTCCAATTCAATTACAAAATGAAAAAATTCTAATTATTAAATTTTGTGATAAAAAGATAATCAAAGCATAATATATTTATTAATCCAAATTTTTAAAAATTGCAATATATAATAAATAATAATAAATTGCTTACGATGAATTGCTTGCGATGAATTGCTTACGATGAATTGCTTGCGATGAATTGTTTGCGATGAATTGCTTGCGATGAATTGCTTGCGATGAATTCCATCGCGATGAAATGCTTGCGATAAGCGAGCCTAGAATCGAAATTTTCAGTGAATTTTTCAATATAATTTACCCATTGAAAATTATTTAATGGTAAATATTGAGTCATAGACCAACCGTACTGGTTATTAATGTCGAAGTAAATTATATATTTTGTTGGTTTACTTACTTACTTACTTTCTTTCTAGGCACTACAAACCATGAAGGTTCTGGGCCTGACGTAATATCTGCTTCCACTCATCTCGGTTTGCGCAGATCTCTTCCAATTGGTGATACGAAGTTTTTTTTAAATCTGCCGATGTTTCATCTCCCCAACGGAGGTTCAGTCTCCCTCGACGTTGCTTCCCCTGAGGTCTGGCTTCAAATATCCTCTTAACTGGAGCATCAGTTGACATTCGCTCGACGTGACCAAGCCAATGAAGGCGGCTGATTTTGACTTTCGTGGCTAAATCAACGTCATTATGCAGTTCGTAAAGTTCGGCATTATATCTTCTCCGCCAGACCGCGCCATCGCTTACTGGACCATATATTCTGCGTAGAATTTTTCTTTCGAAAATACCTAGTGCTAGCTCACTTGCTTTTGGCAGTGTCCACGATTCCGAACCGTACAGCAGAACTGGGAGTATGAGCGTTTTGTACTGTTGCATTTTGGTATTCCGCGATAGGTGTTTTGAACCAAGCTGTTTTGACAAACCGAAGTAGCAACGGCTTGCCATGGTTATTCTACGTCTTATTTCTACGTTTATATCGTTTTCGATGTTAATATTGGTCCCAAAGTAGACAAACTCCTTAACTACCTCAAAGTTATATGCACCGACAGTGATATTGGATCCAATAGGATGTTGATTGGATTCCAAATATGTCGATGGCATATACTTTGTTTTATTCTCGTTTACATGAAGACCCACTTTGTTTGCCTCTTTTTCAATTTGGGTGAAGGCTTCAGTGACTGAACGTCGTTATCTTCCTACAATATCAACGTCGTCAGCAAAACCTAGTAGCTGAACTGATTTATTAAAAATTGTTCCTACCATTTTAACACCAGAATGACGTAATATGTACTCCAGCACAAGATTGAAAAGTTACAGGACAGTGCATCACCTTGTCTGAATCCAGAGTATGTTTGGAATTCATCAGACATATTACTTCCAACCGCTACCATACATTTTGTGTTTTCCAAAGTCGTTTTAGACAATCGTATGATTTTGGCCGGTACACTGAATTCGGACATGGCGGAATATACTGCCATAGGCGGCTTTAAAATCGATAAAGAGGTGGTGAGTATCGATTTGGTATTCGCGAGTCTTCTCCAGTATTTGGCGTAGTGCAAACATCTGGTCGGTTTTAGATTTACCAGGTCGGAAGCCGCATTGATAGTTACCTATCACATCGCCGCAATGGGGCTTCAGTCTTCCACACAGTATGTTGGAAAATATTTTATACGCGATATTTAACAGCGAGATTCCTCTATAATTTTCACATAGTGAAGCATCTCCTTTTTTGAAAATTGGACAAATAACACTCACACTCCAATCATTAGGCATACTTTCTTCGAGCCAGATTCTTTTAATCAGTTGGTGCATGCACTCCACCGATTTTCCACCTCCAGCTTTAAATAACTCCGCTGGCAAGCCATCAAAGCCGGCAGCTTTGTTATTTTTTAGTCTCTTGATGGCTAACTCGACTTCAGCTAAATTGGGTGGATCTGGGTCGGTTTCGTTGGTTGGAGTATTGAAGGGCCTATTCTCAATTGCACAGTCGCCACTAGTTAGCAATTTTTCAAAATGATGTTTCCATGCTCTAATTATATCCTCGTTTGCAGTCATCAAATTTCCGGAATCATTCCTCAGCGCATTTGTACCTGGCTTATAGCCATTCGCTAATTGTTTGGTTTTTCTGTAAAAGTTTCGTACATCGCCTCTGCTTCGGCTTGACTCAACCTGAATTATTTTTTCCTTTTCAAACATTCGTTTTTTTCTTCTAAGGACTTTCTTTTCTTTAGATCTTTTGTCTTTATACTCTTCCAGTGCTGCTCTTGTTTTTCGCTGCAATGCTTTCCTATAAGCCTCGTTTTTCTTCTCCGTTAGTGCCCGACCATGGGTTTCTAACCGTTGTTTCAAAACCTATGATTTGCGAAGCCGCTTGCTTCTTTGCGTCTGCGCACTGTTTCCATTTCTCATTAACGGAGGGATGAATAAGAGGTTCGGCTGTGAGTATATTTTCAATACAATCTGCATATGCACTTGCATTCTCCGGTGCTTCGAGGGCCTTAATGTTAAATTTCCTTTTTTTACTTGGGCAATTTATTCTAACATTAGCTATTCGAGCTCTGAATCTCGCATCCACTAGGAAATTATCAGAGTCGACGTTAGCTCCTCGGTATGTTCGCACATCTAATACACTTGTCGCGTGTCTTGAATCAATAAAAAGATGGTCTATTTGATTCCTTGTGCGCCCATCCGGACATAAGCAGGTTGCCTTGTGAATGTTCTTGTGTGGGAAATTTGTGGTACTTATGACCATATTTTGAGCTGCCGCAAAATCAATGATACGGTATCCATTATCAGTTGTTTGTTCATGAAGGCTATGGTCACCTACAGTTTTGCCGAAAATTCCTTCCTTCCCGATTTTTGCATTAAAGTCGCCAAGTACGATTTTAGCGTCGTACTAAGGACACAATGAGTAGGTTTTTTCTATGAAAATTCATCCTTTGCTACATCGTCCGCATTATCGGTGGCACGCTCTCACCACATATTAGGGATATATTGTAAAATTTTCCTTTCAAACGGATTTTAGCTAAGCGTTCATTGACAGGTGTAAAATCAATAATGTTTCGTCTTAGCTTACCTCCAACTATAAATCCGCAACCTAATATGTGGTGTTTTCCATGGCAGCAATAATGAATATCGCTTTTCCTTTTTTTAATTACACAACTGCCTTTCCAACGTATTTCTTGTATAGCAATGATGTCCAGCTTATACTTTTCAACAACATTTTCCAAATTGTTAGATGCACCTGGGCTGTAGAGAGTTCTCACATTCCAGGTACAAATTCTTAAATCATGGTTCTTTAAACTTTCCGGGGTCTTTTTCCAATAAATCCAATCCTTTTATCCGAGGCATTTCCTTTTAAATCTTCCATAACCTTATTTTTGAACAAATTTTTATGGGTAAGGTAGTCAATCTTACGCCAACCCCCATTTTGGAGGGCCGTAGTGGTTTGCGGTTATTGGATGGCGCCACTTCCCGCCATGTTGCAATGAAATCATTGACCAGTCTCAAGTTTTGTTTTTCCAGATGCAAGTGCAGTAACCACCCACACCCACCTCGAGGGCCTCTTTCTATTGCCCTCCCTCCTCCTTTTTCAACCGGGCTTGGGATCGTCCTTGGCGGAGTTATTTTATTTTATTTATTTATTTATTTATTTAAGAACTATGTCCCAGATGAGCCTAAGAGCTCGTATAGGGTGTATAAAATTACAGTAGTTTATTATATTAAAAGTTGTGTATATTATTATGTATGTATAACTAACAATTAAATTATATTATAATACTTGATTACAAATTAATGAAAAATTCAGTGCAAACAATAAAACAATAATGAAAAAATTAAAAATTAAAAAAAAAAAATAAAACAAGTAAAGAAACAGTCAGTCGGTGCAACCGACTTAGAAATACCCTACACCTATTTGGTTGAAATTTAAGGACATATCCATAAGTCATTTTAACACCATAGAAGCTGTTATTAATTTGATCGTAAGACATAGCTAACCAAATTAACTGTATAATACTAAAAACATTTTCTAATTACCCTATCTATTAAAAAATACTACAAATTCTTACTAATTTATCTATTTAAAAATATTAAAAAACAAACAAACTTGAAATAAATGAAAATATATTTATTCCAATTCAATTACAAAATGAAAAAATTCTAATTATTAAATTTTGTGATAAAAAGATAATCAAAGCATAATATATTTATTAATCCAAATTTTTAAAAATTGCAATTATTTTAAATGGTTAGTTTATATACCTAATAGAAAAACTTATAAACGCAAAATATGCAATAAATGTATCTCTAAAATACAATTAAAAATTTACACCTTTTCATATAATTCATTTAAATATAAAAATAAATTTTACATAAATGCAGCAAGTACCTTTGAACATAGCTGAACCACTACAATTAAGTCTAGATTTCGGAGACACATAGGACATAGGAAATATATTCTTTGGCTTCGAAATTAAACTCGACCACAACCAATTCCCATGGTACTTACATTACTAGTAACCTACTGTTAAATTTCATCTAAATACCGGCATTATTTTTTGAGTTATGGTGTTTTTATATATGAGATATATGATATATGAATTATGGTACGATTTCGCCCATATGAAGTCCCGTCATACTTTCAATACTAGTTAACCCTTGTACACAATTGGAACGCTCTATCTTAATTTTAAGTTACTAGTTTTATTAATTTCGATGATAAGCTTTTACACATTGGGGGGTCTAAGATAGGTTCCGAACCACCACTCCAATTGATCCCAAATTAGGGGGGCACGCAAGAAATAGTAAAGAACACCCTTGTGGCAAATTGGAAGCTTCTACATTTGTTTCAAGTAACTATCTTTATTAATTCCGAAAATATGCTTTAAGGGCCTAAGAACTGAGTGGCTGGTCCCCGATCCACTACTCCAATGGGGCCCAAATTTCAAAGACACTTACGAAATAGGAAAGGACACCCTGATACCAAATTTGGAGGTTCTATCTTCATTGGTTTCGGAATTATGCTCGTTTGGCCTAAATTCGATCAAAAAGTTCTAAGTTACGAACCCATTGTCCAATCCTCACCGTACGTAATCACCGCCGTAGTTTCGCTGCCAATAACCTACAGCACAAATTTCATGAAGATAGCCTCATTAGTTGTTGAGTTATCGTGATTTTTTATATATGTTCCTTAGCCCTGACATCGATTAAAAGGTCCGGAATCCGAACCGTTGGGCTGATTTTGTCCTCATATAGACCGCGCTGTACTTATAGTACTAGTTAACCCTTGTACACAATTTGAACGGTCTATCCTAATTTAAAGTAACTATTTTTAGTAATTTCGATTATAAGCCTTTAAAACTTGGGAGGTCTGAGAGGGGTACAGAACCACCACTCCAATTGATCCCAAATTAGGGGAACACGCAAGAGATAGTAAAGAACGCTCTTGTGGCAAATTGGAAGCTTCTACATTTTTTCAAGTTGTTATCTTTATTAATTTTAAAGATATGCTTTAAGGTCTTCGGAAATGTGTGGCTGGTCCCCGACCCACTACTTCAATGGGACCCAAATTCACAAGACACTTAGGAAATAGGAAGGGACACCCTGATACTAAATTTGGAGGTTCTATCTTCATTGGTTTCGGAATTATGCTTGTTTGGCCTAAATTCGATCAAAAAGTTCTAGGTTCCGAACCCATGGTCCAATCCCCAACTTACGCAATTCCCGAAGTGTTTTCATTACTAGTAACCTACACCACAAATTTGATGAAGATAGCGTCATTAGTTGTTGAGTTATCGTGATTTTTTATATTTGTTCGTTAGTCCTGAAACCGATTAAAAGGTCCAGAATCCGAACCCATGGGCCGATTTCGCCCATATGCAATCCCCGCCGTACTTTCAGTCCTTGTAACCTACAGTTAAAATTTCATCAAGATAGCTCCATTATTTTTTGAGTTATCGTGCCTACGGACGGACGGACGGACGGACATGGCTATATCGACTAAGGCGGTCACGCTGATCACAAATATATATACTTTTCCATATCTAGCTCGCTTCCTTTAGGTGGTTACAAACACCATACCAAAGTTAATATACCCCTTTACCTATTCTATAGGTGTAGGGTATAAAAAGCAAGAGAAGAATAAACATAAAAGAGAGCATAAATAAACTAGAATTGAAATTTAAGACTGAATGTGATTGCTATTGTTATTGATTATAGTACTTGAGCATTAATGTATTTCTAACTGAGCTTTTAAATTTTTTATATGTGAATGTTTTAATGTCACTTGGAATATTATTGTACAGCTTGATTGATTGGTTAAGTATTGTAGTGTTTCCCGAGTTCATACGCAAATGATTTGCCGTTCTAGTGATGTAGTTATGAATTTCATTGTTGACAATCAGTTTTGTGTTTGATTTTATATTTTTTATCTGTAAATTATGTATTTGTAATATTTGAGCTAAATTTCTACTGTCTTCTACTTTATGAATTTCGTACTGCTAATGAATTTGATTAGTAGATATTCTACGATTAAGTTGATAAATATTTTTTTGTGCCTTATTTTTAATTCTTTGTAATTTATTTAAATTATTTTTGTTGGTTTACTAGGATCAAAATTTGGTATATATATGTTATTTGATTCGGAATAGCGTTTCGTAACTTAAGTTAGACCTCCTCTTATCCCATTTTCAATAAATAGTACCATATCAATATCAGTTAATAACTCAAGATTAGTTTTTGTGTATTTTAGCATGGCATCCCAAGAATATCCAGGCAAAGTAAAATAATGTGCCGGATCTAAATCATAAGTTCTCATACAACTTTTTCTAAACTTTTCAAATATATCCGTTAGTAGCAAAACATCAGTTTTTAAATATAAATCAGAGTATTCTCCTAAATTTTTAATTTTAAATTCACTCCATATTTCTTTTGCATGATTGTAATCGTCATCAGTTATATTTGATTTATTTAATTCATTATAAAAAAATTTTTTTTTTTTGTAATTCTGATTCTAAACACAATCGGTTAAAGTAATAAATTGAGATTTTAAATTGGGGAACTCCTTTACATTTTCAGCTAATATTTCTAAACTACTAGCTAAAAATTTAAATGAATCTATAAACCTAAATTTAATGTTACAATTTTCTATTTATTTTGTAAAACTAATATATTTTTCCTTATTTAATGGAAGTAAATCTATCTTACCCAAGATTACTGAATTTAGTTGTTTAATGATAAAATGTGAATCATAGCCAGTTAGTTATGAAAAGTTACAGAAACATATAACGAATTTTGGTAGGCTACATTACATTTGTGTTACACCTCGATATTCCCCACTTAAATGATCATGATCTTTACATTTAACGTCGATTGTTAAAAATGATTCATTACATATAAAGCAAACTTCTGCGCTTTCAAACTCAGCTTGTTGTGCACTTGTTAACGATTTCATTCTAAGTGGTGATTTTAAATCTGTTTCTAATAAAATTGAAATCATTTTTATTCTCCTCTATGAAAATTATATTTTATATTCTCAAAATAGCTTGATTTTACGTAGTAGCCCATAGAAAATGGAATATATTCTTGATAACTCTTATCTAAATTGAATTTTCTTAATAAGCATTCAATATCTGCATAAATTACACATGGCACCATTAATTTATTTTGAAGTTCTTAAATTTGAGATTATTTTCATTGTTTTCTGGTAAAACGATAGCACAGTTATTAACTTTTTCACAGTATTTTATATGACATAATAATTTTTTATTTGATGAAAAATAATTCAAGCATCTATCACAAAAATATTTTTGTCTCTTATTCTTAGACAGTTCATTTGAAAGTAACCTTGACATATTTTTTATTAAAACAATGATATTTAATTTTTTCTTTTAAATTTGTTTCATCTTCATAATATGTGTTTAATTTGTTCTTTTTTATACCCTACACCTATAGAATAGGTAAAGGGGTATATTAACTTTGGAATGGTGTTTGTAACCACCTAAAGGAAGCGAGCTAGATATGGAAAAGTATATATATTTGTGATCAGCGTGACCGCCTTAGTCGATATAGCCATGTCCGTCCGTCCGTCCGTCCGTAGGCACGATAACTCAAAAAATAATGGAGCAATCTTGATGAAATTTTAACTGTAGGTTACTAGGACTGAAAGTACGGCGGGGATTGCATATGGGCGAAATCGGCCCATGGGTTCGGATTTTGGACCTTTTAATCGATCGAAGGGCTAACGAACATATATAAAAAATCACGATAACTCAACAACTAATGAGTCTATCTTCATGAAATTTGTGCTGTCGGTTATTGGTAATGAAACTACGGCGGTGATTACGTACGGTGAGGATTGGACAATGGGTTCGGAACTGAGAACTTTTTGATCGAATTTAGGCCAAACTAGCGTAATTCCGAAACCAATGAAGATATAACCTCCAAATTTGGTATCAGGGTGTCCCTTCCTATTTCCTAAGTGTCTTGGAAATTTGGGCCCCATTGGAGTAGTGGGTCGGGGACCAGCCACACATTTCCGAAGACCTTAAAGCATATCTTTAAAATTAATAAAGATAACAACTTGAAAAAATGTAGAAGCTTCCAATTTGCCACAAGAGCGTTCTTTACTATCTCTTGCGTGTTCCCTTAATTTGGGATCAATGGGAGAGGTGGTTCAGTACCCCTCTCAGACCTCCCAAGTTTTAAAAGCTTATAATCGAAATTACTAAAAATAATTACTTAAAATTAAGATAGACCGTTCAAATTGTGTACAAGGGTTAACTAGTACTACAAGTAAAGCAGGGGCTGTATAAGGGCGAAATCAGCCCATGGGTTCGGATTCTGGACCTTTTAGTCGGTGTCAGGGATAACGAACATATATTAAAAATCACGATAACACAACAACTAATGAGTCTATCTTCATGAAATTTGTGCTGTAGGTTATTGGTAATGAAACTACTTCGGGGATTGTGTAAGGTCGGGATTGGACCATGGGTTCGGAACCTAGAACTTTTTGATCGAATTTAGGCCAAACGAGCATAATTCCGAAACCAATGAAGATGGAACCCCCAAATTTGGTATCAGGGTGTCCCTTCCTATTTCCTAAGTGTCTTGGAAATTTGGGCCCCATTGGAGTAGTGGGTCGGGGACCAGCCACACATTTCCGAAGACCTTAAAGCATATCTTTAAAATTAATAAAGATAACAACTTGAAAAAATGTAGAAGCTTCCAATTTGCCACAAGAGCGTTCTTTACTATCTCTTGCGTGTTCCCTTAATTTGGGATCAATGGGAGAGGTGGTTCAGTACCCCTCTCAGACCTCCCAAGTTTTAAAAGCTTATAATCGAAATTACTAAAAATAATTACTTAAAATTAAGATAGACCGTTCAAATTGTGTACAAGGGTTAACTAGTACTACAAGTAAAGCAGGGGCTGTATAAGGGCGAAATCAGCCCATGGGTTCGGATTCTGGACCTTTTAGTCGGTGTCAGGGATAACGAACATATATTAAAAATCACGATAACACAACAACTAATGAGTCTATCTTCATGAAATTTGTGCTGTAGGTTATTGGTAATGAAACTACGGCGGTGATTACGTACGGTGAGGATTGGACAATGGGTTCGGAACTGAGAACTTTTTGATCGAATTTAGGCCAAACTAGCGTAATTCCGAAACCAATGAAGATATAACCTCCAAATTTGGTATCAGGGTGTCCCTTCCTATTGCGTAAGTGTCTTTGAAATTTGGGCCCCATTGGACTAGTGGGTCGGAGACCAGCCACTCAGTTCCGAGGACCTTAAAGCATATTTTCGAAATTAATAAAAATAGTAACTTGAAACAAATCTAGAAGCTTCAAATTTGGCCCAGGGTGTTCTTTACTATTTCTTCCATGCCCCCCTAATTTGGGATCATTTGGAGTGGTGGTTCAGGACCTCTCTTAGACCCCCAAATGTGTAAAAGCTTATCATCGAAATTAATAAAACTAGTAACTTAAAATTAAGATAGAACGTTCCAATTGTATACAAGGGTTAACTAGTATTGAAAGTATGACGGGACTTCATATGGGCGAAATTGTACCATGGTTTCGGGTTCTGGAACCCTTGACAAGTTCAAGGACTAAAAAACATATATCTTAAAAACACCATAACTCAAAAAATAATGCCGGTATTTTGATGAAATTTAAACTCTAGGTTACTAGTAATAAAAGTACCATGCGAATTGGTTCTGGTCGAGTTTAATTTCAAAGCCAAAGAATATATTTCCTATGTCCTATGTGTCTCCGAAATCTAGACTAAATTGTAGTGGTTCAGCTATGTTCAAAGGTACTTGCTGCATTTATGTAAAATTTATTTGAATATTTAAATGAATTATATGAAAAGTTCAAAATTTGTAATTGTATTTTAGAAGTACATTTATTGCATATTTGTCGTTTATAAGCTTTTCTATTAGGTATATAAACTAACCATTTAAAATAATTGCAATTTTTAAAAATTTGGATTATTAAATATATTATGCTTTGATTATCTTTTTATCACAAAAATTAATAAATAGAATTTTTTCATTTTGTAATTGAATTGGAATAAATATATTTTCATTTATTTCAAGTTTGTTTGTTTTTTAACATTTTTAAATAGATAAATTAGTAAGATTTTGTAATATTTTTTAATAGATAGTGTAATTAGAAAATGTTTTTAGTATTATAAAGTTAATTTGGTTAGCTATGTCTTACTATCAAATTAATAACAGCTTTTATGATGTTAAAATGACTTATGGATATGTCCTTAAATTTGAACCAAATAGGTGTAGGGTATTTCTAAGTCGGTTGCACCGACTGACTGTTTCTTTACTTGTTTCATACATATTTTGCACTAATAATAGATTGATATGTGTTTCTTGTTTAAACTTCTGTAGGTAAAACGGAACAACTTTGAAATTACTTGCCTTAATTAATTCTAGTCCGAAAACGTTTATTGAAATAGAATTTAACTTTTCAAATTTTGGAATGTCATTTAATAGAACTGCGAAGGTAATACCATTAAAATTCAATACTTCTCTATAGTTTTGATAACTTGAGATACGATCAGAGTGAGCTGTATTTGGATTTAGTGCAGCCATTATACGCCACGCAAAGCATGCATCATCACAGTTTTTAATATTTATACACGCCTTTTTCTTTTTTATCGAAAGTGGAAAATCAATGTAAGATGATGCTGAAGCAAATGAAGAAAATGTATTTATATTTACAAGTAAGTTAATTCTAGAAGATTTATTTAAATCTTTTTTTATTTTTATTTTTAATTTAAAATTTGATTTTTTAGTTTATCATACCATTCCTCATTAGCGTTATTCATTTTTAACACCACCACATTCTGTATTTAAATATTTTAGATGATATTCATTTTCTTCATTGCTTACTTTAACAAATTCACCACAAAGGTAACTTTAATTGAATTATATTCTAACAATATCTGTTTAATTTTATCTTTTACAATTTCTTTACATTTTTCTAAAACAACCTTAGGATCTATCTCAGATATATTAGTTATAACACCACTTTCAATTCTTTTTTTGAAAGCAGTATTTAATGTTCTCTATTGCAATTCACGGTCTTTATTCACTGTCAATTTATTTTTTATTTTATATTTAAAAGATTGTAAATGTCCTATTGTAGTTAATAGTGATGATTTCACTCCGCTTTTAGAATTTATATTTTCTTTACATAATTGTTCTAATAGATTTAAGTCCTTTAATAGTGAAATCAGATAAGACTTTACTTCTTTATTATTTTCACTCTGCTCATTTTCTTTAACTAATTTAATATGTTTTTTTAGAATTTTCTTAGCAATTTCAGACATTTTTGTGATTTTTTATTTATTTGTTTTTTATTTAAAAAAATTAATTTTCATTCTTTAATTTAATGAATTTTAGCAGAGATATGAAATGAAACTAAATTTCCTAATTAGAATTTATTAATTTTACTATTGAGGAAAAGGAAATCAAAAGAACTCTGAAATAAATAGAAAAATAAAAAAAAGTTAATCTCTGAAATCAAAAGAACTCTGAAATAAGTAGAATAAATATAAAAAAAAAGTTCATCTCTGAAATCACAAGAGCTGTGAAATAAATAGAATAAATAAAAAAAAAAGTATATTTCTACTTTCTTAGTTTTTATTTAAAAGTAAAAAAAAATTACAAGTAGTACATATTTATTGATTCATTGCCAAGTGATCTTGAGAAAATAAATCCTCTACTACTAACTTATATTTATATAATGAAGGTGAAACCATATAAATATTAGGTTCATCATTCAATATTTTCATTTGTGGTTCCTTCAAAATGTTCATCATATATGCAGGTGAAAAGAATACTGCATTTTCAAACTCCAGCAAGATCCTTTGACCGTACTGTGTATGAACTTTCTTCATCATTAAAATATGGTAATATTTGTTACGTATTACCTCCTTGGCTGTCAATGGTTTTTTGAATGATGACTTCTTGTCAACTTCCTCGTTAAACTGGTTGAGTATGTCTTCCACAACATCTGCCTTTCTTTTTCTGTTTATTGGAGCTGCACTTGATGTAGATGGTTGTTGATATAGATGATTGATACCACTTGGTTTTTGTGGTGGTGCAATCATGATGTCATCTAAAATTTCAATTGTATCCATTGCAATGTGTTTTGTAAGTAATGAAATAATTAAAATTTTCGTTTCTTTTATACAAAATCCTTTGTACTTACGTACTTATTTTTATTTCCTATGAATGAGAACAAAATTGAAAAATTAAAATTAAGTTTTATAGCTGATAAGAAATTGTGATTTAAGATTTTTTTTCTTTTGTTTTAAATAGCAAAACATATAAATTCTTCGAAAACAAATAACAACAACAACATTACTTTATAATTACTGTATAGTCATGAAAAAAAAACTTTAATTATACAGGAGATTCCCTGACGTCATATTTCTTAAAAAATTTTTAAAATACAATATTTAATATTAACAACAAATTATTTTTTTTTCTCTTTTTTCACAACTTAAAATTGTAAGAACCACAAAAAGTTCTTATCACCAGAACATAATATTCAAAGTGGAAAAAAATTTATAAAAGCTTTTAATTTAATTCTTTAAAAAATATTTCAAATCTTCACGCCTGGTATTCTAAATTCCAAAATAAGTAACTTAATCTAAAATTTATTCGATCAGTCATAGATGAGTCATAATCCTTATCTTATCTCTTATCATTTCCTTATCGTTAACATCAATCCTTATCTTTAACATTTGTGACGTCACTTCCTGGTCTAGATTCGCTTAGGCATACTACTAAAGTCCAGAATCCGAATCCTTGGGCCGATTTCGTCAATATGCAGTCAGCCCTGTACTTTAAATACTAGTTAATCCTTGTACACAAGTGGAACGTTCTATATTAATTTTAAGTTACTATTTTTAGTAATTTCGATTATAAGCTTTTAAACCTTTGGAGGTCTAAGAGGATTACTGAACCACCACTCTAATAGGTCCCAAATTGTGGGGACACACAAGAAATAGTAAAGAACAACCTTGTGCCAAATTTGAAGCTTCTACATGTTTTCAAGTTGCTATCTTTATTAATTTTAAAAATATGCTTTAAGGTCTTCAGAAATGTGTGGCTGGTCCCCGACCCACTACTCCAATAGGGCCCAAATTACAAGTACACTAAGAAATTAGCAGGAACGCCCTGATACCAAATTTGGAGGTTCTATTTTCATTGGTTTCCGAATTATGCTAGTTTGGCCTAAATTCGATCAAAAAGTTCTAGGTTCCGAACCCATAGTCCAATATCGATCGTACGCACTCCCCGCCTTAGCCTCATTACTAGTAACCTACAGCACAAATTTGATGAAGATAGAGTCATTAGTTGTTGAGTTATCATGATTTTTTATATATGTTCGTTAACCTTTGGACCGATTAAAAGGTCCAGAATCCGAACCCATGGCCCGATTTCGCCCATTGGCAATCCCCGTCCTACTTTCAGTGCTAGTAAACCTGCAGTTAAAATTTCATCAAGATAGCTCTATTATTTTTTGAGTTATCGTGTTTACGGATGGACGGACGGACATGGCTAAATCGACTTAGGAGGTCACGCTGATCACAAATATATATACTTTTCCATATCTAGATCACTTCCTTTAGGTGGTTACAAACACCATACCAAGGTTAATGTACCCCTTTACCTCTTCTATAGGTGTAGGGTATAAAAACAGTGATGATGCATGCTTTGCGTGGTGTATAATGGCTGCGCTAAATCCAAATACAGCTCATTCTGATCGTATCTCAAGTTATCAAAACTATAGAGAAGTATTGAATTTTAATGGTATTACCTTCCCAGTGCTATTAAATGACATTCCAGAATTTGAAAAGTTAAATTCTATTTCAATAAACGTTTTCGGACTAGAATTAATTAAGGCAAGTAATTTCAAAGTTGTTCCGTTTTACCTACAGAAGCTTAAACAAGAAACACATATCAATCTATTATTAGTGCAAAATATTTATGAAAAAAAGAACAAATTAAACACATATGAAGATGAAGATGAAACAAATTTAAAAGAAAAAATTAAATATCATTATGTTTTAATAAAAAATATGTCAAGGCTACTTTCAAATGAACTGTCCAAGAATAAGAGACAAAAATATTTTTGTGATAGATTGAATTATTTTTCATCAAATGAAAAATTATTATGTCATACAAAATACTGTGAAAAAGAAAAAGTTAATAACTGTGCTATCGTTTTACCAGAAAACAATGAAAATAATCTCAAATTTAAGAACTTCAAAAATAAATTAATGGTGCAATGTGTAAATTATGCAGATATTGAATGCTTATTAAGAAAAATCAATTTAGATAAGAGTTATAAAGAACATATTCCATTTTCTATGGGCTACTATATAAAATCAAGCTATATTGAAAATACAAAATATAATTTTTATAGAGGAGAAAATTGTATTGAATGGTTTCTAAATGAGTTAAAAATGATTGCAATTTTATTGAAATCGAATGAAATCGTTAACAAGTGCACAACAAGCTGAATTTGAAAGCGCAGAAGTTTGCTTTATATGTAATGAATAATTTTTAACAAAAGACGTTAAATGTAAAGATCATGATCTTTTAAGTGAGGAATATCAAGGTGCAACACACAGCAAATGTAATGTAGCCTACCAAAATGCGTTATATGTTCCTGTAATTTTTCATAATCTAACTGGCTACGATTCACATTTTATCATTAAACAACTAAATTCAGTAATCTTGGGTAAGATAGTTTTAATTCCATTAAATAAGGAAAAATATATTAATTTAACAAAATATATAGAAAATAGTAACAATAAATTTAGGTTTATAGATTCATTTAAATTTTTAGATAGTAGTTTAGAAATATTAGCTGAAAATGTAAAGGAGTTCCCCAATTTAAAATCTCAATTTGTTAATTTAACCGATTGTCAATATAGTTTACTTAAGAAGAAGGGAATATATCCCTTTGATTATATTGATTGTCCGAAAAAATTTTTAGAATCAGAATTACCAGGAAAAAATTTTTTTTATAATGAATTAAATAAATCAAATATAACTGATGACGATTACAATCATGCGAAAGAAATATGGAGTGAATTTAAAATTAAAAATTTAGGAGAATACTCTGATTTATATTTAAAAACTAATGTTTTGCTACTAACGGATATATTTGAAAAGTTTAGAAAAAGTTGTATGAGAACTTATGATTTAGATCCGGCACATTATTTTACTTTGCCTGGATATTCTTGGGATGCCATGCTAAAATACACAAAAACTAATCTTGAGTTATTAACTGATATTGATATGGTACTATTTATTGAAAATGGGATAAGAGGAGGTCTAACTTAAGTTACGAAACGCTATTCCGAATCAAATAACATATATATACCAAATTTTGATTCTAGTAAACCAACAAAATATATAATTTACTTCGACATTAACAACCAGTACGGTTGGTCTATGACTCAATATTTACAATTAAATAATTTTCAATGGGTAAATGATATTGAAAAATTCACTGAAAATTTCGTAAGTAATATTTCTGATGAATCTTCTGTAGGATTTATATTTGAAGTAGATTTGAAGTTGAACTTCCTCAAAAGCTTTATGATTTACATAAAGATTTACCTTTTTGTCCTGAGCATTTGCCAATAAATTCCAATGATAAAAAATTATTAGCTACTTTGTTTGATAAAAATAACTGTTCTATTCACTACAGAAATTTAAAAATATCTTTAAAACATGGATTAAAAAGAAAAAAAATTCATAAAATATTACAATTTAATCAATCGCCATATCTAAAGCCCTATATATTATTAAATACTAAACTTCCTACACAAACCACTGACAAATTTGAAAAAGAGCAATATAAACTAATGAATAATACAATTTTTGGTAAAACAATAGAAAATGTTAGAAAACGTTGTGATGTAAAACTCAAAACATATTGGCACGGTCGGTATGGAGCTAATTCATTGATTGCATCACCATATTTTAAAAGTTCTTCCATTTTTAACGAAAATTTAGTTGCAATAGAACTATATAAAACAGAAATAATTTTTGATAAACCCATCTACGTAGGCATGTCAATATTAGATATTTCGAAAACATTAATTTATGAATTTTATTATAATTATATGAAAGAGAATTTTCAACAGGATTGTAATCTTTTGTATAGACTGTCTTATTTTAGAAATAACTAATAAAAATATATATGAAAGTATTAGAAAATATTGTAATGAACGGTTTGACACTAGCGATTATCCTTTAGGTAATAAGTGGGGAATTCCTTTAGTTAATAAAAAAGTAGTAGGATTAATGAAGGATGAAATCAATGGTAATATTATTACAGATTTTATAGGTTTAAGATGAAAAATGTATTCAATAAAAGTAAATAATACAAAATGTATAAAAAAAATAAAAGGTATTAAAAAAAATGTTGTAGAAAAAGAAATAGAATTTGAGGATTATAAAAAAAGTTTAGATGAAAATATAAATAAAACAATTGTTCAAAATTTAGTTCAATCAGAAAATCACAATGTAAATAGTATTAAGCAACAAAAAGTAGCTTTAGATTCAAATGATAATAAGAGATTTATATTAAATCACTCATATAATACCCTACCTTGGGGTCATTATTCAATTTGATTAAAATAAATTAAAATGTAATGAAAATAAACAAAAAACTATTTTATTCATAAAAAAAAAACACAATTTTTATATTTTTATTTCCTAGTTAATGTGTTAAACTTACAAAAAAATAAAAAAAAATTAATATGTCATAATGTGTCATAATGTGTCATAATGTAAATAGTATTAGACAGAAAAAAGTAGCTTTAAATTCAAATGATGATAAAAGATTTTTATTAAGTAACTCATATGAAACTTTACCTTGGGATCATTATTTATTAAATGAAAGTAATAATACAAATTAGTAATTTTAATACTTTATTTATTGAATTATGTAACAAATTTAATTATAATAAAGAATTATGTAACAAATTTAATTATAATAAAAATATTTTAAAATAAAAAAATAAATACATATACATAGTGTGTTTTATTTTTTTACATGTGAAAAATTTGTTTTTTTTTTCAACTTTCATTTTCCTGTTGGAGTGTAAAAGGCATTCAATAGTGATTTTAATAAAAAAACATTTTCCAAAGCACAAAAACCAATATGGTTAAAAGAACATCTTTTGGAACAATGAATTTGTTGATTCTGCAAAATTTTTAAACTTGTAAAATCATGTTCATCCATATTAATTATATTGCACATTTTTAAGTTTTTTTCGACCCAATTTTTTTATTACTACCTTTTACATAAATTTTGGTATAATTGTTTACAAATATTTTTAAAAAATTGATGATTTTAGAAAAATTTGCTTTACCTTCGAACCATTGAAATCCATGATGATTTTTTGTTAACCAATTATTTATTTGCTTTGTTTTTGCGTTTAGGTAATGATAACTGAATGGTGGCTTAATGATAAAATGTTGAATCTCATTTTCTGCTGAAATAACTGCTATTTCCTTTAAGATGAATTTATTGTCATTATCTCGAAATCCTTGAACATCAATGATTATATAATTCATGTTTAAGTTTCTCGCAGCGTAGGTTTTTATAGATCAGTTCATTTATTTAGAAATTTAGATTATTTTGTTAATTTCCCCTGTTAACGGTTTAAATTCAACTAAACGGTCATGCAAAATAAGACAATAAGCTGTAGTATTGTCTGGAATTTTTTTTAAAGTCTTTAATTCAATTTTAACATCAACTGGACCCATTTTAAGATTATCATTTTGATAACGAGTATCAATTATGAAGATTGGAGAATCAGTTTTAAAGTGTTCCCAAGAAACTAAAGGTTCTGATATTGAGTTATTATAATAAAAGCTTCTAAAATTTTAATAGTAACGGTACACTAAAAAAGCGAAAATGCGACATTTACTACAGCTGCCATGAAAAGCACCACATATTAGGATGCGGTTTTGTAGTGGGAGAAAGGTTGAGGTCGTTGGTCATTGACTTTACACCTGTCAATGAACGACTTGCAACCATCCGCATCAAAGGCAGATTTTACAACATCTCCATAATATGTGCGCATGCTCCTACCTACGAAGCAGAGGATGCAGACAAGGAAGAATATTACGATACCTTTGAGAGAACATACGCAGCCTGCCCCGAACACGATGCCAAGATTGTAATCGGAGATTTTAATGCTAAAGTCGGTAGAGAAGCAATACATGGAAAAACAATTGGTAATCATAGTCTCCACAACACCACCACATACAATGGTTACCGATTAGTTAATTTTGCAGCTGCGCGTAACATGGTTATAAGTAGCACCAAATTTTCACATAAGAACATCCACAAAATAACCTGGCTATACCCTGATGGTCCTACAACTAATCAGATTGACCATCTATTGATTGACGCACGACACTCAACATCCGTGCTAGATGTACGAATCTTCAGAGGGGCTAACATCGACTCTGATCATTATCTAATAGCGGCACAATTCAGAGCACGAATATCTAATGTGAGGAAGCTGCAGAACACACGATCACAAAAATTCCACATTAGAAGCCTACAATCGCCTGATATAGCCAGAGAATACAGCCAACAAATTAGCTCTAGACTCCAATCGGCACCTCCTTTGAATAATCCATCCATCGATGAACAATGGCAACATTGTTCTAACATTATCAAGGAGGTGGCTTCAAATACCATAGGTTTCGAACCAACACCAACCAGAAACCCTTGGTATGATGAAGAATGCTCAATTAAAACAGCACTCAAAAATGTAGCATACCGCAAGACCCTGCAGAGGAAAACCAGAGCGGCGCAGGAGGAGTACAGAGCTAAAAGACGAGATGAAAAGTACACCATTAGGCGAAAAAAAAGGGTTTATGAAAAATCTCGTCTTGTGGACATTGAAACATGCAGAGACAGAGGCGAAGTACGTAAGTTCTACAAACAAGCCAAGCAGTTGGCAGCTGGCTACAAACAACGTACACACGCGCTTAAAGACAGCATGGGAAATTTGGTAACCGATACGCGAGAGATATTGAAGACATGGAAACAACATTTCGAACAGTTGTTAAATGATGGGCATACAGAACACCAGAATAATGCACCAGTCACAATGATCAACGATGACGAAACACTACCACCGAGCCTAATGGAAGTTGATCAAGCCATTCAGAAACTGAAAAATAATAAAGCTGCTGGTTCAGATGGAATCCCAGCTGAGTTATTTAAGGTAGCAGGAGAAGATTTGGTTAGGAGCATGCACCAACTCATCACCAGAGTCTGGATGGAAGAATGCATGCCCGATGACTGGAACATTAGCACCATATGCCCCATCCACAAAAAGGGCGATGCCATGTCATGTGCCAACTATAGAGGAATATCTCTATTGAATGTCGCGTACAAGATCCTTTCCAACGTAATATACGAACGACTGAAACCACATTGCAATAACATCATAGGCAACTACCAATGTGGTTTCCGTCCTGGTAAGTCTACCATCGACCAAATCTTCGCATTGAGGCAAATCCTGGAGAAGACCCATGAATTTCAAATCGATACACACCATCTTTTTATCGATTTTAAGGCAGCCTACGACAGTATCTATTGCCGGGAACTGTACATTGCAATGTCGGAATATAGCATACCATCCAAGCTTATCCGACTTTGCCAAGTAACACTGGAAAACACTAAATGTGCAGTTGCTATTGGAGGAAATATGTCGGAGCTCTTTCGCACATGCACCGGCTTCCGTCAAGGTGATGCACTGTCGTGCGACTTCTTCAATTTAGTGCTCGAACAGATTATACGCCGCTCTGGTGTCAACACCGAAGGAACAATCTTCAGAAAATCTGTTCAGCTATTAGGCTTCGCGGACGACGTCGACATAATAGCAACATCACAACGAGCCGTCATCGAAGCCTTCGTCCGTATTGAAGAAGAAGCAAAGAAAATGGGTCTTCTAGTGAACGAGAACAAAACGAAGTATATGTTATCAACAAATAAAGAGGCCAGAATACATCGAGCAGGCCCAAACATCACTGTTGGTACATATAACTTTGAGGTAGTTAAGGAGTTTGTCTACCTAGGTACAAATGTAAACTCCGCAAATTTTTTTTTTTTTTTTTTTTTTTTACGAGGGAATGGAACGCTCGAAAGCCACCCATTGAAATTTTGCGGTATTTCGTTGGGTAGTGTGCGATTTTAACGCACCAAAACCACACCCTTTTTGAACCAAACTTTAGGAAGGAACCTGTGATACAAATGTACAGTTTGGTTACAGGGATGGGATATGAAAGGATTTTGGGATTGTCGGAGGATATTTGGGAATTTGGGATTATGGTGGATGGGGAAAATTTGGAGGGATATTTAGGAGAAAGATGTTAATATTCTTCTTAAATTTATTTAAGTCGTACATATACGAATTACCAACTTTAGGAAACACATTGGACGGAATGTGATTCCATAATCTCGACATGCGCATAACAAACGAATTTCCATAGGCCGTGTTTCGCCATCTTAACAATTCGACGCAGTAGGGATGAGCATCTGTTGCACTCCTTGTTTCACGTTGGAAAACTTTGAGTGGAGGCATTAATTGTTTTATTTCCTTAGAACAGGTGTTCGTCCCCACTAGGTATCTATAAAACAGGGTAAGTGACCAGACTGTACGCCGATGGCTAAGTGGAGTGAGCGTTGAGGTAACACTGGGATCATTTATAAGACGAATAGCTCTGTTTTGCACTTTATCAAGATATCCCAGCGCTGATTGGGGAGCACCAGCCCAGATATGTGCATTATACTCCATTTTTGGTCTAATATATGTTTTATAGATATTGAGGAGATCTAATGGAGAGAAGTAAGTTTTACAGCGATACAAAAAACCCAAACACTTAGCTGCATCTTTAGCTATACCAAAAATGTGATTTGACCAAGTCAATTTCTGGTTTAACTCGATGCCCAAAATATTTAAATCTGTTGAGTGCTGCAAAGCTTCTCCCTGAAAAATCAAGTTGGGAATGGAAGTTGCTATTTTTCGCGAGATGAGACAGCATTGGGTTTTCTTCGTGTTGAATTGAACACGATTATTTTCACCCCATTTGTGAATTTTTGCTAAATCGTTATTTAGCTCACTGACAGTGAAATTTTTTGCTGTTGTATTAACCTGATGATTAATGTTACAGCGGCTATGAAATTCATAGGAAGCTACAAGGGTGCTGTCATCTGCGAAACTGTGAATTGGATTGGAAGTTAAAGATAGAAGATCATTAATGAATATTAAGAAGAGGGTGGGAGAAAGAACAGAACCTTGAGGGACACCAGCGTTCAGTTCAAATTTGTCAGATGATGAACCATCGACCAGAACTCGAATCGTACGATTCGAAAGGAAATCTCCAATCCATTTGAGAAAGACTCTACCTAACCCTATAGCTCTGCATTTTGCTAACAAAGCAGCATGCCATACACGGTCGAAAGCTTTAGAAATATCCAGTGCTACCACATCAGATTCACCAGAGTGGTGAAGACTGATATTGAGCTTTTCACAAAGATAAGTCATGAGATCACCAGTTGAACGACGGGCTCTGAACCCGTATTGTCGATCATGAAGCAAACCTCAATGACATCAATGTGGAGATCCGACGAAGAATAAACCTAGCAAACCGCTGCTACTTCGGTTTGTCAAAACAACTGGGTTCAAAACTCCTCTCGCGCAGTTCCAAAGTGCAACTGTACAAAACGCTCATACTTCCAGTTCTACTATATGGAGCAGAATGCTGGACATTGCCCAGAGCAAGTGAGCAAGCACTTGGAACTTTCGAGCGAAAGATTCTTCGTCGAGTGTTCGGTCCTTACTGCGACGATGGGACCTGGAGAAGAAGATACAATGCCGAGATCTATCAGCTGTACGGTGACGTAGACCTAGTTCAAAAAATTAAGATCAAAAGGCTGCAATGGCTAGGTCACGTTGAGCGAATGGACAACAATGCTCCAGCTAAAAAGATACTCGAAGCCAGGCCAGAGGGAACACGTCGCAGAGGTCGCCCAAACCTTCGTTGGAGAGACGAGATTTCGACAGACATCAGAAGGCTCCAAATCTCCAACTGGAGAGAATCAGCTCGGGACCGAATGAGGTGGAGAGGAACGCTACGTCAGGCCCAGGACCTTCATGGTCTGTAGCGCCACCTAAGTAAGTAAGTAAGTAAAATTTTAATATGCTTCATATGCTAAGGCATAACGATTTTTTTCAAAATTTAAATTCATATCTTCATGTGGGTATGATTCTGAATTTAAATATACTTTTATATTTTCAATACCACAATAATCAAAAGTTGATGGATCTTCATCCAGCTTACTTTGTTTACCAGTTTGTAGAGCAAAAATTATAAAACGAGGTTTTTCAAGTTGTGAGGCTGTTTTAACATTCCAAATATGATGTGCAGTTCCGCATGGTAATGTAGGATATTCATGTAATTCCCAATTTCTAAAAGGAATTTTCATAACTGAACCATTTTCAATACTTTTATATAAATTTAATTTAGGATTATCAGCTAAGTTAATATGTTGAACTTTCCAATATATTTTTGTAATAGTAAGTTTTGGTTCTTCACTTGCATTAGTATTGCTACATAATAATGAATTATCATTAGATCGAGAGCGAGTTAATATTAATTCATGTTTTGCATTTGGAATAATGTTTTTATAATTTTCAGCAAGCCCTATTAATCTTTTTAGGGGAATACAAAAGTTAAAATACAAATTATTTATTTTACATGATTCATCAGGTGACTAACTTCCATTGTATAAAGCTACACTTTCATTCCGGTTAAGTGAGATATAGTTTTTTAATGTTGCAGTTATTCGATTATGATTAATTTCCTTACCATTCAGTTCATAGCGAATTTCATCAAATAGAAATGGTATAGCATTATTAACTAGTTTAGTGTGAGTAACAGCTGTTCCATCATGTTTTGATACATAACCTTCAATGCAAATTAGACTTGTTGAAGCTAATATATTTAAGTTCTGATTTTGTATTTATATTCGTATAATATCACTTAATCCAAATGAGTTTAAGAATGGAGAATGTGAATGCCATTGAGCGCTTGTTATAGTTTCATCAAAAATTGGATCGTTAAAGAGCTCCATATTAATTTAATTTACTTTTAACAGATATCCAAGAGATTTTAAATATTCTTTATTTTCAAATAATAATCTTTTCTTTATATTTTTTAAATGTTGAGTTCCACCTCTTTCGACTACCTTTAATGAATTCTGTGAATGTACATTGGATTGATAATTTTGATTAAATATGATCATTCTGAAGCTTTAAGTGTAATCTTATTGTTATTGTTTCTCCACGAAAATTAATTAAATTACCGTTCTGATCAAGGAGTTTTACAGTAATAGAACTTATCTGATTAATAGTTACCGGTAAATAAATTTCATTCTTAGAAACTTTAATTATTTTATAGCCAGGACTGACGTTAATAGAGAATTCATGTAAAGTGTGGGCCTCTTTTTCATTAATATAAGCTCCAGAAACAATATTGCATTCTACTCTTATTATATTTATTTTATTAATATCAACAAAAAGATCTGAAGTATGATTAAGAATTTCTTCTTACTGAAACCTAATAATCCGCCAATTGTATCTTCTCTTTCAAAATCAATATCCTTATCAGCAAAAATTTCACACTTCAATGTATTATTATTTGCTCTTATAATTAATTTTTCCTTATCTGCTTTAGTTACATTCAGCGTTTTCCTAAGAAATAGTTCAATATCACCAATTTCATATGAACCTGTTTGAATTGTAATAGGTTTATCATCAATAATAAATGTATTATTCTCCTCATCTATATTAGGTATTGAGTTATACGTTTGGAAATCAACTAAACCGCAGGTATATTCTCGTCCCTTTAGATCAATAGGGGGGGGGGGGGGGGGGGGGAAATAATTAGTTGTCAATATAGAAGAATTTCCGTTTAAAGTTGATGTTATTGACATGTCTTTAATTGATACAATAAGATATTTTAGTAGTGTATTCTATTTTTATATAGGTTTTTAAGGCTAATTCAAAATTCAATGATTTAAATTTAAGGCTAATACACATTAATAATATAATAAACATACATACAAAAATCTTTCGTTTAAATTGCTTTTGTTATAACTAAATTCTAATTATTCTTTATCAGTTAGTTTTTATTTCATTTATGTTCAAATATAGAGAAAAAACCTTGAACTTGAACAAAATTATTAATGTTGGCCAGTTTAAATAAAGCTAGACTAAGAATAAAAAAAATTTTTTGAATAATGACCACAAGGTAGGGTATTATATGAGTGATTTAATATAAATCTCTTATTATCATTTGAATCTAAAGCTACTTTTTGTTGCTTAATACTATTTACATTGTGATTTTCTGTTTTAATTAAATTTTGAACAATTATTTTATTTATATTTTCATCTAAACTTTTTTTATAATCCTCAAATTCTATTTCTTTTTCTACAACATTTTTTTTAATACCTTTTATTTTTTTTATACTTCATTAATCCTACTACTTATTATTAACTAAAGGAATTCCCCACTTATTACCTAAAGGATAATCGCTAGTGTCAAACCGTTCATTACAATATTTTCTAATACTTTCATATACATTTTTATTAGTTATTTCTAAAATAAGACTGTCTGTATCCGTATACAAAAGATTACAATTCTGTTGAAAATTCTCTTTCATATAATTATAATAAAATTCATAAATTAATGTTTTCGAAATATCTAATATTGACATGCCTACGTAGATGGGTTTATCAAAAATTATTTCTGTTTTATATAGTTCTATTGCAACTAAATTTTCGTTAAAAATGGAAGAACTTTTATGGTGATGCAATCAATGAAGTAGTTCCATACCGACAGTGCCAATATGTTTTGAGTTTTACATCACAACGTTTTTCTAACATTTTTTATTGTTTTACCAAAAATTGCATTATTCATTAGTTTATATTGCTCTTTTTCAAATTTGTCAGTGGTTTGTGTACGAAGTTTAGTATTTAATAATATATAGGGCTTTAGATATGGCGATTGATTAAATTGTAATATTTTATGAATTTTTTTTATTTTTAATCCATGTTTTAAAGATATTTTTAAATTTCTGTAGTGAATAGAACAGTTATTTTTATCAAACAAAGTAGCTAATAATTTTTTATCATTGGAATTTATTGGCAAATGCTCAGGACAAAAAGGTAAATCTTTATGTAAATCATGAAGCTTTTGAGGAAGTTCAACTTCAAATCTACTTCAAATATAAATCCTACAGAAGATTCATCAGAAATATTACTTACGAAATTTTCAGTGAATTTTTCAATATCATTTACCCATTGAAAATTATTTAATGGTAAATATTGATTCATTTTAGCATGGCATCCCAAGAATATCCAGGCAAAGTAAAATAATGTGTCGGATCTAAATCATAAGTTCTCATACAACTTTTTCTAAACTTTTCAAATATATCCGTTAGTAGCAAAACATCAGTTTTTAAATATAAATCAGAGTATTCTCCTAAATTTTTAATTTTAAATTCACTCCATATTTCTTTCGCATGATTGTAATCGTCATCAGTTATATTTGATTTATTTAATTCATTATAAAAAAAAATTTTTCCTGGTAATTCTGATTCTAAAAATTTTTTCGGACAATCAATATAATCAAAGGGATATATTCCCTTCTTCTTAAGTAAAGTATATTGACAATCGGTTAAATTAACAAATTGAGATTTTAAATTGGGGAACTCCTTTACATTTTCAGCTAATATTTCTAAACTACTACCTAAAAATTTAAATGAATCTATAAACCTAAATTTAATATTACTATTTTCTATATATTTTGTAAAACTAATATATTTTTCCTTATTTAGTGGAAGTAAATCTATCTTAGCCAAGATTACTGAATTTAGTTGTTTAATGGTAAAATGTGAATCATAGCCAGTTAGATTATGAAAAATTACAGGAACATATAACGCATTTTGGTAGGCTACATTACATTTGATGCGTGTTGCACCTCGGTGTTCCCCACTTAAATGATCATGATCTTTACATTTAACGTCGTTTGTTAAAAATGATTCATTACATATAAAGCAAACTTCTGCGCTTTCAAATTCAGCTTGTGCACTTGTTAACGATTTCATTCTAAATGGTGATTTTAAATCTGTTTCTAATAAAATTGCAATCATTATACCCTACACCTATAGAATAGGTAAAGGGGTATATTAACTTTGGTATGGTGTTTGTAACCACCTAAAGGAAGCGAGCTAGATATGGAAAAGTATATATATTTGTGATCAGCGTGACCGCCTGAGTCGATATAGCCATGTCAGTCCGTCCGTCCGTCCGTAGGCACGATAACTCAAAAAATAATGGAGCTATCTTGATGAAATTTTAACTGCAGGTTACTAGAACTGAAAGTACGGCGGGGATTGCTTATGGGCGAAATCGGCCAATGGGTTTGGATTCTGGACCTTTTAATGGATCGAAGGGCTAACGAACATATATAAAAAATCACGATAACTCAACAACCAATGACGCTATCTTCATCAAATTTGTGCTGTAGGTTACTAGTAATGAAACTACTTCGGGAATTGCGTAAGGTCGGGATTGGACCATGGGTTCGGAACCTAGAACTTTTTGATCGAATTTAGGCCAAACGAGCATAATTCCGAAATCAATGAAGATAGAACCTCCAAATTTGGTATCAGGGTGTCCCTTCCTATTTCCTAAGTGTTTTGGGAATTTGAGCTCCATTGGAGTAGTGAGTCGGGGACCAGCCACACATTTCCGAAGACCTTTAAGCATATCTTTAAAATTAATAAAGATAACAACTTGAAAAAATGTAGAAGCTTCCAATTTGCCACAAGGGTCTTCTTTACCATCTCTTGCGGGTTCCCCTAATTTGGAATAAATTGGAGTGGTGGTTCAGTACCCCTCTCAGAACACCCAAGTTTTAAAGGCTTATAATCGAAATTACTAAAAATTAAGATAGAATGTTCAAATTGTGTACAAGGGTTAACTAGCACTATAAGTACAGCGCGGACTCTATAAGGGCGAAATCAGCCCAAGGGTTCGGATTCTGGACCTTTTAATCGGTTTCAGGGCTAACGAACATATATAAAAAATCACTATAACTCAACAACTAATGACGCTATCTTCATGAAATTTGTGCTTTAGGTTATTGGTAATGAAAGTGCTGCGGCGATTGCGTACGGTGAGGATTGGACAATGGGTTCGGAACTTAGAACTTTTTGATCGAATTTAGGCCAAACTAGCATAATTCCGAAACCAAAGAAGATAGAAACTCTAAATTTGGTGTGTCGCTTTCGATTTGCTTAGTCTCCTTGAAATTTTAGCCGAATTGGAGTAGTGGGTCACTCAGTTCCGAGAACCTTAAAGCATATTTTTGAAATTAATAAAGATAGTAACTTGAAACAAATGTAGAAGCGTCAAATTTGGCACATGGGTGTTCTTTACTATTTCCTGCGTGTCCCTCTAATTTTTGTTCAATTGGAGTGGTGGTTCAGGACTTCTCTTAGACCCCCCAATGTGTAAAAGCTTATCATCGAAATTAAAAAAACTAGTAACTTAAAATTATGATAGAACGTTCCAATTGTGTACAAGGGTTAACTAGTATTGAAAGTATGACGGGGACTTCATATGGGCGAAATCTTACCATGGTTTCGGGTTCTGGAACCCAATTAAAAGTTCAAGGGCTAACAGACATATATCTTAAAAACACCGTAACTCAAAAAATAATGCCGCTTTTTTAATGAAATTTAAACTCTAGGTTACTAAAAATGAAAAAACCATGGAAATTGGTTGTGGTCGAGTTTAATTTCGAAGCCAAAGAATATATTTCGTATCTCTTATGTGTCCCCGAAATGTAGACTTAATTGTAGTGGTTCAGCTATGTTCAAAGGTACTTGCTGCATTTATGTAAAATTTATTTGAATATTTAAATGAATTATATGAAAAGTTCAAAAATTGTAATTGTATTTTAGAAATACGATTATTGCATATGTAGCGTTTATAAGCTTTTCTATTAGGCATATAAACTAACCATTTAAAATAATTGCAATTTTTAAAAATTTAGATTATTAAATATATTATGCTTTGATTATCTTTTTATCACAAAATTTAATAATTAGATTTTTTTCATTTTGTAATTGAATTGGAATAAATATATTTTCATTTATTTCAAGTTTGTTTGTTTTTTAATATTTTTAAATAGATAAATTAGTAAGAATTTGTAATATTTTTGAATAGATAAAGTAATTATAAAATGTTTTTTAGTACTATAAAGTTAATTTGGTTAGCTATGTCTTACGATCAAATTAATAACAGCTTTTATGGTGTTAAAATGACTTATGGAAATGTCCTTAAATTAGAACCAAATAGGTGTAGGGTATTTCTAAGTCGGTTGCACCGACTGACTGTTTCTTTACTTGTTTCATAAATATTTTGCCCTAATAATAAATTGATATGTGTTTCTTGTTTAAGCTTCTGTAGGTAAAACGGAACAACATTTAAAGTACCTGCCTTAATTAATTCTAGTCCGAAAACGTTTATTGAAAAAGAATTTAACTTTTAAAATTTTGGAATGTCATTTAGTTGCACTTGGAAGGTAATCCATTAAAATTCAATGCTTCTCTATAGTTTTGATAACTAGAGATACGATCAGAATGAGCTGTATTTGGAGTTAGCGCAGCCATTATACACCACGCAAAGCATGCATCATCACTGTTTTTAATATTATATCTATGCACGCCTTTTTATACCCTACACCTATGAAATAGGAAAAGGGTATATTAACTTTGGTATGGTGTTTGCAACCACCTAAAGGAAGCGAGCTAGATATTGAAAAGTATATATATTTATGATCAGCGTGACCTCTGGAATCGATATAGCCATGTCCGTCCGTCCGTCCGTCCGTAGGCACGATAACTCAAAAGATAATGGAGCTATCTTGATGAAATTTTAACTGTAGGTTACTAGGACTGAAAATACGGCGGGGATTGTAAATGGACGAAACTGGCCCTTGGGTTTGGATTCTGCACCTTTTAATCGGTCCAAGGGGTAACGAACATATATAAAAAATTACGATAACTCCACAACTATTGACACTATCTTCCTCACATTTGTGCTGTAGGCTACTAATAATGAAACTATGGCGGGGATTACGTATGGTCGAGATTGACCAATGGGTTCGGGGCTTAATTCCGAAAGCAATGAAGATAGAGCCTCCAAATGTGGTATCAAGGTGTCGCTTTTGATTTCCTTAGCGCCTTTGAAATTTGGGCCCAATTGGAGTAGTAGGTCGGGGACCAGCCACTCAGTTCCGAAGACCTTAAAGAGTATTTTCGAAATTAATAAAGATAGCAACTTGAAACTAATGTGGATGCTTAAAATTTGGCATATGGGTGGTTTTTACAATTTCCTGCGCGCCCCCCTAATTCTGGATGAATGGTAGTGGTGCTTCATTACCCCTCTTAGACCTCCCAAAGTTTAAAAGCTTATAATCGAGATTACTAAAAATAGTAACTTAAAAGTAAGATAGAACGTTGCAATTGTGTGCAAGGATTAACTGCTATTTAAAGTAAAGCGCGGACTGCATATGGGGTGGTTCTGGAACCTTTGAAAAGATCAAGGGCTAACAAACATATATGTTAAAAACAACATAACTCAAAAAATTATGCCGCTATTTTGATGAAATTTAAACTCTAGGTTACTAATAAAGAAAGTACCATGGGAATCGATTTTGGTCGAGTTTGGTCAATGAGTTCGGATTATAGAAGTTTTTGATCGATTTGCGTTTATAAGCTTTTGTAATAGGTACATAAACTAACAATTTAAAATAATTGCAATATTGAAAAATTTGAATTATTAAATATATTCTTTGATTAGGTTTTTATCCCAAAATTTAATAATTAAAATTTTTAACTTTTGTAATTGAATTAAAAATAGATATATTTTCATTTATTTCAAGCTTTTTGTTTTTTATTAATATTTTTAAATAGATAAATTAGTAAGAATTTGTAATATTTTTGAATAGATAAAGTAATTAAAAAATGTTTTTTAGTACTATAAAGTTAATTTGGTTAGCCATGTCTTAAGATCAAAAAAAATAAAATTTTTTATGGTTTTAAAATGACTTATGAACTTTCGATTAAATTTGAACCAAATAGGTGTAGGGTATTTCTAAGTCGGTTGCACCGACTGACTGTTTCTTTACTTGTTCTTTTTTATCGAAGGTGGCAAATCAATGTAAGATGATGCTGAAGCAAATGAAGAAAATGTATTTATATTTACAAGTAAGTTAATTATAGAAGATAATGCCCACCTACTACCTTTTTCTTAAAAATCATCAAATTTATTTAAAATTTGATTTTTTAGTTTATCATACCATTCCTCATTTGCATTATTCATTTTTAACACCACCACATTTTCTGTATTTAAATATTTTAGATTATATTCATTTTATTCATTGCTTACTTTAACAAATTCACCACAAAACACAAAGTTTATTTTAATTGAATTATATTCTAACAATATCTGTTTAATTTTATCTTTTACAATTGTTTTATATTTTTCTAAAAAAACCTTAGGTTCTATCTCAGATATATTAGTTATAACACCACTTTCAATTCTTTTTTGGAAAGCAATATCTAATGTTCTCCATTTCAATTTACTGATTATTCACTGTCAATTTATTTTTTATTTTATATTGTAAATGTCCTGTTGTAGTTAGTAGTGAAGATTTCACTCCACTTTTAGAATTTATATTTTCTTTACATAATTGTTCTAATAAATTTAAGTCCTTTAATAGTGAAATCATATAAGACTTTACTTCTTTTTTATTTTCACTCTGCTCATTTTTTTTAAATAAATTAATATGTTTTTTTAGAAATTCTTAGCAATTTCAGACATTTTTGTTATTTTTTTATTTAAATTATTGAATTATTTTTTTTTTTTTTATTGTTTTTTTTTTTATTTATTTTTTTTTTTTGTTTAAAAAATTAATTTTCATTCTTTAATTTAATGAATTTTAGCAGAGATATGAAATGAAACTAAATTGCCTAATTAGAATTTATTAATTTTAATATTGAGGAAAGGGAAATCAAAAGAACTCTGAAATAAATAGAAAAATAAAAAAAAGTTGATCTCTGAAATCAAAAGAACTCTGAAATAAATAGAATAAATAAAAAAAAAAAGTTCATCTCTGAAATCACATGAGCTCTGAAATAAATAGAATAAATAAAACAAATAGTTTATTTTTTGTTTCTTAGTTTTTATTTAAAAGGAAAAAAAAATTACAAGTAGTACATATTTATTGATTCATTGCCAAGTGATCTTGAGAAAATAAATCCTCCACTATTAACTTATATTTATATAATGAAGGTGAAACCATATAAATATTAGGTTCATCATTCAATATTTTCATTTGTGGTTCCTTCAAAATGTTCATCATATATGCAGGTGAAAAGAATACTGCATTTTCAAACTCCAGCGAGATCCTTTGACCGTACTGTGTATGAACTTTCTTCATCATTAAAATATGGTAATATTTGTTACGTATTACCTCCTTGGCTGTCAATGGTTTTTTGAATGATGACTTCTTGTCAACTTCCTCGTTAAACTGGTTGAGTATGTCTTCCACAACATCTGCCTTTCTTTTTCTGTTTATTGGAGCTGCACTTGATGTAGATGGTTGTTGATATAGATGATTGATACCACTTGGTTTTTGTGGTGGTGCAATCATGATGTCATCTAAAATTTCAATTGTATCCATTGCAATGTGTTTTGTAAGTAATGAAATAATTAAAATTTTCGTTTCTTTTATACAAAATCCTTTGTACTTACGTACTTATTTTTATTTCCTACAAACGAATGAGAACAAAATTGAAAAATTAAAATTAAGTTTTATAGCTGATAAGAAATTGTGATTTAAGATTTTTTTTCTTTTGTTTTAAATAGCAAAACATATAAATTCTTCGAAAACAAATAACAACAACAACATTACTTTATAATTACTGTATAGTCATGAAAAAAAAACTTTAATTATACAGGAGATTCCCTGACGTCATATTTCTTAAAAAATTTTTAAAATACAATATTTAATATTAACAACAAATTATTTTTTTTTTCTCTTTTTTTACAACTTAAAATTGTAAGAACCACAAAAAGTTCTTATCACCAAAACATAATATTCAAAGTGGAAAAAAATTTATAAAAGCTTTTAATTTAATTCTTTAAAAAATATTTCAAATCTTCACGCCTGGTATTCTAAATTCCAAAATAAGTAACTTAATCTAAAATTTATTCGATCAGTCATAGATGAGTCATAATCCTTATCTTATCTCTTATCATTTCCTTATCGTTAACATCAATCCTTATCTTTAACATTTGTGACGTCATTTCCTGGTCTAGAATTCGCTTAGGCATACTTCTAAGGTCCTGAATCCGAACCCTTGAGCCGATTTCGTCCATATGCAGTCCGCGCTGTACTTTAAATACTAGTTAACCCTTGTACACAAGTGGAACGTTCTATATTAATTTTAAGTTACTATTTTTAGTAATTTCGATTATAAGCTTTTAAACCTTCGGAGGTCTAAGAGGGTTACTGAACCACCACTCCAATAGGTCCCAAATTGGGAGGACACACAAGAAATAGTAAGGAACAACCTTGTGCCAAATTTGAAGCTTCTACATGTTTTCAAGTTGCTATCTTTATTAATTTTAAAAATATGCCTTAAGGTCTTCAGAAATGTGTGGCTGGTCCTCGATCCACTCCTTCAATCGGGCCCAAATTACAAGGACACTAAGGACATAGGAAGGGACACCCTGATACCAAATTTGGAGGTTCTATCTTCATTGATTTCGGAATTATGCCAGTTTGGCCTAAATTCGATCAAAAGTTCAAGGTTCCGAACCCATGGTTCAATCTCGATCGTACGCAATCCCCGCTTTAGTCTCATTACTAGTAACCTACAGCACAAATTTGATGAAGATAGAGTCATTAGTTGTTGAGTTATCATGATTTTTTATATATGTTCGTTAGCCCTTGAACCGATTAAAAGGACCAGAATCCGAACCCAGGGGCCGATTTCGCCCATTGACAATCCCCGCCGTACTTTCAGTCCTAGTAACCTACAATTAAAATTTCATCAAGATAGCTCCATTATATTTTGAGTTATCGTGCCTACGAACGGACGGACGGACGGACATGGCTATATCGACTTAGGACGTCATGCTGATCACAAATATATATACTTTTCCATATCTAGCTCGCTTCCTTTAGGTGGTTACAAATACTATACCAAAGTTATATACCCCTTTACCTATTCTGCAGGTGTAGGTTATAACAACAAAACAAAAAAAAAATTCATATAAATTCCTGTTAAATACAAGATGCATAGAAAAATATCAAATTTTTTTATGAAAATAATAGAGTTAAAAAAGTTAGTTGTTCGAGAGCTACCCGAAGTTTTGGTCCGATCTTAACCAAGAAAAATAGGGAACCTAGAAATGGATTGAAAAATATTTTGTGAAAATTTCAAAACTGTAACTCTTTTAGTTTTTGAGTTTGTATCTGAGCATATAGTCGTTCCGTGATCACACGCTTCTTGTGGATGATAGTTCACCAGTGGCCGTTATCTTTTAAAAATAGAAAATTTCATCAACAACATTTTATGGCTTACTACCGATATGATCGAAGATGGGTGAGTTAGAAAGGATTTTAGAATTAAATTTAAAATCAAGATTGCCGATTTCCCAGAACATTCATATATGTGTATATGTGGAACTCTTAATTAAGAAAGTTTTTAGAATATATATATTTACATATATAATTATATGATAGATATTCTAGAAAAAGCAGAAATACTAGTTTTGATTTATCTCATGTTAAAAATATTTTTGGCTTTATTTCTTTATAATTTTGAATTAATTTATTTTTCAAAAAATTTTAAAAATGAAATAAAACCAAAAATTCGTTGGTTTCACACATGTTTTCTGGAACTTCGAAAGGAGGTTCGGTATACAATAAATTATTAGCAGAAACGTCTTGTTTAATTCAATTTAAAAAATGCTAATAATTTTCTACGTTTAGGATTTTTTATGATTTGTTCTTTTTTAAAGTAACCCAAGGCAAGATTAGATAAATGAAAATCAACTCGAATTATTTTATGCTTAAGCTTACCAACTTCTGTATATAATATACCTATACTTTACAATTCAAAAATGGATAAATTTCATTATAAGAAATAATTTTTTCATTCGCATTCGCCATTGCAAAGCTTATCACAGAACTTTATGTGCTTACTTATAAAAATATTTTACACTTTTAAGAGTCATGCATACTTCAACCTTCAAATTACAATCAAATTTATTATTTTATTTATTATTACATACTACCTAAAAATTTAAAATTATAAAATTTTATTAATACAATACAATTAAGATTCATTATTCATAAGTATAGTAGAAAATATTAGGTTATATTGTTGAAATTTGAAATTTCGCCAAAAGTAGTTTAATTTTATACGTGAATATGAATGAATTACATAATGCATGAACTCAAGGTGACCGTTATTGGTGCTAAATGTGGTCTTTTTAATGTCATTTTCTGCTATTTCTATTTGGTGATAACCTTTCGCTAAGTCCGGAGTGGTGAAATACATAGCTCTGCCTAGCTTATCTAGAATATCATCTTTATTAGAGATTGGATATTTATCGTCTATCGTGACATTGTTCAGTTTTCTGTAATCAATGTGCTACTTTTGTTTACCTGACGCATCTTGTTTTTCTGCGACAACCCATATTAGACCGAATATGGTGTTTCACTATGTCTAATAATTCCCGGTTTTAACATATCTTTTATTTGGTCATTAACTTATTGGCGATGTATTCCGGATAACGGTATGTTCTAGTATAAATTGAAAGCTTATTCACAGTGTTAATTTGATGCTTAATAGCATGAGTAAATGACAGATCATTACCTTCGTGGTAAAAGGCCTTTTCGAACTTTTTTAATTAATTTAAAAGCTCTGATTTTGTAGATGGGTCTAAATGATCACACCTGATTTCATTTTCTCCTATTATATTTCGTTTCGAAATAGTTCTAGCTCTTTTAACGTAACTGGAATAGAGTATGCCTATTCTTCATTTTCATTGAGGAATTACGCTTCCCGTTTTTAATTTTAGAAATTTTTCTTTATAATTAATTTCGGCTTCAAGAGGAAGTAAAATATTAGTTATAATTTCATTTCTAAGAGTTTTATATTTTTATCAAAATTGAATTCTACGAAAGATTTAATCGTTATCAGAATATCGCAAATGGTGATATTAGTGATTGTTTTTATATTCACAGCTTTTATTTTACTAGCATAGATAGGATTGCAAATGTTTGTATTAATTATACTCATGGAAGCACCCGTGTCTACAACAAATTTTTAGGGTCTTCTTTTTGATTGATATTGGGAATGGACTTGGGAATGTTATATAAGATGGTTAAGGCTGTTAATTGAAAATTTTCAACCGTTTGTACTGTATTCACTCTAGAATTAATCGAGTAGTTGTATTTCTTCTGATATTTTGACTATTGCTACGACTATTATTTAATTTTTTATAATTAGCACGACTTTTGTTATTATAATTATTACCATTATGATTGTTATTATTAGTTCAGTTAGTATTTTAGCACTATTTGATTTATTTTAATTAGCGTTATTTCTATATTGATTTACTTTACTATTATTTTTGTATTTACCATAATTGAACCAACTATTATTGTTAGAGTTATTTTTATTTTTGGTATTGTTCCCAAATGAATTAAAATACGCGTAGTTTCCCTCATGTAGAATATCCATTGCCTCTTCAATTGTCTCAGGATTTCTACTAAATAATACGGAACGCATTGATTTAGTTAACTTATCTTTAAAAATCTCCAATCCGAATTTAATATTGGCGGCAATACTAAAACTCGAATTTGGTTCTTCTCTAATTTTGTTACTTAGCCTGCTTAAAATATTTTTTATGTTATTATTCAGATTTTCACTGTTAGAAATAAATGTTACACCTCTAAGTTCGTTGAAAATCTGGAGGGCACTTTTCTTTCCTCCGAAATTGTTAATTAAAACATCCCGTATTTCAGACCAAGTTTTCGCATTATTATTTACCTCAGTTATTACTCTAGCCTTATTAACTAACTTACTTTTAATTCTACTAAGCAAAATATTTTGACTACTTATATCATATTTAATAACTGAAGGAACTATTAATTCTACTAAATCTAAAAAATTAAATAAATCGTTATCTTTCCCATCGTACTCGGGTAGACGTTCAATGTATTTTAGTGGATCTATTTCCAATGTTAATAACTATGGTTGATCTGGAATGTTGTTTTTGTAGTTGTTCGTTTGTCTCTCTTTCTGAATTTCTTATAGAATTTGTTGTTAGTTGTACGAGCTCTTCTGATGGTAAGATTTCTTTCTCTTTGGAACATAAAATTTTTCCTTCGCTTTTACTTTAATTTTATTTTTAAATTAAAAAAAATTTTATTTTAACTTTTATTAATTTTATTTAAACTTTTAAAATTTATTTTTGTTTTTTTTATTTTGTTATACCCTACACCTATAGAATAGGGGTATATTAACTTTGGTATAGTGTTTGTAACCACCTAAAGGAAGCGAGCTAGATATGGGAAAGTGTATGTATTTGCATATATAAACATATATAAAAAATAACGATAACTCAAAAACTAAAGTCGCTATCTTATTCAAATTTGTGCTGTAGGTTACTAGTAATAAAACTACGGCGGGGGTTGCGTACTGTCGAGATTGGACCATGGGTGCGGAACCTTGAACTTTTGATCGAATTGAGGCCAAACGAGCATAATTCTAACTTTTAAAATTTTATAACTTTTTTATTATTCATCAAAATATTCGTAGCATGAGGAAAAACTTTGATTCATTCGTAGTGTATTTATTAACTTTAAAAAAATTACCAGATATAATATTTTTAAGTGAAATTTGGATATTTGATCATGAAATGGTTAGTTTTAATATTCCTAATTACAATTTTCAGGCATGTTGCAATAACAGTTATTCTTCAGGCGGTGTTGCTTGCTTTGTTAGAAGTGATTTCGATCATAATTTTTGTCGAGTTAATTTTATTTCTGCGGATATTTGTTAATTAATTTGTTTTATTGACAAAATTGAATACTGTTTCTATTGTATTTATAGATTGCACGAGTATAATTGTAGTATTTTTTTAAATGAATTTAATTACTTGTTAAATAATACTAAATATAAAAGTTGCATTATTATTGGAGATTTAAATATTGATACCCTTAGTTACAATAGGCATGTTGATGATTATAATCTACTTTTATCATTTTTTGGTTTTTCTTCTTTAATTATATATAGATTATATTACTTTTCGATTTCACAAAAATAATTTTCATATTTTACGTGGTATAAATGAAAATATTGAAGTTTCAGACCATAACATGATTGGCATGGTCCTTGAAAATGTTCAATCGAGTAAAGTTTCAGACCAGAATATGATTGGCATGGTCTTTGAAAATGTTCAATCGAGTAAAAATAATTATGTTATTGAATCACTTAATACTTTTGTAGACTTTACAAAATTAAAAACGGCATTGCTTTATGAAAATTGGTTAAACGTTTATTCTTGTGATAATCCCGATATAACTTTTACTCCATTTACTAGTACTTTAAAAGAACTTATTGATAAATGCACTTTTTCTAAGCCAACTGTTGTGAACAAATTTAAAAAAGCGAAACCTTGGTTGAACGACTCTCTTTTGGCACAAATAAAAGTACGTAATAAACTAAGGAATTCTGTTTCAAAACATCGAAATAATTCTCGTTTAGTAGTTCGCTATAAAAAATTATGTAAAAGAATCAACATTGCATTGAAAAATTGCAAAGATAATTACTTCAAGGGAAAATTTGTAGGTAATGCTGGTAACTTAAAAAAGAATTGGCAATTAGTGAATTCTCTATTAAATAAATCTTCTTCTCATAATGTGATTAAGCTAAAAATTAATAATGCACTTTTGTCGGATCCTGGTATGAACGCTGACCATTTCAATGAGTTCTTCTCTAACATCAATAATGAATTTTCTGATCACTTTAATCTTAGTAATAATGTTCCAATCCTATCGGTTATTGATGACTTAAACCAATTTCAAAACTTTGTTTTTACTCCTATTAAGTCTATCGATATATTAAATCAAATAAAATCTTTAAACAACTCTAAATCTGTAGCTTCTGACGGGATTTCTAATATTATTCTAAAAAATATTTCATTTCATATTGTTGATGAGAATGTTTGTAACCACCTAAAGGAAGCGAGCTTGATATGGAAAAGTATATATATTTGTGATCAGGGTGACCTCCTGAGACAATATAGCCATGTCCGTCCGTCTGTCCGTCCGTCCGTCCGTAGGCACGATAACTCAAAAAATAACAGAGCTACCGCGATAAAATTTTAACTATAGGTTACAAGGACTGAAAGTACGACGGGGATTGCAAATGGCGAAATCGGCCCGTGGGTTAAGATTCTGGATCTTTTAATGGGTCCAAGGGCTAACGAAAGTATATAAAAAATCACGATACTTCAACAACTAATGACGCTATCTTAATCAAATTTGTGCTGTAGGTTACTATTAATGAAACTACGGCGGGGATTGCGACCTCCCAAGGCTTCAAAGCTTATAATCGAAGGTACTAAAAATAGTAACTTAAAATTAAGATAGAACGTTCCAATTGTGTAGAAGAGTTAACTAGCATTTACAGTATAATGCGGACCGCAAATGGGCGGATTCTGGACCTTTTAATCTGTCTAAAGGCTTACGACCATATATAAAAAATCACGATAACTCAACAACTATGAAGCTATCTTCATGAAATTTGTGCTGTAAAGCATCGGTAATAAAACTACGCAGGCGACTGCGTACGTTGAGAATTGGACAATGGCTTCGGAACTTAGAACTTTTGATCGAATTTAGGCCAAACGAGCATGAAACCAATGAAGATAGAACCTCCAAATTTGGCATCAGGTGTCTCTTTCTATTTACTTTGTGTCCTTGAAATTTGGAACCAATTGGAGTAATGGGTCGGGGACCCGCTACTCAATTCCGAAGACCTTAAAGCATATTTTTGAAATTAATAAAGATAGTAACTTCAAACAAACGTAGAAGCTTGAAATTTGGCACATGGGTGTTCTTTACTATTTCCTGCGCGTCTCTCTAATTTTGGATCAATCTGAGTGGTGGATCAGTACCCCTCTTAGAACCTCCAATGGTTAAAAGCTTATCATCGAAATTATTAAAAATAGTAACTTTAAATTAAGATAGAACGTTCCAATTGTGTGCAAGGGTGAACTAGTATTGAAAGTATGCTGGTGACTGCATATGGGCGAATTCGTACCATGGTTTTGGGTTGTATTTTTGTATTTTTTGTATATATATCTTAAAAACAGCATAATTCAAAAAATAATGCCTCTATTTTGATGGAATTTAAACTCTAGATTACTTACTTACTTGCTAGGCACTACAAACCATGAAGGTTCTGTGCCTGATGTAATATCTGCTTCCACTCCTCTCGGTTTTGCGCAGATCTCTTCCAATTGGTGATGTGAAGTTTTTTTAAATCTGCCGATGTTTCATCTCCCCAACGGAGGTTCGGTCTCCCTCGCGTCGCTTCCCTTGGGTTCTAGCTCCAAATATCCTCTTAACTGAAGCATCGGTTGACATTCGCTCGATGTGACCAAGCCAATGAACGCGTCTGATTTAGACTTTCGTGGCTACATCAATGTCATTATATAGTTCGTAGAGTTCGGCATTATATCTTCTCCGTCAGACCGCGCTATCGCTTACAGGACCATATATTCTGCGTAGAATTTTTCTTTCGAAAATACCTAGTACTAGCTCACTTGCTTTTGGCAGTGTCCACGATTTTGAAACGTACAGCAGAACTGGGGGAATGAGCGTTTTGTACTGTTGCGCTTTAGTATTCCGCGATAGGAGTTTTGAACCAAGCTGTTCTGACAAACCGAAGTAGCAACAGCTTGCCAAGGTAGACAAACTCCTTAACTACCTCAAAGTTATATGCACTGACAGTAAAATTGGATCCAATAGGATGTTGATTAGGTTCCGAATTTGTCGATGGCATATACTTTGTTTTATTCTCGTTTACATGAAGACCCACTTTGTTTGCCTCTTTTTCAATTTCAAGGCTTCAGTGACTGAGCGTCGTGTTTTTCCTACAATATCATTGTCGTCAGCAAAACCTAGTAGCTGAACTGATTTAGAAAAAATTTTTCCTACCATATTAACACCAGAATGACGTAATATGTACTCCAGCACAAGATTGAAAAAGTTACAGGACAGTGCATCACCTTGTCTGAATCCAGAGTATGTTTGGAATTCATCAGACATATTACTTCCAACCGCTACCATACATTTTGTGTTTTCCAAAGTCGTTTTAGACAATCGTATGATTTTGGCCGGTACACTGAATTCGGACATGGCGTCATATAATGTATTTTGGAATATACTGTCATAGGCGGCTTTAAAATCGATAAAGCGGTGGTGAGTATCGATTTGGTATTCGCGAGTCTTCTCCAGTATTTGGCGTAGTGCAAACATCTGGTCGATGATAGATTTACCAGGTCAGAAGCCGCAATCATAGTTACGTATCACAGCGTCGCTATGGGGCTTCTGTCTTGCACATAGTATGTTGGAAAATATTTTATAGCCGATATTTAACACCGAGATTCCTCTATAAGTTTTACATAGTGAAGCATCTCCTTTTTTTAAATTTTGAGAAATAACATTCACATTCCACTCATTAGGCATACTTTCTTCGAGCCAGATTCTTTTAATCAGTTGGTGCATGCACTCTACCGATTTTCCACCTCCAGCTTTAAATAACTACGCTGGCAAACCATCAAAGCCGGCAGCTTTGTTATTTTTTAGTCTCTTGATGGCTAACTCGACTTCAGCTAAATTGGGTGGATCTGGGTCGGTTTCGTTGGTTGGAGTGTTGAAGGGCCTATTCGCAATTGCACAGTCGCCACTAGTTATCAATTTTTCAAAATGATGTTTCCATGCTCTAATTATATCTTCGTTTGCAGTCATCAAATTTCCGGAATCATTCCTCAGCGCATTTGTACCTGACTTATAGCCTTTCGCTAGTTTTTTGGATTTTCTGTAAAAGCTTTGTACATCGCCTCTGCTTCGGCTTGACTCAACCTGAATTATTTTTTTCTTTTCAAACATTCGTTTTTTTCTTCTAAGGACTTTTTTTTTTTTTAGATCTTTTGTCTTTATACTCTTCCAGTGCTGCTCTTGTTTTTCGCTGCAGTGCTTTCCTATAAGCCTCGTTTTTCTTCTCCGTTAGTGCCCGACATTCGTCATCATACCATGGGTTTCTAATCGTTGTTTCAAAAACTGTGATTTGCGAAGCCGCTTGCTTCATTGCGTCTGCGCACTGTTTCCATTTCTCATTAATGGAGGGATGATGAGGAGGTTCGGCTGTGAGTATATTTTCAATACAGTCTGCATATGCACTGGCAGTCTCCGGTGCGTCGAGGGCCTTAATGCTAAATTTCTAAAATGTTAAATATATGTTAATATTGTTAAATATTGTAAAATTTTTCTTTCAAACGGATTTTAGCTAAGCGTTCATTGACAGGTGTAAAACCTAACGTTACGTTTTGGCTTACCTCCAGCTATAAACCCGCAACCTAATATGTGGTGTTTTCCATTGGAGCTATAATAAATATCGCTTTTCCTTTTTTTAAATTACATCACTGCCTTTTTAACGTATTTCTTGTATAGTAATGATGTCTAGCTTATACTTTTCAAAACCATTTTCCAAATTGCTGGGCTGTAGAGAGTTCTCACATTCCAGGTACAAATTCTTAAATCATGGTCTTTTAAACTTTTCCGAAGTCTTTTTCCAATAAATCCAATCCTTTTATCCGAGGCATTTCCATTTACATTTTCCATAATTTTCTTTTTGAACAAATTTTTATGGGTAAGGTAGTCAATCTTACGCCAACCCCCATTTTGGTGAGCCGTAGTTGTGTGTGGTTATTGGATGGCGCCACTTCCCGCCATGTTGCAATGAAATCATTGACCAGTCTCTAGTTTTGTTCTTCCAGATGCAAGTACAGTAACTACCCACACCCACCTCGGGGGCCTCTTTCTATTGCCCTCCCTCCTCCTTTTTCAGCCGGCCTTGGGACCGTCCTTGGCAGATTAAACTATATATTACTAGTAATGAAAGTACCATGGGGATTGGTTCTGGTCCAGTTCAGACAATGAGTTCCGATTCTAGAATCTTTTGGTCGATTTGAGGCCAAACGAGTATAATTTCGAAGCCAAAGAATATATTTCCTATTTCTCATGTTCCCCGAAATTTAGACTTATGTCTAAAAAACATATGTTGTGTAATATTTTATAAATTAAAAACAAAATATTTTTTTAATAAACGAATAACTTCCTTTTTCTTAATTTTTATTATATCATATATTTTATTGAATTATTACCATAGGTTATATATAATTAAGACATTGTGTACGATACTTAAGCTATGTTTAAAGGTACTTGCTACTTTTATGTAAAATTTATTTTTATATTTATTTAAATTTGTAATTGTATTTTAGAAATGCATTTATTGCATATTTTGCGTTTATAAGCTTTTCTAATATATACATAATCTAACAATTTAAAATAATTGCAATTTTGAAAAATTTAAATTATTAAATATATTATGCTTTGATTAGCATTAAAAAATTAAAATTTAATAATTAAAATTTTTTCACTTTTGTAATTGAATTGAAATAAATATATTTTCATTTATTTCAAGTTTTTTTGTGTTTTAATATTTTTAAATAGATAAATTAGTAAGAATTTGTAATATTTTTGAATAGGTAGATAAAGTATTTAGAAAATGTTTTTAGTATTATAAAGTTAATTTGGTTAGCTATGTCTTACGATCAAACTAAAAGCTTTTATAGTTTTAAAATGACTTATTGATATCTCATTTAATTTGAATTTCTGAGACGGTTCCACTTACTGTTTCTTTACTTGTTTTTATTAATTTTAATAAAAAATTAATTTTTAATATTAATTTAATTATAAGTTTTATATTATTGTCTTAATATTAATGTTGGTTATTTTAAGTTTTATTATATGTAATTATAAATATTAGAGGAAAATTTTCATTTCCTTTCTTTATTTTTAAGTTTTAATTATTTATAAATGAAGGTTTAATTAACTATTAAATAATGTTAAATTTTCAAAATTTTAAATTAAAATTTCTTATGTTCTTATGTTCACTGTTTTCTTTTATTGTTTTCAAAATTCCTGAAATTGGAATTTCTTATGATTTCACTTTTTTACAAATTTTAATTATTAAAAAATAAGGCACTTAATTAATTTATTTTCACTAAATTGAAAGAAATATTAATTTTTTTTTTGTCCTTTACCACTGGATCCTGTTACTTTTTAGGAACCTATCGACTGCGCCAATAATATTTTCGGACCAAAACGAAAGTAAAAAAAAAAATATTTCTTGATTTAAAAAATTTGATATTTAATAATTATCTTTTCCTTATTGATAGTCAAAATGAATATAATTAAGACATTGTGTACGATAATAACAAACTTTACTACTACTTTAAATTAATTTTACAAAAAATTTCTTTTTTCCACTTATTTTTAATTTACAAAAAATGGCACGTTAAACATAAGTAATTAATTTTCGAATACGATTTCCTAAGTACTTATTTTAATTAGTTATTATTACACATTCTTAAAATTATTTATTTTGCTGACCTTTACTTATTCTAAGTAACACAGTAAATCAAGTGCATTGGTTTTTTTTATGCAAAATGACACTTTAAAAGAAACAACAAAAGCAAAATTATAAAATGAAAAAAAATATTTAATAATTTCGTATTTAGGTTATTGGTATGGAGAAACATGTGTTTTTGTAACATTATTGTGGTTTAGTTGAGAAGGGTGATTTGTTTATAACGTAACAGTATTTATCGAGTTACGTTTTCATATGATTTAAATTATGCGTAAAATTTCAAAAAAATTATAGATGAGAAAAAACTAACACAAAGATCTTTTTAAGTAAATTGCTTGATAAATAATTTGTATGTGTTCATATAATATGTATATGTGTAATTTTTTTAAGCGTACTTTATGTTGGCAATGCTCACTTAAAAATTAATTAAAAGAGATAGTATTCAAAAATTAGAGGTAGAGTTTTGAAATTAACACAAAACATTTTTAGTCATATTTGAGATACAAGTTTTTTGAACCAATACGAATATCTTCAAAACAAATAACACTGCGGGGATGAAAATTTCACGCGGATAGTTATATATAATAGAATAAGTACTTTTATAAAGTTTCAAAATGTTTCGATTAATTTTCGGGGAGCTGCCATACAAAATTGTCAATTCGATGACTGAATCTAATGAAGCTACGAGGTTAAAATTAAAACAAAGCAAGTAAAGTAATAAGCAAATTACTTGCCAAAGTTGGACATTACCCGGACCAAATTTTAGGTTGAGTCTAACTTTTTTATGACCTGCTTGTCGAAGAATGAAATTTCTAGAACCAACTTTAAGAGTGGGCCAAAGTTTTTATAGCCGTATGACTACTAGTCAAAAGGGTATACTAAATTTGCCATTACGTTTGTGACGCAGAGAAGGAGGAGGGGTAGATATAGACTCAAGTGTATGGATCTGATCAGAATCGAAAAATAAATCGATTTAAATATGTATATCCGTCCGTCTGTCCGCACGGTCCACGGGTTCGAGTACGTACCATACAACTTCTTTTATTATATCAGCATTATTCTGTACTTATTACAGCTGGGTGTCTGAAATTTTGCCAAAAGTAGTTAAGTTTTATGGCCAAAGTTTCTGAAAAATTAGGTTGGTTTACTGCAGAGGGTTCGAGTAGCTGCCATACAACTCCTTCTTTTATATAAACATTACTCTACACCTAATAAAGCTGTATGTTTCAAATTTTGCAAAACGAAATTAACCGGATGATATAATGTTTAAATTACGGTCATACAGGTATCTCAGAGTTCAAACCGTCTACTCTACTACACTCTTCCTCGGTTTTATACCCTACACCTATAGAATAGGTAAAGGGGTATATTAACTTTGGTATGGTGTTTGTAACCACCTAAAGGAAACGAGCTAGATATGGAAAAGTATATATATTTGTGATCAGCGTGACCGCCTGAGTCGATATAGCCATGTCCGTCCGTCTATCCGTCCGTCCGTAGGCACGATAACTCAAAAAATAATGGAGCTATCTTGATGAAATTTTAACTGTAGGTTACTAGGACTGAAATTACAGCGGGGATTGCATATGGGCGAAATCGGCCTATGGGTTCGGATTCTGGACCTTTTAATCGATCGAAGGGCTAACGAACATATATAAAAAATCACGATAACTCAACAACTAATGACGCTTTCTTCATCAAATTTGTGCTGTAGGTTACTAGTAATGAAACTACTTCGGGGATTCCGTAAGGTCGGGATTGGACCATGCGTTCGGAACCTAGAACTTTTTGATCGAATTTAGGCCAAACGAGCATAATTCCGAAACCAACGATGATAGAACCTCCAAATTTGGTATCAGGGTTTCCCCTCCTATCTCCTAAGTGTCTTAGGAATTTGGGTCCCATTGGAGTACAGAGTCTGGGACCAGCCACACATTTCCGAAGACCTTAAAGCATATCTTTAAAATTAATAAAGATAACAACTTGAAAAAATGTAGAAGCTTCCAATTTGCCACAAGGGTGTTCTTTACTATCTCTTGCGTGTTCCCTTAATTTGGGATCAATTGGAGTGGTGGTTCAGTACCCCTCTCAGACCTCCCAAGTTTTAAAAGCTTATAATCGAAATTACTAAAAATAGTTACTTAAAATTAAGATAGACCGTTTAAATTGTGTACAAGGGTTAACTAGTACTATAAGTAAAGCGCGGGCTGTACAAGGGCAAAATCAGCCCATGGGTTCGGATTCTGGACCTTTTAGTCGGTGTCAGGGATAACGAACATATATTAAAAATCACGAAAACTCAAAAACTAATGAGGCTATCTTCATGAAATTTGTGCTGTAGGTTATTGGTAATGAAACTACGGCGGTGATTACGTACGGTGAGGATTGGACAATGGGTTCGGAACTGAGAACTTTTTGATCGAATTTAGGTCAAACTAGCGTTATTCCGAAACCAATGAAGATATAACCTCCAAATTTGGTATCAGAGTGTTCCTGCCTATTGCGTAAGTGTCTTTGAAATTTGGGCCCCATTGGACTAGTGGGTCGGGGACCAGGCACTCAGTTCCGAGGACCTTAAAGCATATTTTCAAAATTAATAAAAATAGTAACTTGAAACAAATGTAGAAGCTTCAAATTTGGCCCAGGGTGTTCTTTACTATTTCTTCCGTGCCCCCCCCAATTTGGGATCATTTGGAAAGGTGGTTCAGGACCTCTCTTAGACCCCCAAATGTGTAAAAGCTTATCATCGAAATTAATAAAACTAGTAACTTAAAATTAAGATAGAACGTTCCAATTGTATACAAGGGTTAACTAGTATTGAAAGTATGACGGGACTGCATATGAGCGAAATCGTACCATGGTTTGGGGTTCTGGAACCCTTGACAAGTTCAAGGACTAACAAACATATATCTTAAAAACACCATAACTCAAAAAATAATGCCGGTATTTTGATGAAATTTAACAGTAGGTTACTAGTAATGAAAGTACCATGGGAATTGGTTCTGGTTGAGTTTAATTTCAAAGCCAAAGAATATATTTCCTATGTCCTATGTGTCCCCGAAATCTAGACTTAATTGTAGTGGTTCAGCTATGTTCAAAGGTACTTGCTGCATTTATGTAAAATTTATTTGAATATTTAAATGAATTATATGAAAAGGTCTAAATTTATAATTGTATTTTAGAAATACATTTATTGCATATTTTGCGTTTGTATGCTTTTTTATTAGGTATATAAACTAACCATTTAAAATAATTGCAATTTTTAAAAATTTGGATTATTAAATATATTATGCTTTGATTATCTTTTTATCACAAAATTTAATAATTAGAATTTTTTCATTTTGTAATTGAATTGGAATAAATATATTTTCATTTATTTCAAGTTTGTTTGTTTTTTAATATTTTTAAATAGATAAATTAGTAAGAATTTGTAATATTTTTTAATAGATAGTGTAATTAGAAAATGTTTTCAGTATTATAAAGTTAATTTGGTTAGCTATGTCTTACGATCAAATTAATAACAGCTTTTATGGTGTTAAAATGACTTATGGATATGTCCTTAAATTTGAACCAAATAGGTGTAGGTTATTTCTAAGTCGGTTGCACCGACTGACTGCGTTTCTTAACTTGTTGTTAAAACATAATGATATTTAATTTGTTCTTTTAAATTTGTTTCATCTTCATAATATGTGTTTAATTTGTTCTTTTTATACCCTACACCTATAGAATAGGTAAAGGGGTATATTAACTTTGGTATGGTGTTTGTAACCACCTAAAGGAAGCGAGCTAGATATGGAAAAGTATATATATTTGTGATCAGCGTGACCGCCTGAGTCGATATAGCCATGTCCGTCCGTCGATAATAACTCAAAAAATAATAACTCAATAGGAAGGGACACCCTGATACCAAATTTGGAAGTTATATCTTCATTGGTTTCGGAATTACGCTAGTTTGGCCTAAATTCGATCAAAAAGTTCTCAGTTCCGAACCCATTGTCCAATCCTCACCGTACGTAATCACCGCCGTAGTTTCATTACTAGACCATCCAACTTAACTATTCGAATACTTGATATTCGAATATATTTGCATGTTTTTTGACTATTTGATATTCGAATATTTTTTCCAAATATTCGAATAATTTCAAAAATGTAAATCACAGTAAGCTTTGAAAAAAGTACGGTTAATTTCTCTCTTCTTACAAGAAAAAACAAATAAACCCTGAAATAAAAAACAAATCTAAGAATTTTTATATAGAACTAGTATTATTTTAAAGTTTCTATTTTTATTTTTCGCTTTGTCATTTTGTAAATCCGAAGTACCAGTACGTCGCGTATTTCGATTGCTCAGATGTAAATTCGTACCTAACTATGAATTTCAAAATTTTCTAGAAATTTCCAGAAATTATACACCGTACGCGTTGGTTAGGCCCTAATTAACAAATCATTTGAATTACAAAAAACGATCGGATACGCTGGACGTTTTGTATAATGCTCTTATAACAATACGGCCTACTTCAACAGCTTCTGAAAGAGTATTCTCAACAGCAGGCTCAATCAAAACAAAAAGACGAACCAGTTTAAATCATGAAACATTTAATTCAATTTTATTTTTAAAATATATGTTTTTAGAAAAAAAATAATGTTTTAAATAATAATATAGTTCAAAACTAAACGCTTTTCTTTATTAAAATATAACTATTTTTCTTTTTGTTAATATGTCTTTATACTTTTGATAAATTATTCGAGTATTCGATTACTCGAATATTTTAAGATTTTTCTATTTGATATTCGAATAGTTGAAAAGCTCGAATATTTGGATGGTATATTCATTACCAATAACCTACAGCACAAATTTCTAAAAAATAATAACTTAAATAAATAAATTAGTAAGAATTTGTAATATTTTTTAAGAAATAGTGTAATTAGAAAATGTTTTTAGTATTATAAAGTTAATTTGGTTAGCTATGTCTTACAATTAAATTAATAACAGCTTTTATAGCGTTAAAATGACTTATGGATATGTCATTAAATTTGAACCAAATAGGTGTAGGCTATTTCTAAGACTGTTTCTTTACTTGTTTATACCCTACACCTATAGAATAGGTAAAGGGGTATATTAACTTTGGTATGCTGTTTGTAACCACCTAAAGGAAGCGTGCTAGATATGGAAAAGTATATATATTTGTGATCAGCGTGACCTCCTGAGTCGATATAGCCATGTCCGTCCGTCCGTAGGCACGATAACTAAAAACTAACCGAGCTATCTTGATGAAATTTTAACTGTAGGTTACTAGGAATGAAAGTACGGCGGGGATTGCATATGGGTGAAATCGGCCCATGCGTTCCGATTCTGGACCTTTTAATCGATCGAAGGGCTAACGAACATATATAAAAAATCACGATAACTCAACAACTAATGACGCTATCTTCATCAAATTTGTGCTGTAGGTTACTAGTAATAAAACTACTTTGGGGATTGCGTAAGTTCGGGATTGGACCATGGGTTCGGAATCTAGAACTTTTTGATCGAATTTAGGCCAAACGAGCATAATTCCGAAACCAATGAATATAGAACCTCCAAATTTGGAATCTGGATGTCCCTTCCTATTTCGTAAGTGTCTTGGGAATTTGGGCCTGATTGGAGCAGCGGGTCGGGGACCAGCCACACATTTCCGAAGACCTTAAAGCATATCTTTAAAATTAAAAAAGATGGCAACTTCAAAAAAATGTAGAAGCTTCCAATTTGCCACAAGGGTGTTCTTTACTATTTCTTGCGTGTCTCCCTAATTTGGAATAAATTGGATTGGTGGTTCAGTCCCCCTCTTAGACTTCCCAAGTTTTAAAAGCTTATAATCGAAATTACTAAAAATTAAGATAGAACGTTCAAATTGTGTACAAGGGTTAACTAGCACTATAAGTACAGCGCGGACTCTATAAGGGCGAAATCAGCCCAAGGGTTCGGATTCTGGACCTTTTAATCGGTGTCAGGGCTAACGAACATATATAAAAAATCACGATAACTCAACAACTAATAACGCTATCTTTATGAAATTTGTGCTTTAGGTTATTGGTAATGAAACTGCGGTGGCGATTGCGTACGGTGAAATTTAAACTCTAGGTTACTAATAATGAAAAACCATGGAAATTGTTTGTCGATGCCAAAGAATATATTTCGTATCTGTTATGTGTACCCGAAATTTAGACTTAATTGTAGTGGTTCAGCTATGTTCAAAGGTACTTGCTGCATTTATGTAAAATTTATTTTTATATTTAAATGAATTATATGAAAAGGTCTAAATTTGTAATTGTATTTTAGAAATACGATTATTGCATATTTAGCGTTTATAAGCTTTTCTATTAGGTATATAAACTAACCATTTAAAATAATTGCAATTTTGAAAAATTTGGATTATTAAATATATTATGCTTTGATTATCTTTTTATCACAAAATTTAATAATTAGAATTTTTTCATTTTGTAATTGAATTGGAATAAATATAGTTTCATTTATTTCAAGTTTTTTTGTTTTTTAATATTTTTAAATAGAAAAATTAGTAAGAATTTGTAAATAAATTAGAAAAGTAATTAGAAAATGTTTTTAGTATTATAAAGTTAATTTGGTTAGCTACGTCTTACGATCAAACTAATAACAGCTTTTATGGTTTTAAAATGACTTATGGACTTCCCATTAAATTTGAACCAAATAGGTGTAGGGTATTTCTAAGTCGACTGACTGTTTCTTTACTTGTTATAGTTTTACTTTTATATAACATATAGTACTTTTTTCTTTAGTTTTTTTTTTTTTTTAACTGTACTATAAACGAAACAATTGATTTTGGTATAAAATAACACATATTAACCTAAAACTAAACTAAATAAAGACAAGCAAAAATATACATGTATACGTATATAGTATATATCAATATATATATATATAATATATAAGTTATGTAAATATACTTATTAAAGTTATATAATATTAATTGAATTATTATTATATGTTAATACAATTATTCATTCTGCAAAACGCTATCAAGCAATATGGTATTCTGCTTTAGTAGGTACTTTAGATTTTTAACAAATAATTTGAAGTTAGAGGTCTGTTTAAGATCATTTGGTAGCTTATTGTAGATTCTAATAGCTGAGGATAATCCGCTTCTGTGAGATAACTACGTTCTAGATCTTGTATGATTTAAATAGTTCAGGCTTCTGGTGTTATAGCTATGTACACTATTTCTTTTAGTAACATTTATATTCTTCCTGTAAATTCCTTTTTCCAGTTTAAAAATTAATTTGGCTTTTTCCATAATAATAACTTCCGAAAGCATCAAATATCCCGTTTTTTTATAAATTTTGACTGTTGGTGTCAGCCAGCTAAACTTGTATAAACTTTTAATTACTTTGTTTATCAAAGTACTGACCTTTTCTTTGAGCCATGTAGCGCAACTGGATCAGTTATATATGTTATACCTAATATGTGACATGATATGAGCATGATATATATTATTGGCTGCTTTCCTGTTTAGTTTAACTCCACGTCTTTTAATGGCACCAAGCATTGGCGCAATTTTGGATGCTATTTTATTGATATGATTTTCCCATCTCAGTTTTTCATCAATTATTACACCAAGGTATTTATATATATCAACTCTTTCAATTTGGACATTGTTTATCAATATTTTTAGATTTATAACAGATTTATTCCTCATTTTATATGTGATAAATTTAGTTTTATCAGCATTTATATTTAATTTGTTGCCTTAAAGCCAATTTATATATTTGTACAAATCCTCATTTATTATTCTTTCTAATTCATCTCTGGTTTTAGCACTGTAAATTAGCAATGTGTCATCCGCAAATATCTTGTAATCGGCTTGTAAATTAGCACATTGGATGTTATGGATATAAAGCAGATACAAAGTAGGCCCGAGTTCTGATCCTTGCGGAACACATATATTTATAGTACACTGGTTACTCAATACATCATTAACTCTTGTAGATATTTTCCTATTTTGTAAATAAGATCTAAGAAGATCCAGAGCTGTTCCTCTTATACCGATTTCATAGAATCTGTTTAACAGGATTTTATGATCAACTGTATCGAATGCTTTTTTTAAATCAACGAATACTGAACATACATAGTTCCCTGCATCTAATTTGCTTACTATAGAGTTTGTTGATGCTAAGGCTGCAGAATCGGTTCCAATATTTTTTTGAAATCCAAATTGATTATCATCAAAACCTACTACCTTTTAAATAAAATTCTGTATTCAATTATTTATTATTTTTTCAAATATTTTTCTCAAGCAACTTGTTAAAGTAATAGGCCTGTAATTTGATACATTGTAGTGTATCTACATTCAATTCCATAATACACTGCAAGTTGTATTCCGTGATACACCGCAAATAATTGTTTAAGCATTATTGTGACAATTCTTATAATTAAAATAATTATATCCTACAAATTAAAGGATCATATTGCATTCTATATTTTTGTTTTTCTTTCTGTTTTCATTTCGTTCGTAATATGAATATACCATATGTTACTAATAATAATTATAAGCAATGCATTACATTGTGTGTGGTATATTCTTAGTGTTAATGAACGGAGTGTACAGAATACCTAGTGACCCACTTAAAGAGGTTCTTGGAATGCACTATGTGAATTATTATTTGTAGCATACCAATATATAAATAAATTTGGGTTAAAGTAACTAGAACCAAATTTTTAATGTAAGAACTGATTTGTATAATATTAGTAATCTTTATTGTAATTAATTTATATGTATTTGTAATTTAAAAAAAGTATAAATACCAAGGGTTTTTGGTAAAATAAAATTAATGTTATTCTTGGCTTTGCCAACAGAAGAAATAATTGTTTATTTATTTTTACACTGGATAGCAGCGCAGCACGCCTAAATGTTTGAAAAAGTGCATTGGATAATGCACTAAAAATTATCCAAATCAATCACGGAACTATACTGTGTCATAGGCCAACCTCTGAAAGATTCACACAGTACCGTATTGATTTATCACCTTTAATAATAGCCACCCAACATTACATGGCGACCCTGCCACACTGTCACCAGGAATAGACAGTGTCGTGGGCCAGAATCCAGAATCCATAATATACATTACATAATATATATTATATGGCAAAATAAAATAAAAAAAAAATATATATTATAAAAAAAAAAAAAAATATTATATAAACAAAAAAAAAAAAATAAATTTTTTTTATATAAATATTTTTATTCAATGTCCAACGATTCCATAAAAATTTGAAAGCGTAGAGGTGGCAAATTAGCCAATTCTAGGAGAAAATTAGCTGCCTTATACCGCATACTAAAGGAGGGCGAAGGTGTTTTAACATGGGACCAGAGCTGCGAAATATGGAATAAAATCCATGAAATCCAAGATCTTAAGAACAAGGTTCTACATAAGAAAAAATAATAATAATATTGTAAATTAATATTTTTTGTTTTATATATATACTAATTTAAAGTTAATAGATGGGGTGGTTTAACTCGGTAGTTAACACCACCGAAAACGTAATAATATCCATCCACCATTCTTCTTTGGGTTTGGGTATAATTATTACAGTAATAACTGTATACATTTTGCTTAAAGTACATAAAATGTACAAAAATTTTATAAAAAAAGCCGTAATCGGCAATATATCTAATGTCTAAATTTTAAATTTCAAAAATAAATAATTATATATGTTTGTAAAATAAATTTTTTTTTTAAAAAATCTTAAAACAAAAAAAAGAATAATATAAATAAATAAAATTTTAAAAAGGAAAATAATAATATTTTTTTTACTGTATAGTTGTTTGGTTTTCTCTTTCAGAAAAAATATATAGTCTAGTAAATGGAAGAAATCAATTCTATTTTAGATATATTAGGAAATTTGCATACCAATTTAAAGAAAAATAACAGATTGCTAGCCAAAAAGACAATAGAAGAAAAAATTAGCATTATAGAAAAATTTAAATTAAAATTTGAAAAAGAAATTTTAGCAATAGAAAAAGATGAACAAGGAACTATAACTCTTTCATTTAAAAAATTATATGACAAGACTAGGGAAATTTTAAATCAACAGTTACAGTACTACGAAAATCCTAATCCTAATCCTACTATTCCTGACCCAAACATAGATTCAAACATGTCACAGTTTAATTTAGATACTGCCAGTAAAGCAATTCCTATTTTTAAAGGAGATTCAAAGGAACTCCACTCATTCTTAACCATTTTGGAGATAATAAATGATACATTATCTGCAGTTGGTCAAGCAACACTTATAAAATTTGTTATAAATGTGAAACTCAGTAATAACGTGAGAACTGCCATTGGTTCAACTCCCTTAATTACGACCTATTCCGATTTAAAAAATGCTTTAAATTTAAGATATAAATGCACCAAAACGGTTCCTCAAATACAAAATTTACTAAATAATATAAAGCAAAATAATTTCTCTATACACTCGTATAAAGAAAAAATATTATCCTTAACGGCTGATTTGAATCAATTGCAAATTGGTTGCTCCTGATTTGTATACTTTTTTTGGCACAACCATACTTGGTTTTAGACTTTCAGGATAAATACCAGTTGTTAAACAATTATTTATAAAGTAAGCGAGCTTGGGTGCTATAATGGTTGCCACATGCCTTAGATTTGATGCTGTTATACCATCAACTCCTGGTGAACTATTTGTTAGCAGCTTAATGATTTTTAATACTTCTATTTTATTTGTTTTTCTTAGAAAAATAGATCGTTCAGTAATAGTGTTTTTTACTGTGTATTTTCCTGCATCAATAATATTATCCGCCAACTTGTTTCCAATTTCACTAAAATACGTGTTAAAAGTATTAGCAATACAGAAATTATCACATATTTTAATGCCATTGTTATTTATTTCATTGGTAACTTTACTGCAATTAGACGACTTTTTTAGTATACAGTTGTTTAGCACTTCCCACATTTTTCTATGATCCGATCCAGCTAAGTAGATTTTATTATTAAAATAATTTTGCTTTTTTCTCTTTATTTCTTCGTGACACTATTTTTCAATTTTTTAAATTTGGCTTGAATTTCTGAGGAGTTAGGGTTTTTCTTTAAGTTTTTAAATAATTTATTTCTTTTTTGGATGAGGTTTATTATTTCTTTAGTCATCCAATCATTATTTTTTCTTGTTCTTTTTACTTTTTTTCCAGTGGAGTTCTCTTTGGCCAATTGTAATATTTTCATGAGATCAACTAAATTATCATAATTATTTGTTGAAAGTAGACTGTGCTAACTTGAGTTTTGTATTTTTTGATATCTGTAACGATTATTTCCTCATTGAAAATGGGCTCACGTTTTTTTATAACTTTATTTATCCTTGTTAATAGATATATTCAACTTTATGGTCCAAGTTAACAACATCTTCAGTAGATATTTTAAAATCATACTTTTCATTTTTTAGATTTGATAGAACATGATCAATAATTGTGCAAGTGTTTTCCGTAACTCTAGTAGCATTTTCCTTCCTTAAATTGTTCTTTACATCTACAGCATTAGATTCTAGCATTGTTTTGTAGGATCTAGAGAGCTCCGTATCAGATAATAAATCAATTTTAATATCGCCAACCGTTACAATATTTTTATATCTAATAAAAATTGATTCTAAATGTGATATAAATGTATTATTATTTTCACTAGGACTTTTGTAACAAACCGCAAGTTTAATAACTGGACTAGTACCACATAATGATATAATTATAGTATTAAACTGTTCTATGACTTCTAATATTTTATATTGTATATTTTGTTTGACATAAATAGCCTCTATTTAAATTGTTTGAATTAAATAAAGCTGTATACCCAGGAATATTAAAAAATATCTCCTCATCAGAGTATATGCAAGTTTCACCAATCATAATTATGTACATACATTTTTTAATTTTTATAAATGATTCTATTTCGATAATATTTTTTCTGAGACTTCTGGCATTAAAATGCACAATATTTAAATTTGAGAGTGTATAGAACATCAAGGTTTACTGATCATATATATTTGCCAAGTTTCTCTTGTTTTCTGCAAATATTCTCTGTATTTATTATCAGTATGCCTCCTGTTATATGCTAGGTCTTGAATTTCTTCTTTTCTGGATACTCCTGTATTGTCATGATAAACAAAATAAAGTCGAGAAAGTTCTTTGTAGTTATTTGGCAATCCCTCTATACGAATTAGTATTTTTAAACTAGTCTGAGTGACACCTTCATAGCAAATATCATGCTTGTCATGGAAATATGATAAAAACAGCCTAACATTGTTATAAATTCTGTGGTCTCTTAGTCTTGAAATTGCATAAACATTGTCACCAGTATTAATTGCTTTCCTTGTTAGCCTAAAAATAGGAGGAACCAATGGATCGATGTATGTTTTACTATTTCCCTGTACATTTTTTTTCAATGTTTGGGCAGAGCGTTTCTCCCTTAGTTCAATTTGAATATTTGTTATCTGGCATTTGGAGTTTGCTTGGAGTAATGCAAGTTTTATTCTTTTCTTTTTCCTCAACTTTTGAAACCAAATAGCAAAAGTAGTTACAATACTTAAAACTAAAGATGTACACGTTACATGTTGTGCTTATATTCTATAAATTCTATTTGCTCTCTATTTTCTATTGTATTTAAATGTAATTTTTATACCCGTCCATACATATATGACATCGGGATTCGATCTAGCTATGTGTGTCTGTCCGTGTGTCCGTCCGTCCGTTTGTGTGTTAGCACGATAACTCAAAAACTAAAAGAGTTACAGTTTTGAAATTTTCACAAAATATTTTTCAATCAATTTCTAGGTTCCCTATTTTTCTTGGTTAAGATCGAACCAAAACATCGGGTAGCTCTTGAACAACTAACTTTTTTAACTCTAATATTTTCATATAAAAATTTGAAATTTTGCTATGCATCTTGTATTTAACATGAAATTATATGAATTTTGTTTTATTTTGTTATGTTGTTTTTTTTTTTTTGTAGATAACGATTTCGAGTTACGATTTCATATGATTTAAATGATGCGTAGTTTAAAAAAAATTTAAGATAAGCAAAAAAGAACACAAAGATTTTTTTTAAGTAAATGGCTTCATAAATAATTTATATGTATTCATATAATATGTATATGTGTAATATTGTGCATGCTTTTTTTTTTGATATTGAGAGATATAATTATTATGAATATGATGACTATTATCTATCATGATGATAATTTTATCAATATGATTATATGATGCTTATTTTGTTTAAGTTTAATATATTCATGAATTAAAAATTAATTAAACGAGGAAGATTATAGTTGCCCTTGTCAACTTTTAGATATCCGCGCATACCCTATAACCGTTATTTATTTCCCTTATGCAATTATAAATATTACAAAAAAAATATAATAAAGTAAAATAGTTAAAATAAAATTTAACTTATTATCCCATCATTTTTGCTTAAAAAAAAAAACAAAAAAAAATTAAATTATTAATTCATTATGCCATAATTTTTGCTTTAAAACAAAAAAAAAAAAAACCGTAAAAAAAGCAATAGCCCACACTAAAAGTTGGTCCGAGTGATGTCCAACTTTGCCAACTAACTTGCCCTATTACTTTACCTGCCCAGTTTTAATTTTAACCTCGTAGCTTCCTCTACGTAGAAAATGGGGACGTAACATTTTGAAACTCCATATAAGTGCTCGATTCATTATATAACTAACCGTGTATAATTTTCATCCTCGTAGTATAATTAGTTTTGAAGAAATTCATATTGGTGCAAAGAAGTTGTATGGCAGTCCCCCGAAAAGGGGGCCGAAACATTTTGAAACTTCATATAAGTGCTCGATTTATTATATAACTAACAGTGTGTAATTTTCATCCTCGTAGTATAATCAGTTTCCAAGAAATTCATATTGGTGCTAAGAAGTTGTATCGCAGCCCCCCGAAAATGAAGGCGCAACATTTTGAAACTTCTTATAAGATCTTGATTCATTAAAAAACTAACCTTGGGTAATTTTCATCTTCCTGGTATTATTACTTTTGAAGAAATTCATATTGGTTTAAATAAGTTGTGTGAGCTACCGAAACCTTGGTCTGGTCTTAACCAAAAAGAATAGGGAACCTCAAAAATGTCCAAAAAATGTTTTGTGTGAATTTCAAAACGTTAGCTCTAATTTTTCAATTCTTGCTCTATTTTTCGTATAAGCATGGGGGATTATTGTGTTATAATTGTGCTTTAAGGCTTGTAATTCTTTATTTAATAGTTTATTATTGCTGTCCGAAGTTTCTAATTTTAGCGAGTTTACATTTGATTCGATTATGTTTACCGAATCTTGGTATTCTGTTTTTACTAGATGCAATATTTTTCTAAAGGAATCTACAACTAATATTCCTCTAGTTTAAAAAGTGCATACCCATTTTCCGTATTGATTGGGGATACTTCCATACTTTGCATATTTGCTGAATGAATTAGCATTAGAATCAGTATAATATGCAGCATCCTAAAATAAAAAAACTTAATTACGTTTCATTTGCGCATTTAGTATTTCTCTTATTAGTGTATTTAGTATTTCTCTTATTATTCTTTATTTATCCGCTAGGGTTTTGATGTCAATCCTATCATAGTTCTTTATTAAAAAATCAAGTGGACGTAGTTATGTACAGTCTAAGTTCTCGTCTGTATTTGTTAAGTCCGCTTCTATTAACCGCAGGTGCTCGTTTAAAGTACCGTGTAATCTTTCTATGTCTGAGTTACCGGTTTTGTTATGGGCGGCTGTTGTATATCTGTTTATTTCGTTTTCTCGTAGAAATAGCTCTACTGCACTATGTAGCATGCATCTTTCATTATTGTATACCAGCTTTTTCATTTTAAAATCTGATTCTTTCTTTCAAAGCGGTTAAAATCGAAAGCCATGTTCTGTCGTTTAATTTGTGTAGTGTTGCAAATTTTGTAAACCATATGTCCATGTGAACAATGTCGTTAAAATTATTAAGGGTTTCAGTAATTTTAAGAGGAATTTTGACTGGTTGACGATCACATTTAGCTAACTGACAAATTTCACAGTTGTTAATAAATACAGTTATCAATTTTAACATTTTGGACTTTTGTTTTAATTCAGAAAATACTTCGTTTATACCCTTTTTAGTGTAAATGTTCTTCTTTAATTTTTTTGATCATTTCGTTATAATCTATTATATTAGTTAATTTGATATTAGATTTATACAGTACTAAATTTTTATTTTAGCTAAAATGTTTTATGTAAAGATTTTGGAATTTTATAAATAATTGGTTGTTTTCACAATAGAGACACATTAATCCTTTATCGATTAAGGCATAATTCGAAGTCCACATAATTTCATTACCATCATAATAATAGCAATTTATTCATATTAGTATCACCTAAAGACATGACTTCAACGTCCAAGCTCCGAATGTCACTATAATTATCTAATTCGTTATTTAATATTTCATTTTCTTCATTTAAAGGAGGTGGCTCATGATCATCCGAATTTTGTTCGTTTTTGTTTATGTATTGACTTAGTCCATCCGCCACATTATTTTCTTTGCCTTTTAAGTAGTTTATTTCAAATTCGTACTCATTTAACATTAACTTCCATCTTAGAAGTTTCATGTTTGGCTCTTTTATGTTATTTAACCATACAAGTGGCCTATGGCCAATTCATACAACAAATTTTCTTCCGTAAAGATAAGTTCTAAAGTATTTTACTGACCATACGATTGCCAATAGTTCTTTCTAAATCGTTGAGTACCTGATTTCATGGTTGTTTAAAGTGCGTGACGCGTAACAAATTGGGTGGTAAAAATCTGACTTAAGACGGCTCCCAAGGCAAATTGAGAGGCATCGGTTGTTAAAGTGAAGGGTTTATATAATCGACACATTTTAAAATAGGGGCGTTCATTAATAATATCTTTAATTTAATGAACGCACTAAAATACTCATTATCCTGAACATTTACTTTTACATTTTTTTTCAAATACTTGATTAGGGGATAGGCTACTACTAATCCTTGATGAATTTTCTCTAATACCCTGTGATTGCCAAGAATTGTTTTATCTCTTTTGTATTTCTTGGTAATTTCATTAGTTTAATAAAAAACTTTACTTTCATCAGGCTTTATGCCATTGTTAGTTACTATGTGCCCCAAAAATTTTGTGGATTCATTAGCAAAGTGGTATTTGTCAACTTGTATTTTTAGATTAAATTCTTTTTATTTTTGAAAAATTTTACGAACTGATACTAAATGTTCACTAAAACTTGTGGAAAATATAAGAATGTCGTCTAAATACACGACACAAATCTTATTTATGTATTATTTAAGGACGCAATTAATTAATCTGTGAAAAGTCGCCGGAGAGTTCTTAAGTCCGAACGGCATTCTTGTGAATTCATACTGACCATGAGTGGTCGAAAATGCTGTCTTCATTCTATCACGTGGATCAGCTTCGATCTGATGGAAGCCTTTTGCTAAATCCAACGTGGTGAAGTAGTTACATTTTCCCAATTTGCCAAATAAGTCTTCCATATTCGTAATTGGGAATTTGTCGTCTATCGTTTGATCATTTAGTCTTCGATAGTCGACAAATATACGCCATTTTTGATGTTCACTGTTATCTGCTTTCTTTGGCACCACCCATTTAGGAGGATTATATGGGCTGTTGCTTAGAACAATTACTTTTTTGTTCCAGCATTTCCTCGATCTGTTTTACCACTTAATCGTGGAAGATTTCGGAGTATCTATACAATTTATTATAAATAGGAATGGCATTCTTGGTTATTATTCTATGCTTAATTATATTCATAAATGATTAACCATCTTTGTGAAATATTTCCTTAAACGAATATAAAAGAAATTTTAATTTGGCCATGTTATCACCGTTTAAATGACTCGGAAAAACTTTTTCCGACATTTATTGTCGATTTATTTCATTACTTAAAATTTCTAAAGATTCAACATTATAACATTGGTTCGCATAATTCTCCTCATTTCTATTTAGAAATATTGGAATACTAGCTTTATTTGTAATTAATAATCTATTTTTATAGTTAATAATAGCATTCAATTTTACCAACAAGTTATTTCCTAATATACCATCGTATTCATTGTGAAAGTTATATTCTAAAAAGTTGCAATAATGGTTTGGTTCGTTAAATTCTTTAAATAATCGGACTTTGTATTGAGTATTTGTTTGAACGTTCCAGTTTAATACCTTAAGCGTGTAAGAAGGACAAGTTATTTTCCATTTTGTGTTACAAATGTTAGGATTTATTATGCTGAATTCAGCACCAGAATCTATAATAAATTTAAGTTTCCTTACGGGTGTATTTATTATTAAATATGGTAGGTGTTTTGTCCCTCTATACGAAAATTTTGTAATTAGGTATTTTCATTTGTAGCAATGTCCATGGCATGACCATGGTGGTTGTCATTATTATTTGATCGGTAGTTTTGACTCTTATTGGACCGATAGTTTTGACTATTATTGTAACTGTGTTGTCTATTTTGAGGATTTAGCATTGGATTTGATGCCAATCTCATTTAGATAGTATTGTTAGTAGCAATGTCCATAGGTTCTGCGTTTCTATGCTTGTTATTATTGTTAAAATAACGATTATTATTGAACCGATAATTTTTACTATTATTAGCGAGGGTATTATTATTATTAAAGCTAGTTCTATGATTGTTAGAGTTATTATAAGAAAAAGAATTACTGTTATTTTTAAAATTAGTATTTTTATTAGATTTATTATGAGTATAATTTAAGTAACCATTTTCTTGAATTATTTTATGTGTTTCGGTTAATGTTGCAGGGTTTGTATTAATGAGAACACTTTTGACCGGCTCTGGTATACCGCGTTTAAATGTATGTAAAGCTATTCTCGAATTACTTGTGATTTCATTTGTATTCCCTCCACCCTCTAAAAAATATGCGTTGTTTCGTCTGCAAAATAAAGTATTTATTTTTTGAAAAAAATGATCAATAGTTGAATAACACCTACACGATCTTATTTTATTGATCAATGTTTCTTTAGAATCACTTTCACCATGGTTTCTGATAAGGGTGGCTTTGAAATCAACCCATGTTTCGGGTTTACCGCTAATAATTAAAGTTCTACGCGCATTACCTACTATTTTATCTTTAATAAGCCCTAATAATAAACGTTTATAATCATTTTCAAAGGTGTTAAGTATAGGAATTAAGCATTCTATTCTTTTAATAAAATTTAACAATGAATTTTTATCACCATCAAATGGACTTATGCAAAATTAAATCATTTTTTTTTGTTTTGGTTATAATTATAGAATTTTTGTTTTTGTTATAGAATTTTATTTAATTTATTCAGTACACTTTTACTTTATCTGTATTATAAATTATTTAATACATTTCAATTGTATTATAAATTGTTTACTACACTGTAACTGTATTATTTTTTTGTTGTTTACCGACTGCGCCAGTTTAGTTAGACTTTATGGATCGGATCAGAATCGAAAAATAAATCGATTTAGCTATGTCCGTCCGTCATCACGATAACTCAAAAAATAAAGGAGCTAGGATTATGAAATTTTCACAAATTCGTTTTTATGCAATAACCGGAATCGCTATTTAAATCCAGCCATTTTTGTCCACGGGTTCGAGTACCTGCCTATACCTATACCTACGGAAGCTGCGTGTCTGAAATTTTACCAAAAATAGTTTAGTATAATGGCCAAAGTTATTGCCAAATTTGGTTGGTCTGCTGCAGAGGGTTCGAGAGGCTGCCATAACACTCCTACTTTTATATTAATCCTTCTTGATGTATAAGTACTTTCAGACTAGTCTGTGTCATACCCTCATAGCAAATGTCATCATGATCATAAAAATAAGATAAAAACAATTTTACATTATTATATATTCTTTGATCTCTAAATCTAGAAGTGGCGTAAATATTATCACTAGATTCAATGGCATTTCTTGTTAATCTGACTATCGGTGGTGCTAAAGGATCTATAAAACTTTTACCTTTAGATTTTTTAACATCGGTACAGCTATCATTTAGAGTTTCTCCCTTAATCCAGTTAACATATTTATCTGTTGTCACTTCTTTAACTTTCTTTGTTTTTACAGCTTTGATATTAATTTCTTTGTTTAATTTATCAGATTTGTTATCGGAAATTATACTAATACTAATACTATTATTGTTATTATTATTTTTATTAATAGTAGTATAATTGTTTTTATTATCATCAATAATATTATTATTGCTATTATTACAAGATACATTTTTACTACTAATGATTTCATCACTAATATTTTCAACATTATTATCCTTATTGGCACATTTATCATGAATGATTTTGTTTTTATTGTCTTTATCATTCATTAGAATTTTATTTTTTCTTGACCAAAATTTAGGAACATAAGTGAGTATATGCTAAAATGTCTTTTCACATGGTTTGTCTTAGAGCTTTTATTTTTAATCGTAACTCTATATAGTTTTATTATAACTATTATTATTGTTATTGGAAACATGAACACTAGTTTTCTTGTAACTATCATTATTATTATTATTATCATTATTATTATTATTATCATTATTATTATTATTATTATTATTACTATTATTATAATTATTATTATTATTGTTATTGGGATCATTATTTTTTGTATTATCAAACTTATTACTATAATTAATTGTAGTGGAAAAACTATTTGTATTGCTAATATTATTATTAGTAGTAATATTATTAATGTTACTAATTTGAGTACTATTTATACTAATTCTAACATTATCATTTTTGGTATCATATTTACTATCATTGTAATTTGCATTATTTTGAACTATTTCAATTGTTTTATTTTGTTCAGTTCCTATCCTAAAGTAAGTTTATGTTGAAAAGCCGGGCAAGATTTACTAAAAGTTTTGTGATTAACATCCACATTGACTTTTAATTTCTAATTATATTTCAGACAGTTTATGCACTTATTGATTTCTTCATTCTTGCATTCACTAGTTTTATGTTCCTGATGGCACTTCAAACAAGTTACAGCATTCTTACAGTCAACTGATATATGATTAAACCCTTTGCACTTAAAACATCTTGGAATGTTTATGGCGTCAATACTTTATATCTTTCGCAACCTATACATACTTTTTCATTTGACAAAATTTTTGGGAATGACTCCTTATCAACTTCAATAATAGTGTTGAACATTTCCTTGTTATATTTTTTAACTGAATATGTTTTTAGCACTTTAATTTCATTAATTTCAAGGAAAGCATTTTGTTTTTTTAACTTTTCAATAATATCTGTATCACTATATTTATGATTAACATGTACAATTTCAACTTTTGGTTTCATTTCTACCGGGATTTTGATCTCATAGCTTTCATTTAATTTTTCTTCCAACTCATTCTTAATTTTTTCACGATCCTCTTTTGTACCTGTTTCTATCAAAATTATACCATTTTACCTATTTGCAACATTTTTGATATTAAAATTTTTTGGATCAACCTTTGTATTCAAGTCACATTTTGTTTTTTCGTTATTTTGCTTACTCTTCGGTTTTACAAGTAAAGGTAATTCTTTTTTCATTATCGTATTAGTACATTTTTTTTGTATTTTTTAAAATATCGGCAAATGAACTCGTATTAGTTTTTTCATTTCCAGTATTATTTATTTTTTTGCATATTTCATCACTTTTTTTATTACATTTATAAATTGCTTGTTCACCTTAACGCTTTGGTTTTTAAAGACTTCTGAAAATTTAGCCATTTTATCTAATTCTTTTTGTTGACTATATTTAATTTCCTCCAGACGTTTCATATAATTTGTTTCAATCGCCTTTAATAGTTCTATAATCTCCTTCTCATTATTTTTAATTGCTCTATCGAACTCTTCTTTATACTCTTTTAGTTTCTCGTTACTTTTTGTTACCGCACTTTCCATATTTTGAAAGACCAAGTTTACATTTTGAATGTATTGGACACAGTCATCGCATATAAACTTAATCTTCTCATTAGCAAATAACATATTTACTGTTGATTGATCCAAGCCAGAACATCTTAGCGTTTCACGGTATATTTTCTTACACACTCCTGCACATTCTATCCCTAGTTCCCCCTTTATTTTCATCTTGCACTTTTGGCACGAAGCCATTGTTATTAAATATAGTTGAACAACAAATTAAAATAAATTTTGCTGAGTAATATTTTTTTTTTTTAATTTTACCGTATTTAAATAATTATGTCAGAAGTATGTTAAATAAAATTGCAACTGTTAAATTGTAACGCAGATTATGCTTCGATTCTAGTAATTGATACACAAAAAATAAATAAATGACTCATATAATTTCTTGTTGCATCTTAAAAACTTGAAGATGTATAAGTTAGGTAGTTTAATTTTTGTATGTTTCGTATTTTATAAAAGGCTGGGGTCGTTAGTTTAAATCTTGCTTGATATAATTTTTATACCCTACACCTATAGAATAGGTAAAGGGGTATATTAACTTTGGTATGGTGTTTGTAACCACCTAAAGGAAGCGAGCTAGATATGGAAAAGTATATATATTTGTGATCAGCGTGACCGCCTTAGTCGATATAGCCATGTCCGTCCGTCCGTCCGTCCGTAGGCACGATAACTCAAAAAATAATGGAGCTATCTTGATGAAATTTTAACTGTAGGTTACTAGGACTGAAAGTACGGCGGGGATTGCATATGGGCGAAATCGGCCCATGGGTTCGGATTCTGGACCTTTTAATCGGTTTCAGGGCTAACGAACAAATATAAAAAATCACGATAACTCAACAACTAATGACGCTATCTTCATCAAATTTGTGCTGTAGGTTACTAGTAATGAAAATACTTCGGGAATTGCGTAAGGTCGGGATTGGACCATGGGTTCGGAACCTAGAACTTTTTGATCGAATTTAGGCCAAACGAGCATAATTCCGAAACCAATGAAGATAGAACCACCAAATTTGGTATCAGGGTGTCCCTTCCTATTTCGTAAGTGTCTTTGAAATTTGGGCCCCATTGGAGTAGTGGATCGGGGACCAGCCACTCAGTTCTTAGGCCCTTAAAGCATATTTTCGAAATTAATAAAGATAGTTACTTGAAACAAATGTAGAAGCTTCCAATTTGCCACAAGGGTGTTCTTTACTATTTCTTGAGTGCCCCCCTAATTTGGGATCAATTGGAGTGGTGGTTCAGAACCTCTCTTAGACCCCCCAATGTGTAAAAGCTTATCATCGAAATTAATAAAACTAGTAACTTAAAATTAAGATAGAGCGTTCCAATTGTGTACAAGGGTTAACTAGTATTGAAAGTATGACGGGACTGCATATGGGCGAAATCGTACCATAATTTCGGGTCCTGGAACCCTTGAAAAGTTCAAGGACTAACAAACATATATCTTAAAAACACCATAACTCAAAAAATAATGCCGGTATTTAGATGAAATTTAACAGTAGGTTACTAGTAATGAAAGTACCATGGGAACTGGTTGTGGTCGAGTTTAATTTCGAAGCCAAAGAATATATTTCCTATTTCCTATGTGTCCCCGAAATTTAGACTTAATTGTAGTGGTTCAGTTATTTTCAAAGGTACTTGCTGCATTTATGTAAAATTTATTTTTATATTTAAATGAATTATATGAAAAGGTGTAAATTTTTAATTGTATTTTAGAAATACATTTATTGCATATTTTGCGTTTATAAGTTTTTCTATTAGGTATATAAACTAACCATTTAAAATAATTGCAATTTTTAAAAATTTGGATTATTAAATATATTATGCTTTGATTATCTTTTTATCACAAAATTTAATAATTAGAATTTTTTCATTTTGTAATTGAATTGGAATAAATATATTTTCATTTATTTCAAGTTTGTTTGTTTTTTAATATTTTTAAATAGATAAATTAGTAAGAATTTGTAGTATTTTTTAATAGATAGGGTAATTAGAAAATGTTTTTAGTAATTAGAAAATGTTAATTTGGTTAGCTATGTCTTACGATCAAATTAATAACAGCTTCTATGGTGTTAAAATGACTTATGGATATGTCCTTAAATTTGAACCAAATAGGTGTAGGGTATTTCTAAGTCGGTTGCACCGACTGACTGTTTCTTTACTTGTTTTTAATTTCAATTAATATTTTTTTTTTATTTAAGTGCGTACTTTTTTTTTTTATTCTTTTTCCACTGCTTTAAGGAGTATAGGGCATTCACCAAGTTTATTTTAAACTAGGCTTCAGTTTCTTTAATCATAATACTCACTAAGCCGTTGATTACTCGGCTGTAGCTATTGTATAAGGTTATGAAATATGAATGCTAACTTTGTGCGCCATCTATATCTTACACAAGAATTATTTATATATTTTTATTAAATCTTATCTGATATTACGATATAAACTATTACGGTATAATTATACAATTTTACGATATTTTTTTTTATTAGATATGATCTGACCGGGGTTTGAACCCGAGACCTTCCACATGAAAGGCGGCGTCTTTACCACTAAGCCATTGGTCAGATAAGTGCGTACTTAAATAAATCAATAAAAGATTTTAAATTTTTTATAGGTTTATTTTATTTCAGTAATGATCTACTTCTCCATCTATTATTGTTTTGTATATATTTTTTCTTAAAAAATGTTTCTATACTTTTTATATTGTTTCCTTTGTTTAGATTCAAATCGAAATATTTGTTTGTTGCTAACATTCTATAATGTACCTACTCAAAATGCTAAATAATGTATCTTTATACCCTACACCTATAGAATAGGTAAAGGGGTATATTAACTTTGGTATGGTGTTTGTAACCACCTAAAGGAAGCGAGCTAGATATGGAAAAGTATATATATTTGTGATCAGCGTGACCGCCTGAGTCGATATAGCCATGTCCGTCCGTCCGTCCGTCCGTCCGTAGGCACGATAACTCAAAAAATAATGGAGCTATCTTGATGAAATTTTAACTGTAGGTTACTAGGACTGAAAGTACGGCGGGGATTGCATATGGGCGAAATCGGCCCTTGGGTTCGGATTCTGGACCTTTTAATCGATCGAAGGGCTAACGAACATATATAAAAAATCACGATAACTTAACAACTAATGACGCTATCTTCATCAAATTTGTGCTGTAGGTTACTGGTAATGAAACTACTTCGGGGATTGCGTAAGGTCGGGATTGGACCATGGGTTCGGAACCTAGAACTTTTTGATCGAATTTAGGCCAAACGAGTATAATTTCGAAACCAATGAAGCTAGAACCTCCAAATTTGGTATCAGGGTGTCCCTTCCTATTTCCTAAGTGTCCTGGAACTTTGGGCCCCATTGGAGTAGTGGGTCGAGGACCAGCCACACATTTCTGAAGACCTTAAAGCATATCTTTAAAATTAATAAAGATAGCAACTTGAAAAAATGTAGAAGCTTCCAATATGCCACAAGGCTGTTCTTTACTATCTCTTGCGTGTTCCCCTAATTTGGGATCAATTGGAGTAGTGGTTCAGTACCCCTCTCAGACCTCCCAAGTTTTAAAAGCTTATAATCAAAATTACTAAAAAATAGTTACTTAAAATTAAGATAGACCGTTCAAATTGTGTGCAAGGGTTAACTAGTACTATAAGTACAGCGCGGACTGTATAAGGGCGAAATCAGCCCAAGGGTTCGGATTCTGGACCTTTTAATCGGTGTCAGGGCTAACGAACATATATAAAAAATCACGATAACTCAACAACTAATGAGGCTATCTTCATGAAATTTGTGCTGTAGGTTATTGGTAATGAAACTACGGCGGTGATTACGTACGGTGAGGATTGGACAATGGGTTCGGAACTGAGAACTTTTTGATCGAATTTAGGCCAAACGAGCATAATTCCGAAACCAATGAAGATAGAACCTCCAAATTTAGTATCAGGATGTCCCTTCCTATTTCCTAAATGTCTTTGAAATTTGGGCCCCATTGTAGTAGTGGGTCGGGGACCAGTCCTACATTTCCGAAGACCTTAAAGCATATCTTTAAAATTAATAAAGATAACAACTTAAAAAAATGTGGAAGCTTGAAATTTGGCACAAGGGTGTTCTTTACTATCCCTTGCGTGTCCCCCTAATTTGGGATCAATTGGAGTGGTGGTTCAGTATCCCTCTTAGACCTCTTAAGTTTTAAAAGTTTGTAATCGAAATTATTAAAAATAGTAACTTAAAATTAAGATAGAACGTTCAAATTGTGTACAAGGGTTAACTAGTGCTTAAAGTACAGCGCGGACTGTATAAAGGCGAAATCAGCCCAAGGGCTCGGATTGTGGAACCTTTGAAAAGTTCAAGGGCTAACAAACATATATCTTAAAAATAGCATAACTCAAAAAATGATGCCGCTATTTTGAAGAAATTTAAACTGTAGGTTACTAGTAATGAAAGTATCATGAGAATAGGTTCTGCTCGAGTTTAGTCAATGAGTTCGGATTATAGAAGTTTTTGATGGATTTGAAAAGTTTGAATTATTAAATATATTATGCTTTGATTAGGTTTTTATCACAAAATTTAATAATTCAAATGTTTTAACTTTTGTAATTGATTGAAATAAATATATTTTCATTTATTTAAATTTTTTTTGTTTTTTAATATTTTTAAATTGATATATTAGTAAGAATTTGTAATATTTTTGAATAGATAAAGTAGTTAGAAAATGTTGTTAGTACTATAAAGTTAATTTGGTTAGCCATGTCTTAAGATCAAACTAATAAAAGCTTTTATGGTTTTAAAATGACTTAGTAACTTCCCTTTTAATTTGAACCAAACCTAGGGTATTTCTAAGTCGGTTGCACCGACTGACTGTTTCTTTACTTGTTTTAAATATATTAAGTAAATGTTGATTTTTGAATTGAGTTTTGCAAACCAAGCAATGCTTCAAAGCGTACATTGGGCTTTCGCCTTTATGTCAGATTTTAACTGAAAATAATTAAGACTTACTACACAAATGTTTTTAAAACTGAAATGAACTAATTCATAAACTAATAAATAAATTTAATTTCATACAAAATTTAATTTTTATTTTTTTTTTTATTAAAAATAAATAAAATATTTTTTGGCCTGCTTATGATAATTTTGGATATTTTATTTTCTAAAATAAAACACATCCAACAAAACCATTTGTTTTTTTATAATTGAACACATCCAACCAAACACATTTAATTGATTGACACATTTAATCTAGACAAATATATTAATAATAATAATTTTTTGATTTATTTTTTGACATCGTGACATCGTCGATATTAATATTTTTTGCATTACTATATATTGTTGTTAAATTTTTTAAAATAAAATAGATAGCAGACTTGACTTTTGAAATAATGTTATGTGCTTTAGTGGGTGTAATTAAGTTTAAAACAAAGTATGTTATAATAAAAATGTGTTTGTTTAAATTTAAAAATTTTCTTTCTTAATACAAATATCCAATCAAGGTAAAATAAAAAAATAATTGATAACATATTATATTATAAATAATTGGTTCATATAGAAAGTTTTATTTATAACATTATAATTTTATATTCAGAAGTGTTCAAATAATGTTACACCTGGAAAGCTTTAATAAAAGTAATTTTAAATGGAAAAATCAGACATTCTTAATATAAATTGTAGACAACTGTGAAATAACTTTCCTGTTTGCCCCACCGTCTACAGTTTAATTCGTTGGTTTCACACATATTTTCAGGAACGGAAGGAGGTTCGGTATACAATAAATTATTAGCAGAAACGTCTTGTTTGATTCAATTTAAAAAATGCTAATAATCTTGTACCTTTACGATTATTTATGATTTGCTTTTTCTTAAAGTAACCCAAGACAATATTAGATAAATGAAAATCAACTCGAATTATTTTATACATTTTGTAATTCATTCATATTCAAATATACGCTTATCAACTTCTGTGTATAATATACCTATATTATACCATTCAAAAATGGAATTTCATTATAATAAACAATTTCTACATTCGCATTCACCATTACAAAGCTTATCACAGAACTTTATGCACATACTTATAAGAATATTTTACACTCTTAAGAGTTATGCAAACTTCAACCTTCAAATTACAATCAAATTTATTATTATATCCTACCTAAAAAATTTTAATAATACAATAGAATTTAGATTCATTATTCATTAGTAAAGTAGAAGGTATTAAGTTATATTGAAAGGTCCAGTAGTGGTAATATTATAGTGAAGTTCTAGAATTCAAGATTTTTTCTTTTAAACTTTTATTTTAACCTACACATACACCCACAAAAATTCCAAAACAGTTAATAAAAGTTCTTTAGTATTAAGAAGAAGTACCTAGTTATTAATGACTTTTATATATTTGGTCAGTATTTTTTTAAATAAACGGTCAGTATTTTTATACCCGTATGACTATATAGTCAAATGGTATAATAAATTTGCCATTACGTTTGTGACGCAGAGAAGGAGGGGGGGTAGATATAGACTCAAGTGTATGGATCGGATCAGAATCGAAAAATAAATCGATTTAGCGATGTATGTCCGTCCGTCTGTCCGTCCGTCATCACGATAACTCAAAAAATAAAGGAGCTAGGATTATGAAATTTTCACAAATTCGTTTTAATGCAAAAACCGGAATCGCTATTTAAATCCAGCCATTTTGGTCCATGGGTTCGGGTAGCTGCCATACAACTTCTTTTTATATATGAGTATTTCTCTGTACCTATTGCAGCTGCGCGTCTGAAATTTTGCCAAAAGTAGTTAACTTTATGGCCAAAGTTTCTGCAAAATTTGGTTGGTCTACTACAGAGGGTTCGAGTAGCTGCCATACAACTCCTTCTTTTATATGAGCATTACACTACACCTAATGAAGCTGGGTGTCTGAAATTTTGCCAAAGATAGTTTAGTGTAATGACCAAAGTTACAGTAAAATTTGGTCGGTCTACTGCAGAGGGTTTGAGGAGCTGCCATACAACTCCTTCTCTTATATGAGTATTCCACTACACTTAATAAAGCTGTATGTTCGAAATTTTACCAAAAGTAATTAACCGCATGATAATATGTATATGTTACGGTCATGCGGGTATCCCAGAGTTGACACAGTCTACTCTACTACACTCTTCCACGTTTTAAATAAATTATCAGTATAAAATAATATTTTGGTCAGTATAGATAATTAACGGTCAGTAAAATTTTGTATATTTGGTCAGGATAGTTTTATTTATTGGTAAGTAAATTATTTTTTTTTAATCAGTATAATTAAAAAACAAAGCAGTATTTTTTTTTAATTTAAAATTTTTCTTACACAAAAAAAGATTATTTAAGTAATATGTACATACATATATAAAAAAAAACAAAAAAATATTAAATTTTTATTCTTATTCAATTAAAAGAGCACGGGTTGCTAACTTTGGCCTTCCTCTTGCACGTTTCTGCCCTATGGAAACTTGTTTAGCTGCTGGGGGAGGTTTAACATATTTCAGTCTAATAGATAAACCTATGATATGCTCGCATATAAATTTTTTAAATGTTTATCTATTCTTAATCAATGGTTTTATTTAATATTATTTTAGTTCAGTAATCTTAATTTTCATATACACTTCTATAATTTTAATTTATTATTAACTTTACAAGTATCTTGTCTGAATCAGACTAACTTGTTGTTTAATTTTTTTTACATTAAAACGATAAAAAATCTAAAAGGTAAACTGAATGACAAAAAATGTTTGGGTTTTTCAAATAAAACCTTAAGGAAAAAGGATATTTTTGGGCTTTTCAATTAAGATCTTAAGGTAATAAATCGGCTTTTCATGATAAAAATATAAAAATTACAGACGTAATACCCTTTTTTTGGGTTTTTTTCATAATTCATATTTTAATTAATGAAATATAAAAACTGATAATTTTTTTATTATATACTGATATTTAATTTTAATTACTGATAATTTATTTAAAATACTGACCATTTATTTTATCTACCAACATTTTAATTAAAATACTGATCGTTTTTATATTAGCCGGCGACATACTGATCATTTATTTTACCTACTGACATGTTATTTTAAATACTGACCATTTATTTAAAATACTGACCAAAAATATATAAAAATATTGGCTGCTATTTAATGGTATGTACATATTACATAAATAATCTTTTTTTGTGTAAGAAAAATTTTAAATTAAAAAAAAATACTGCTTTGTTTTTTAATTATACTGATTAAAAAAAAATAATTTACTTACCAATAAATAAAACTATCCTCACCAAATATACAAAATTTTACTGACCGTTAATTATCTATACTGACCAAAATATTATTTTATACTGATAATTTATTTAATAAAATACTGACCGTTTATTTAAAAAAATACTGACCCAATATATAGAAGTCAACTTAATGCAAATGCTCTTATAACATTGTTTTTTGTGTTAAAATAAAGTAAATGCTGAGTAGGCATAATTACAATTATAAATTGTTAAATAATTAGTATTAAGAAATTTTGTAAGTTAATCTTGAATTATAAGTCAAATAGAACAGTGTATTAATTTGGAGGTTTTTCTCAAAACAAAATAAGCAGTTTTTATTGATTTGATATTTTTTTTTGTAAGTGTCTAAAAACAATTATATAAGTGGCGCAGTCGGTAGGATTGCTAAAAATAAATTAAAAGCAATCCAGTGATCGAATCGAAAAACAAAATAAATTGAAAACAATCTCTTATAAAATAAAATAAAATTTTATTAAAATAAAATAAAAATTTATAAAAAAAAAAAACAAAATATATTTAAGAACAAACTAATTCGAGAAAGCGGATAACAAAGTACAATTATTTAATTCATTAATAATAAAAAGTGCGTAGAAACAAACTTCGTTATATAAAATTGTTAATGGGAAGATTAAATAAAAACGAACTATTTGACTTAAACCGCAAAATAAATACAAAAGTAATAAAAATGGAAGAATTACAACAACAAATCCAAGAAACAGATATAAGATTAAATCAAATGGCAGCAGCTCTTCAAATGTACCAACAACAAGAATCAACTAACTAACAAAGGGAAAGAGTACTTAGAGAAGTATGATTTATGTCCTGTTTCACCGGTAAAGGTGATGTATCTATTAATTCATTTATAAGCAACGTGGAGTATTATTTAGTTTAAACAAATAACATCGATTTTAAGAAACTAATGACAAGAACAATATTTCACGAGAAGATACAAGGAGAAGTGAAGAACCCAATAATCAACATTCTTCAACCAGACAACTGTGAATTAATTCAAAGTACATTGAAGCTGAGATACAAACCAGACATCGAACCAACAGAAATTTATAGAAGAATTGGTGACCTCAGAGTAAACACGGTAAGTGAATTATTAACTGAAGTACAAAAAAATTAAATTTAAAGCAGATGAATTAAAAATTTATTATAAAAATGATAATTATGTAAATTTAGGTAACGTAGATTCTATATTAATCAATACTAAAAAAAAAATAATAATACTAGACAAAAGATTTGAAGACCTTTGTATTAGGTCTGAGTTCAAAGAACCAAATAATGTAAATTTTAATAGAAATAATAATAATAATAAAAATATGTCAAATGATTATAAAAATTACTATACACAAAATCGTATAAATATAATAAAATTTTTCGCATTCAAGCAATTTTAATAAAAAAGATCATGTTAGAAAAAATCTTAATAATCGGGAAGAAATAAATAGAAAGAATAATGAACACAATTATAGGAATAATTATTCAAACAACCATTATTCCAAATAACATGTACTATCAAAATAGAAATAGATCAGGTAACTTTAGGCAAATTCGGGCCAATATAGCCATATAAAACAGAATACTTTTAGAGAAAAGGACCAACAGATCGACGACGAAATGGAAATTGAAAACATAGAAAAAACTGACGAACCCAACAATATCATTTTTTTTTTAAAACTAGTTTCGGAAGAACTACCCATTATCAAAATAATAATTAATAAAATAAAATATTTAGCCTTAATAGACACTGGCTCAACGTTAAGTACTCCTATAATGATAAGAAAATAAAAATATTTATACAAGTTGAAATACCACCTTTGAAACTCTCCACTATAAATGGTAATGACTCAATAAAGTTAGAAGCTCATACATCAGCGTTTGATGAGTTATAAGCTGATAAAAAAGCTTTAATCAAATGAAAAGGAAAAGACCTACCCAATCGTTCATATGACTTTATAATAGTTTAAACTTACATAAAAGCTTAAATTGAACAATTAATTTAGAACAAGTTACTGTAATACTTAATCGACAAATACCGAAATTAGAAAATAAACCGTACATATTTAACCAAATACATTCTTTAGAACCCTTTGAACCTAATCTTGAAAATTTGAAATTAAACCATTTAAATGAAAAAGAACACTTCGAAATAAATAAACTTATAAAAAATTTTAGAAAATTATTTTTTAAGGACGGAGATAAATTAAGCAGTACAACATCGATTTAACACGAAATTATAACCACCAACGGAAGGAAGTTGAACGAGATAACAGTAGATAACAAATTTCCACTTCCGAATATAGATGTTATTTTGGATAAATAAAGAAAGGCGCAATATTTCAGAACAATTGATCTCGCAAAAGGATACCACCAGATTTTAATAAACGAGGAAGAGAAAAAGAAAACGGCTTTTGTTACACCTCACGGACTCTACGAATTTAATAGGATGCTATTTGGACTAAAAAATGGCATCCTATTCCGGCAACCTTTCAAAGATTGATGAACGAAATCATAAGAGAACATATAAACCGAACTTGTGTTGTCTACTTAGACAAAACCCTAATATTCAGCACAACTTTACAGGAACATGTCAGAGCAATAATAGAAATATTTACAGTTTAAAAAAAACACAACTTAAAAACACAGACAGACAAATGTAATTTCATGAAGAAGGAGACAGAGTTTTTGGGACATATATTAACAGAAGAAGGACTGAAATCTAATCCTCATAAAATAAAGGTTATTGAAAGCTTAACAATTCCAAATATTTAAAGACAAATTAAGAGCATCTTGGGTCTGACAGGTTACTATCGAAAATTCGTTAAGGACTACCCTAAAATAGCCCAATCGATTATGAAATACTTGCGAAAAAATATGAAGATCAACACGAAGGATCCAAATTACATATGCATTCGAAAAACTAAAAACTCTAATAACCAAACATCCTATACTTAAATGTCCTAATTTTGAAAAATCCTTTGTTTTAACAACTGATGCGTCGAACTACGCGATTGGAGCTTTCTTAACCGATAAAGAATTTCTTGCCATAATTTGAGCGGTGAATTACTTCACACCGTATCTGTATGGAAAAACATAAAAGTGAAAAAAAAAGCGGAAGAGGAACTATTAGAGCACATTTCAATTAAAGAAGAGATTGTCAATAAATATGGTATATATAGGAAGTAAAATAATATATATAATAGAACATGATTTTGAAAGACCAGGAGAAATTTTTAGAAAATATATAGGAAAAGGTAAAATTGGTATTTTCTCAGAATTATCTGAAAGTAAATATAGTGAAGTACAGTTAAAATTAATTGAGTTATATTTCAATAGTAGAAAAATAAAATTTATAAGGTGCTCTTATAGGGCACAACAATTAAAAACAGAAACTGAAGCTATAACGCAAATTTCTTTGTACCATGTAAGGGAAAGTTTTCACTCAGGAATACAGGAAACTTATAATAATATTAAAAATAAAATATATTATCCTAAATTACTAGAACTTATTCAAATAGTAATAAATCAGTGTGAAGTATGTCAAACAGTAAAATATGACGGAAAACCGATTAAACCTAAATTCGAAATCAGTGAAACTTCATCAAATATAAACGAAATAGTAGAAAACATATTGACACTTACGTAATTATGAGACATGTGTTTTTGACAATAAGAATGACAGAAATCATATTACTATTTTAGAAAAATTAGAACAACATTCCACCCAAATAGGGAAACCATAGAAAATTATATCAGACAATGAATTCAAAGCAATTCAAATTAGAAAACTATTATTCTATTAACTATTAAACAATGAAGGAATTTCCTTAAATTTAACTAAACCCAATAGTCATACGGGAAATTGAGATATTGAAAGATTTCATAACTCCATCGCAGAAAAATTTCGAATTCTTAAATTAAATAAAAATAATTTCTCTATACAAGATCTCATTCAACGAGCAATTAGAAACTATAATAATAGGTAACACTCGACAATTAAATGTACTCCAAATGAAGTACAAAATCGACAGGTAGATTTTGAAAAAATTAAAGTAAACATAGAACAAGAAAAAATACTTAAAATTGAATAAAAATCGCGAAAACTATGAAGAATACAGATCCACAGGCTTCATAAAAAATTACAAGGCAGTGAGACATAAAGAACGGCCGAAATTTAAGAAAACTAAACTTAAAAATATACATAAAAGTAACATTAAACGACCTCTTAAATTTTCAGACATGGAAAATATTAATCAAGGACAACAACTAGTTTAGCTTCATTAGAAGTTAATAACATAGATACCGACTCCGGATTTGCAGAAATCAATCTAGTAACACAAACAAATATTATAATCCACATAATTAATCCTGACGAAATTATCAATGTATTAAATACAATTACTGACAAATTGGAAAATCTTGGTTTAAAACATAAAACCATTTTACAAACTGAAATAAATCACTTAATAAACTTAAAACTATTACACCAAAAACAAAACGAATTAAAGGAGGACTCGTAAACGCAATAGGAATAAAGTCAATATGGTCGTTTGGAACTTTAGACGAACAAGACAGATTAGATATAGAAAATAATTTTAAAATTTTAGAATACAATCAAAATAATCTTATAAATCTTATAAATAAAAACGAGCAAACTAAAATAAACCATCAGTTTAATAACATTTTTTAAAAACGGTAATTGAAAATGACAGAACGATCATTGAAAATCAAATAATGAGTGAACCAATACTTCAACAAAGTTTATATCATGATTTATTATTCAAAATACAATTAGTCAAAGAAAAAAAAGATACTACACAAAACAATTTAGCTTCTGCTAGACACGGTAATGTACATCCGAATATATTAACTAATGAAGAAATTGAAAATTATGAAATTGATTTTTATAAATTACAATATATTAAATTAGAAGTAGCAAAATTTCAGAAAAGTTCATTATTATTTGCCATTAAAATTCCGCGTAAGACAAATTCAATTAAAGATCATAATTCCTTTTTCAAATAAATAAGGTAAAGAAATCGGTTTTATACAAGAAACTGTTTTTGAGTACAATAATTTAACATATCAATATAAACCATTTAAAACTCTAAATGAATTAGAAATAAGTAAACATTGCATATTCTAACAAAATTGTAAACTTATAAAATAACTTTTTACGATAATATCTGTGGCTGCAACCCATAACCACTCAAGTTAAAAAGTACTACTTTTCAGGAGAGACAAAAAACGTTTTAAACCGAGACCGAATTGAGCTAGAAGTTGATTTTCTTTGCAAGTTTCAGCTAAATTATACTACAAAACTGTTTTAATTAACAAAATGCTTAAATAGATATTCAACATAGCTAAAAATCGATTTTTTTAAGTTAAGTGATTTAACAAACCTCTTTTCTGAAAAGTTCGAAAATTAAGTGTACTTAAGTGGTTTTTCAAAACTTTTTTCTAAAAATTTCGTAATTTAAGTTAACTTAAGTGTTTTATTAAAATGTATTAGAGTAAATAAAATCAATTTAAGTTGTTTTTAACATAGAAAATTCACTTTATTTAACAATAAAAATTAAAAACTTAAACTAAAAATAACAAAAATTAAATTTATTCAAAAAATATAAAATAAATAACAAATTGAAGATAAATGAAATTATATTATAAATTTACAAAGTGACATTAAAAATTACATTTGATCGTCTTCGCTTTCGTAAATATCAGAATAATAATCCTCGATCACTGATTCCGTGTTTATGTCAGTGTAAAATTTATGATATTGCGGATCAATGTATTGAAGCATTGAAATTAAGTCATCTCTTTTTTTGGATTGTATTTTTAACATAGTTTTATAACATTGACTGACATTAGACATTTGCAAAGTACGTTGTTTATTACTAACATCATGCACTTTAAATGCTTCGCTTTCATCAAATGAATTTTTATAAAATATTTTGCCAAATTCTTTAGTAAAACGTAGCCAGCGAACTGATTGCCATTCAAACTTTTCATTATTTTCATTTCCGTTTTTAGTTTTTTTTTTGAATTTTAATAATTTGGACTCTTTGCCAAAATCAAAAAAATGTTCTTGAGTCATTTCCACCACATTAAATTTTTTTCTTACTCCCACAGATCGGATAAGCTGACACCAATCACGAGGATGGTGTAACTGCATCTTTGTCGTTTTCTTTTGTTTTTCTATCAATGCGTGGTCACTGTCACACTCCATATGAGTATGACCTGGTATTAAAAATTTATGATCGATCGTTTTTATCTTCCTGCTTGATTGCATAAATATTAAGAACATAGATGCTACAATTGAATTTTTGTTTTCACCTGGGCAGGAATCGCTATAAAATACTACTGATTCAACTTCAGGTAAAAGTTCAGAAAGCTGTTGAAATAAACATGATGCAATTTCATTTGCACCTCGTTTGGCAAGCAGTTCGTGCCACATGAAACAATTCGTATTGTTCGTTTTTGCATCATGAACCGTTAAGTTGTAAGTCCATAAAGGTCTTTTGTAAAAATATTCACCTGTTTTCAAAAATGGCGTAGGCAGGCATTGATGTAGATCAAACGAGAATACTTTTAAAGTATCAGAATTTTCGGCTAGTATTTTATCTTTGGATTTTTCTGCATATGCTCGATCAGCAGCTTCTTGGTGTGCTATTTTATCATTGATCAGCTCCTGTTTAACCTTCTCATTTTTTTCCAAATTAATTTTCATTTTAAAAAGATCACATTTTCCACAGGTATCTAACTGAGGTTTTTTAAATTTTATTCCCATTTCTGTAAAAAAAATGTTTATATTTTCTAATAATAAAATTTTTTTTGTTAATCAATAATATAATAATAAAATAGAAAGATAATAATTAAGAGACTGCTAACCTTGAAATATCATACGATATTTGGTATATGAAATATATTCTGTGCAAGATTTTGAATATAGCCTATACATTAGTGCTAATGTTAAGCCTGGACCAAAGTATAATTTTGAGGTGTGTTTCCGAGAATAATGACTTTCGTAAATGGGAAAGGACAAAATATGATTTTTTGCTTCAAGTAATTTTTCTTCAGAAATTTTATTTTTAGGAATAGCTTTCCCTCGTTGATCAGAAAAACGACTGACTCCATCGTCATTTCCCATTTTTTTTTTTACAAAACTTTTAATAAAATTGTCCGTTTCACCAAGTACTTTCAAAAGACACTTCTGGCATAAACTAATTTTATCCATGCCTGGAGTTACACTATAAATATAAGTGTGATTTCTATTCTTTCTTCCATTTTGAGTTTTTCTTTTCACTGGTCGTATCTCTATTAAGGAAGCTACGTAAAGTATACGAGATTTGTAATCACCTAGTGACCAATATTCATTAAAAATTTTTTTTTGGTCTTCAAACTTTAAATTAGTTTTACACATATTTCGGCAATCTGATAAAGGAATACATTTTCTGCTTCTTACAACTTTTTTATTTAAATTAATATATTCCTTTCCAGTATTTCGAAGCTTCTTGATTTGGTTTTTGGTATGAAAATCGACGGTAGCCAAAATTTTTTCATCATTTAATAGTTGTTGTGATGATTCAGGTAACTTTATTTCAAAATTTAAATTTTTGGACGGACTAGATAACAGATTTTGCAAATCAACTTGATTATCTTCTGTCAAAAATTCACAAATATTTTCTTCAATTAGCATTCCTTCTCTTTCAATCTCAGATTCAATTTCTTCTTCGGGAATATAGTCTGGATCGCATATACTATCAGCACTAAAATCATCCAATAACGATAAATCATCTAATACATTTTCTTTATTGTACGAAATGTCCATAATGTCTTTATTAAATAAATATATTGTATACTTTTATTAATAATATTAAAATTAAAAGAATAATATTCACCTAAATTATTGTTCATTAGCGACATATTATTTTCTTTTCCATTAATTGAACTTTTTAGTTGGAGTTGGTCGTTAGACTTTCTTTCTTTTACAATTTCCTTTGCCATTTCCAACATCATTTTCGCTCTTGATGACATTTTCGACTTTTTTTTTATAAAAGTTTTACAAAATATTGTTTTTACTTCACTTCTTAATGTAAATTAAATTTAATATTCACTTAGTATTTTCTAATTTTTCTAATTACACTTTGTTTTAATTTTTATTTTTACTTTTCTTATAAGGTTCTAAATCACTTATTATTCAAATTTGAATGACTTTTTCTTTGCAATAACCACTTCTATTTATATTAAGTCGACTAAAAATCAAAGCCTACTTTGATATAAATCACTTAAGTTTTTTAAGTTAATTTTCAAAATTAATCGTTACATTGCGCGGGAAACTTTTTTTATTTTGAATAAGAACTTAAGTTACTTTAAATAAAAATTTGAATTAATTTTGTTTTGACAAAACCACTTAAGTAGTATTTAAGTGTTTTTCTATGGTTGTTAGCTTGTTTTGTAAAAATCACTTAAGTGTATTTTAAGTTTTTTTTCCAAATCAAATGTTAAGAAAAGTTACATTTGTAATAAAAACTTATGTGACCATAAGTTTTTTTCTTGAAATTCAATTTATAATCGAGCAGCATTTAAGTGAAAATGCGCTAAAAATTTAAAAATTAAGTCGTTATTTAAAAAAAAAAAAAAAGGGTTTGTAACTTAAGTGATTATTTAAAATTGGGGTACTGCTCCCAAATTTTATCTAACATGTATAGGATTTTGACAGAATTATAAACCATTATTTTTTCTATCGATTTAAATATTTTAAGACAAAACCACTTAAGTGGACTTAAGTGATTAAGTGTTGCGGCCACAGATATAATTAAAAATCCAATTAACGAAAAAAATATCAATAAATTGTATTATCATAGAAATATGGCGTATGTCCTAACTACTGTAATAATTTTTATAGTTTTAGCCATTGTAACAATTATAGTATTTGCATTTAAAAAATAATTTAAAGATAAGATTATAGCAAAAAGAATTCAGGAGAATTCAAAATCAAACGAGGGGAGAGTTACGTATACTCCACCTAATATTACCAGTAAAAATAAAGCGGACATAACTTCAGCATTTTCCATTTACAAAACTGTGGGAACCGTTAGTTTCCCAACAAAAAAATTATAATAAAAGTTAATTCCTCAAATTTCAAGTTCAAATGTTTTTTTTTATTTTTACGAAATTGTTGTCTACAACAACCATTTCTTTATAATTTATTAACTAAATACAAATGCTCTAATAACATAGTTTTTTGTGTTAAAATAAAGTAAATGCTGAATAGGCATAATTATAATTGTAAATAATTAAATAGTCAGTATTAAGAAATTTTGTAAGTTAGTCTTGAATTATAAATCAAAGAGAACAGTGTATTAATTTGGAAAGTTAAATAAAAGGTTTTTCTCAAAACAAAGTAGAGAGTTTTTATTGATTTGATTTTTTTTTTATAATTGTTTAAAAGCAATTATATAAGTCGCGCGAGTTACATTTGATTTAACTGTCATTAACCAAAAATAAATTAATTTAATTTATTAAATTTAATTATTATTTTGCTAAATTGCATTCCATAAAAGTTGAATGGATTAATGTTAGCTTTGGTTAATAATCAAGGTTAAACTAAATGTATTAAAACGAAATGTATGTAAATGTATTGTTTTAAATTTTGGAAATGCTTATTCAACATTAAGTATTTTAGAATTTTTAAAATAAGTTAAAATAAGTAATTAATACATCAGTCGTAAGACCACAATAAAACTAATTAAGAATTCTTTAAATGCCTTTAAGTAATTTTTTTGAATAACAAAATATGAAAAAATATTTCTTGTAAAAATTATTAAATTTAAATTATTTACAACGTAAAATTATAGCTTCAATTCAATACAAATACAGTTTTCGTTCTAAAGAACGCGAAAAACGTAACGTAATTTTAATAATTTTTATTTTAACATATTAGGTCTTATTATTCTATTTCTACCTATGTATATCTGAAAATTCGAGTAAATTTGTGTAAAACTAAATACAAAATTCAATAATTTTTTTCTTATATTGAATTGAAGCTATAATTTTACGTTGTAAATAATTTAAATTTAATAATTTTTACAAGAAATATTTTTTCATATTTTGTTATTCAAAAAAATTACTTAAAGGCATTTAAAGAATTCTTCAAGAGTAAATTATGAGAGCAATACTCCCATAATTAACTCTTAAAGAATTCTTCTAGAATCTTATGAGATATATTTTGCGACCTTGGTCCCCTCCTTCCCTGCGTCGCAAACGTAATGGCAAGTTTAGTAGACCATTTTGACTTATAGTCATACGGGTATAATTATTTAATAATTAATTATAAGAGTTAGGATTGAAAAGATTGAGAACAATAAGAAAGTCTGAATAATAAGGCCACTATTTGATGAGATTAGTAATTGATTTTCTTATAAGAGTAAAACTCTTCATATGAGAATAATAGAGTGAAAAAAAATGTAAACAATATCAAATAAAGTACAAAATTTTTCACATTTATGATTTGTCCGTTAATAAAAATTATAAATATGTAGCATTGTTATTGTTATTATTATTAATAGCACTAGCTGCCGAGGTTATAAATATTTAATATAAATATTATTATAATTTTAAAAACTTATTAGTTCATAAAATATATTTAACCAGGTTCACAAAATTTATAATTTTGTATTTTGGATAATTATTATTACTGTCTTCAACAAAAATATGAATAAGTTCATAAGTTTTGAATAAAATTAAAAAATCCAAACATTAGTTTTAATTCATGCTATAAAAATTAAAAGATAATTTTTTAAACGAAATTAAAAAAAAAACAGTAAATTAATGTAAAATACATATTTCGTGCTTTTAATCATTAAATAACTTTAAAAGTATAAATTAGAAATAGTAGGTAATATATTATGAATTATATTAAAATTAGATTTTTGTATAAATCATAATATTTAATCGGCTTATTTTTTCCCATACAAATATAAACATCCCTTTTCAAGGTAAACTATAAGACCAATTTTAATGAAACAACAACCAAAAGAAAGGTTGTTTTTGTTTCCATATTACAATGATATTTTGTTTTAGAATATTACGTTTTTTCAGGTGTCTTTAATTTAACGAAAATTTGAATTTAACGGTCACGCGGTTAAAATTTTATGACTCTAATATTATGCGCCGACTTTCTGTCTTTCATTTTCGGTTGTAACTCGCAGCTCAATCAAACTATTATATGCGCCGACTTTAGTCTTCTTTTTTTGTTTAGTTCAAAAGTTCAATGAACAAGGAGATTGGAATTTTTTTAAAATTTTTGTTTTGTTTTTGTTTTTTTTTTCTTTATCTCTCTAAAATTCCAGTGAAAAAAAAATGAGTTCTGTTCGAAATGAAAGCAATACATTTGGTTTATACAGCAGTTTTCATTTATAACGAACTCTGTCCAATTTTAATTATAATAAACGTCACACATTTTGCCAAAGAATTAAATTTTACCTATTTCTTTTATTAAAACTTATTATATCTAATAATGTAGATTGGTGATTAATTTAGTATTTTTATATTTATTTTTGAATATAAAACAAAATCATAATAACGCATCAAATATACACATCAAATAAAACGACATTCGTCTATTACGACGAATATTTTCTGTCACTTCATGACATAAACGAAAAGTACTGTATGTTTTTTTTTTTGCTACTTCGTATATTGTTGTAGCTTTTCGTTAAGTTTTTTATAATAATTAAATAACCGACTTTTGAAATATATTCTGTAGTTGCCATTACGTTTGAGAGTTGTTATAAAATATGTTTGCAAAAAATTAAAATCGACAAATCTTTCTTAAAAATAATTTGTAAGTTAAATGATTTGTTCCTCAAGGCCTAACCAAAATCAATGCTTAAAATTAGTAGTTAAGTACATGATATTACATGAGAACAACTTACTGTACCTCGAATGTTTTAATGTTATTGTTTTTACTAATGTTGTTATTGTTCTAAAAATAAAATATTTTAAAATAATATTGTTTTTGAAAATACCTATATTTTTTTTAAAATACATTACATATATTCAAAATAATTGAAATACCTATAATATGTTTGCAGAAACAAAAAGAAAATAACATTTCTTAAAAAAAAATTATGTGTTCTTTAGGGATCAACCATAATAAACGCGTACGGCGTGCAGTTTCTGTCAAAAATTTTTGAAATAAGTAGGTATGTTATGTACTGTCAAAGATAATGAATACAACTAGATGTGCACAGTCCATATAAAACAAAAACCTTAAAATTCAAGCTCTTTAAAATAAAAATAAAGAAATAAAATAAAAGCTTAAAGCTTTATACTCTCATTATTAAATTAGAGAACGAAAAAAAAAACAAAAAGCTTTGTTGACTTTATTTTTTTTTAAATTTTGAAAAATGAATAAATACGATTTATGAAATTATAATATATCGATGGCTCCAAATTATAACGATGTCAATCTAAAATGATGTTTTAAGATAAATGAGTTCAAAAATATTGGAAATATATTTTATTATAACTTAGTTATTTTTTTGAATAAATTAAGAATACAAATTAAAATTCGCGATTTTAAATCTAAAATTGAAAAAACTGTTGAAAAATATTTAAAACAATTTTATTCTGTGATCTTCAACACTTATGACGTTCTTTACGGCATATTTTTCTTTCTTTATTTCTCCTAAAAATGCTAATATAAGAAGGCGTACCTTTGGTTTACATTCTACCTTGTTTTAATTTTTTTTCGTTGTAACTATACTTAAAACCAAAAAAATATTATTTATAAGAAATTTAATTATAAAAAATTAACAAGTAAAAAAAAAAATATATGAATTTACTAATACCTAAGACAAATATTTTAATCGTCATATCAAACTTGGCTTATGTCGTTATTTTTTGGAGGAATAATTTAATGTTAAAACTTTTTTTTGTTGCCCCCCCCCCGCCCTCGTTTCGGAGCTACAGCCCAACAAAGTCGGAAAAAGCCCTATATTTAAACAGTTATAATTAGAGTTATATATGGTATATTTCCAATCTGAACGGTAACAGACAGCTGTTCTTATAAGCTTTACAAATTTTTAAAAGCCAATTGTATAGGGTTACCATACGGTACTAAAATTTACCGTTATCCAAAACTAAGTTTTGCAAAATTTTTGGTCCCTCATAACTTCTGAATGGATAAATCTAGAAACTTGAAATTTTGGGAGAAGTTAGATCCTTAGAAATAAGTAAGAGCCAGCTAACAAAATTTTTCTGTCCCGCCCCCTCTTTAGGAGCTGTAACGGGTCTAAAATTGAAATTTTGCTATAAATTTTGCTTTTAAACACCTATAACTTGAATACCTGTCAAAATTTTTTTTTATTTATACACAAAATTGAAAGCTCCAAAACGAAAGTTTCAATAGGTGTTAAAGGTTTTTCTTAATTTTGACTTTGTCCGTCCGTCCGTATGTTTTCAAAAACTTTTACACCGTTTGAAATAGAGTAAAGAAATCTTAACCACGGGTAGATATTATAAAACAAATAATTTCGTAGAAGAATTTTTTTCTGTAGCCCCACCCGTTACGGAGCTACAGCCCTCCAAAGTTAGAAAAAGCTCTATTTTTAAAATGTTATAACAAGAGTTTTGTTAAGTGTATTTTCAATCTGAAAACGGCAAAAGATAGCTGGTTTTATAGGCTTCACAAAATAATAAGGCTAAAATGTATAGGGTCAAAATATTTTTTTTTCATCAGAAAATTCTAATTTTTTTTTTTATATCTGAACAAACAAGTCATAGGTATGACAAAATTCATAATAAAAGGAAAAAAGAAAGACGAATTTTATAGGCTTAATCATTTCATTGTAACTAGTTACGTAGTACAAAACAATAATAGATTAATTAACATTGTATATTTTTTACTACACAAATATAAATTACACATTTTGCTGCTAATTTTAAATAGTGGTACAAGAGTATTGATCTTCTTATGAACTAAATTAATGTTTTTACTCTTATTATGAGAAAATTGATCTTGTTACAAGTATAAATCAGTCTTTTTACTCTTATTATGAGAATATTGATCTTGTAAAAATACCAGCCCTCTTGTACTTTCTCCAATTAAATTTTTCAATTTTGTTAAATTAAATTAGCATCCAAACTGATTGGTGTTGTAATTTATATAAATATATTAACTTTACACTTTATTTTTCTCCTTAAACTCTAACAACAATGTTATTATAATGTGTTATTTAAATTAGATTCTCACAAAGGAATTCTTTTAAGAGCACAATTCTATAAAAGTTAAAATCTCATACAAAAGACTTTATGAGAATAGAAATTTTCTTACTTTTGATGCAGATATATGAAAATAGCTTTACTATGAGAGTAAAAGGATTTTGAACACTATAAGTGTTGATATCTCATAATAAGAACTCTGTAAGAGTTAATTTAACTCTTATAATAAGAAATATGTTATGAGATCCTTGAAGTGTACTATAAGAGAGATTATACTCTTGGCAAATGTTACTTGGGGAGGTAGATATAGACTCATAGGTATCGAAACAAAAATCGATTAGCTATGTTTGTTTGTCCGTCGGTCCGTTCGCCCGTCTGTCCACACGATTCCTCACAAAATAAAGGATTTTTAAATTTTACAAATTAATTTTTTTGCAATAGCCCTCATCGCTTATAAAACCCAGCCATTTTGCAGGTTCAATTAAATGAAAATCACTCTATTCATGGTAAATCTGGATATTTGAAAGTTTGCCAAAAGTAGTTTACTTTTATGGCCAAAGTTTGTTCAAAATTTAGTTGAGATGGTGCAGTGGGTTCGAGTACCAGCCGTACAACTTCTTTTTTTTAGATATGTATTTCTCTGTACTTAACAAAGGTGGATTTCTAAAAATAGTTTAATTTTGTGACCAAAGTTTTTGCAAAATTCTAAGCAAAATTACCAATGTAGTATACCCTTTTAACTTATAGCCATAGGGGTATAAAAATTCTTTTTTTAAAATGCTTAATAAAATTCAATTAAAAAGATGAATTCAACGCAATCTTCATTAAATCTCTTAATTTCAATGAATTTGAAATTATTATCTATTTCTACTGTTATGAAAATACCACTAATTTTTTTAAATTTATTTATTTATTTATTTATTCCGAGCTTAATTCAAGCAAGTTACAAAATTTACATTAAATTAATAAACTAAAATTAAACATTAAAAAAACAAAAAAGAAAGTAAAGATTATAGAAATTAATAATTTAATAATTAATTTTACATAAAAAAAAATTTTTAAGAAAAAAAAAAGTGTGAAAAAAAAGTTAAAAATTATACTAATTATATTTAAAAAAAAAACAAAAAAGCTTCAATTAAGAAGACAAAGGTCAAAGAATGTAAGTCCAAAAATTTCAAGAACACAAATACAAGTTATTTTTTAATGATTGTTTAGTTTGGAAAAAGTTAATATGGGATTTATATATATTACAGAGCGACATCATTCTATTAATTGGTTCATATTTACCATAGTTAGTTCGGTGAAACTGTAAATTAAACAAATTAGCAGATCTTAATCTAGAATGCGAAGAAAAATTGAGTTTAGCGAGTAGTTGAGAAGAAGAAATGTTGCCTTTAATTAATTCAATTAGAAATACAATATCTGCAACTTTACGGCGCATTTCAAGTGTATTGAGATGTATTAAATTTATTCTATGTTCGTAAGGAGGTAATCTAAAAGGGTCCTCCCAAGGAAGAAGACGTAAAGCATACCTGAGAAATTTTTTCTGAACCGATTCAATTCTATTTATATGGACACCATAAAATGGACACCAAACTTGACTGGCATATTCTAAATTAGGTCTAACCAGGCAGGTATAAAGAGATTTCAATACATAAGGGTCTTCAAATTCTCTTGCCCAACGTTTAATAAAACCGAGCATAGAATTGGCTTTATTTAATATATCAGAATAATGAAGTTGAAATGAAAGTTTACTATCAAAGAGTACCCCTAAATCTTTAATTGAAGTGACTTTTGAAATGATTTGATTATTAAAAGAATATACATAAGAAATTGGACTTAAGCGGCGTGTAAAACTGATTGAAGCACATTTGGTAACATTGAGTTGGAGATTATTGTTGGAACACCAATTGTAAAAACGATTAAGATCAGCTTGTAGGGCTAATGCATCCTCCAAATTTACAATTTTTTTGAAAAGTTTCATATCATCGGCATAAATTTTAATATGACTATTAATTATTAAAGAAGAAACATCATTAATAGAAATAATGAAAAGTAAAGGTCCAAGATGGCTACCTTGAGGCACCCCTGTGGGAGCTGCAAACTCAGAAGATATCGAGGATCTAAAAGAAACACTATATCTACGATCAGAGAGGTAGGAATTAATCCAATCTATAAAATAAGTCGGAAATCCTAATTTATTTAGCTTAAAAATAATAACATTATGTGGAAGAAGATCAAAGGCTTTGCTAAAATCTATATATATTACATCTGTTTGGAAGCCATCTTCCATATTATTAATAAATGTAGATGTAGATTCAACAAGATTAGTAACGGTTGATTTAAGCTTTACAAAGTCATGTTGGAAAGGCGATAAAAAACAAGTGCAATGATCATAAATAGAATCAAATACAATTAGTTCAAAAAGCTTAGGTATAGAAGAAAGTTTAGCAATTGGACGATAGTTAGTAACATCGTTTTTAAGATTTTTTTTATGAACTGGCTTAATTATGGCAGTTTTCCAAATAGAAGGGAAGATACCAGAAGCTAAAGAAGAATTAAATAAAGAAGAAAGAGGACCAGATAATGAAGATGAGCATTTATTTAAAAATATGTTAGGGATGCCGTCAATCCCAGGACTAGTGTTAAAATCAAGTTTTGTCAAATAGTTAAATACCAAATTAGAGTCAATATGAATATTACCCAGAGTAGTATTAGGAAAGTTGCAAAAAAAGTGCAAAAAATTATCTTCATTTAACGAGAAAGCGGGCAAAGAATAACTAATTGAGAAGAAATCACGGAAAAATTCTGAAATAACATTAGAATCTATACTACTAGAATTTTTATAATTCATACACATTGGATATTGATCACTTTTTCTTTTGGAATTAACAAATTTCCAAAAGAGTTTTGGATTATTTTTAATATTTAAAGACATGTTTTGCACATAATTAGAATATAAATTATCAGACATTGTTTTAAATTCATTAAATAAATTTATGAAAACATTAAAGTCATAATTATTATTGCTTTTAATAAATTTACGCCAGGCTTTATTTTTTCTGTTTTTTGATTTTTTAAGACTTTTAGTAAACCATGGCGGACTGGATTTATAACTATTGTCAACAACTAACGGAACGAAGAAGAGAAAATTTCAAGATTATTTATTGAAGAAGTTAGCCAGGTTTCTGTTAAAACGAATAGATCAAAATCTAAAGCAGTAGAATTTAAGAAAACTTTTTTAGTTTTTGTGCGTAGACCTCTCACATTTTGATAATACATAGTTAATTTAAAAGATTTATTATTAGGATGAGTGGGTTCCGCAAGACTAATATTAACTAGACTTTTTCTCGCTTGGAAGGGGACGAAAGTACTTATCATGATTTTCTCTCACACGTTGAAGATAGTTAATTCTATTAAATGAGATATGTGAGGCAAAAGATTTCAAGTCAGTTAGAGCATTTTCAGCTGAAATATTATATGTTTCATGATATTTTACAAAAATATTACGTAAGTCCTTAATATCAGTAGGAAGTCCTTCCTGTTGAATAGCTATCTTAAGCGATGTGTTTGTTTTACCACCAATACAAACATCATTTGATTTATCGTGAAGATATGCAAGGTAAAGTCTAACATTATCATAAATTTTACTGTCCCTTAGTCTAGCTAAAACGTACCTACTGTTATTTTTACTTTCATGAAGAGCTTTTTGAGTAAGTTTTACAACAGGCGGTAAAAGAGGATCTAAAATTGGTGGAGTTGTATTTGAGTTAGATAATAAAATATCCTCAGAATTAGCTAATAAGGGATTAGCTTGTGATTCAGGATGTAAAGATAAAGAAGTTGATCTATTAATTTTATTAGAAGAAGATTTTGCTACAGTTAAGCTAGAAGGTTTACTTTGGGGCATGATAGTTTCACCTTGAACAAAATTTTGGTATTTATTAAATTTATTTGATACAGACTTTTTGAATTTTGTAAATTTATTTTTTAGATAAGAATCGCTAATTTGTTTGTTATTACCTGATTTGGTAAGATCATTTGAATTACTAGAAATGATGTTTTTAGAATTATTTTTTATATTAATATTCGAAATATGAATAGTATTAGTATCAGTTTGTGCAATAATATCAGATTTGTTTGGATTAATTAGTGTTTTAGTATTTGAAATATCAATTGATTTAGAAAAATTAGTAGGAGGTATAGGAAAAGATAAATCAAGTAAATTTGTTAAATTAGATTTAGTGTTTAAAGAGGATTTGTAATTTAATTTAGAATTTCTTATTGTATAACCTGTATTAGTGTCTTGTAAAACAGTTTCCATATTTTTGTTTAGGTTACCTTTGACCTGAGGCTTACTTAATTCAATAGATGCACCAATTTTATTCCATATATTGACGTTGCTTGGATGTTGTAAAATTCTCATAGAATAAACAGAACCAGTGATAAGAAAGCATAAATATTTCTTTTTGTTCTTCTTTATACGGTTAGGTGTTAAATTAGTACACACTACCGAACTAATGTTAAATTCTTCTTTTATAAATTGAATTAACTTATTTTCATCAAACGAGCAAGGAACGCCCTTTACAAAAGTAGACGAATAGTTACTATCTTTGACGATTGATGATTTATTACAATCCATTAGCTTGGTGATTCTTCCACTCCATTCATCATTAGTCCATTGGGTCCCAAATTTATGTAAAATTGCAAAATCTGTTTGCACGCTTTTAACGCAATTTGTAGGAGAATCAAGTAATGTATCAACTTGAATTGCCTTATCAAAAGTTTGTAATTTACTGCTATATTCGGAATTTTGAGCTTATGATCTAGAATTATGCAGTTCGGTACAAAAATTATGTAACATTTCAACATTAGTGCTGGCATAGTCCTGGTGAACCGTATTAATATGCTTAATAACAGCTCCTTCCATACGTTCAAAATTTTTAGGAACTGCAAAAATTGATGAAGCACTGCTGGAACCAGCTTCTAACGACTTGGAAATATTCTCAAAATTTTTAGTAAATTGAGCAGAAATTTCAGTTAATAGCTCAGTTTTTAAGTCGTTAAACTCATTATTTGATGTATGATTAGAACCGGTAGATTTTTCCGCCATTATGTTACATAATAAATCAAATGATTTAGCCATATCGTTGAATGAATTGCGATTTGAATCAATTACCAAAATAGCTTTATTTAATAAGCCGGTATTCCTATCGTTCATATCAGCTATGGACTTACTAAGGTTGTCGAACATATGTCTTAAAACCGATTCATGATGCTGACAGTCATCACATATAAACCAATTTTGTAAAGAAGGGTGGTACCAATCCCTACTGGCTCCAATACAAACACCATGTAACTTACGTTTGCAGAACGCTTTACAAACCACAAAATTAGATTTGTTATCAGAAATTGTACAATTAGCAAGATTACATTTGAATTCCATAATAAAGTTTATTTTTAAATTTAACTTAACAAAAAACCAAAAAGTTATGAATTCAGCAGAAATAAACGAAAAAAATGTTCAAAAAAGTTTTTAAAATGTTTAATTAAATTAAATGCCTTTAAAATTAAGTATCACTTAATAAAAAAAATAATTTCAATAATGTAATATGATACAGTTGGCAAAAAAAAAGTTTGGAAATATTATCAATAAAAAAAAAAAACTACAAGGCAAATTAAATTAAAATGCTTTTAAAATTAAGTATCACTTTTAATAAAAAAAATTCAATAATGTAATGACACAGTTTAAAAGAAAGAATTAGTTAACTTAATTTTTATTTATATTTTTTTTTTTTTTATGATTTTATTTATTATATTAATGAAAATATAATTGCACTGCGGAAATTAATAATTAATAAGTACTAAACTATTAAAATAAAATTAATTAAAGCGCGTGCAGTGTATAGGTCAACAAATAAGTTAAGACTGGTATACACTTTTCAATTATTTATATTATTTATTTAAGTTAATTTTTATTTAATTTTGTATTTTGGTTTAAACTTTCAGAACTAAAATTTGAAACAATAAAATTTTTTAAAGAATAACCACCTTACTTGTATTTTGAAATTCGTTTAACTTAAATTTAACGTAAAACAATATCTACGTATGTAAAAGTGATTGTTATTATAACAATAATATTTATTACTTATTAAAATAATATAATTTTTGAGTTGAATTAGAATTCTGTATCGTTTTAAAAGTATTAACTTTATAAGTTTTGTTATAAAAGCAAAGCGAAAATGGTTTAAACCATTATTTCAACTAATTCGGCTTTTCGCTGCTAAAGAATAAATAAAAACAAAAAAAATTTTGTAATAAAAAAATTATATTAAATCAATAAGTTTTTTTTTATAAACTAAATTTGAATATTTTTATAAAGTTAACTTATAAAATTTACACCGAACAAGTTTAAATTCTATAACTTTTATTATATTATAATAATATGTGCATTTTATAAGAGGAATTTATAAATTTGGCTTATTAGAATAAATTGATCTATTTGAAATATAAATATAATAATAGTATTTATTAATCCATATATATAAAAGCGAAAGTTTGTTTATTTGTTGGTTTGTTTGTTTGTTTTTATGTAGCGAATAGACTCCTAAACTGCCCAGCCGATTTTAATGAAAATTTGTATATAGAGGTTTTTGGGTACGGAAAGAAATCGTGGCCCAAAAATTTTGCTATAACGGACCGCCAAGTTGGGGCTGTGGTGCAAGTTTTTAAACTTTTTTGTTCTAAAATGGAAACGGTTTGACCCATTGACTTCAAATTTTGTAACCTATGTCGGGCCGACGGTTGGTCAAAACAAATTTTGGGTCCAAATTTTGTCCGATTTTACGAAATTCCGCTTTGGCTAAAAAGGAAGCTCCAAAAAAAATTTTATTGGCTTCCATTAACCCATTGCGGCCCAACAGTCCGATTTTACGAAATTCTGCTTTGACTACAAAGAAAGCCTCAAAAAAAATTAAGAAGCGAAGCAAACTACGTCCAATTTTCGCAATACTGCTTTGCCCAAAGAGAGAAGTTGAGTTCCTTTAACCCATTGGGGCACAGTGGCTTTTTATAGATTTTTCCGTTCCTTAACTCTAAATTAGAAATGATTTGACCGGTTGACTTCAAATTTTATATGCGTGAAGCAACTTGAAAATGGAGTTGAGTCTGTTAACAGTCGGTGCTACGATTGGTCAAAAAAAATTTTTGGAAGTAAATTACGTCAAATTTTGGAAAGTAGTTTGTACTGCTTTGATTACAGTAAGTTCCAAAATTATTTGAATAATCCTAGAAAAATCGTTTTAAAAAAATTGCTTTCATTCATTTTAAAATTTACATGTGTAAACAGTGCCTAATTTTTGTGTTAACTTTTTTGCAGTAACATCAACTTCAATCATACCTCCATTGAAAGGCGCAGCAACGCGCACCGGTTATTAGCTAGTTTTATATAGAATTCCTTATCACCTAATAATGCATACTAATTTCATATTACATTTATAAGAATTATCAGATAAAGATGAATTATAACTTGAGAATATATCGATGTAATACTAAAAATCGTATACATAAGTTTTATATGAAAAAACTTATTAATTTTTATACCTAAATTTTTAACGTTTGCACCACATGAAACTTATTAAATTAGTATAACATATAGCTCTACAATATTTTTACATGTGTCTGTTCATATATATATTCATAAAAATACGAACGTACGTATAATATAAATTATACTTCATAATAAAAGGAAAAAAGAAAGACGAATTTTATAGGCTTAATCATTTCATTGTAACTAGTTAAATAGTACATAACAATAAGAGATTAATTTACATTGTATATTTTTTACTACACAAATATAAATTATACATTTTGCGGCTAATTTTAAATAGTTGTAGTTAAATGTTTAAATAGTTGCGGCTAATTTTAATAGTGGGCAAAGACAACTCCTTCTTTGTAGTTTTACATATAAACACAAAAAATGTATGTTTTATGCAATCATCCTTTTAACTCTTGTTAAGTATAAATCAGCCTTTTTACTCTTATTATGAGAATATTGATCTCATTACAAGAGTATTGATCCTCTTATGAGATTAATTTGAAATTTAATTCTTATTTCATGAACTAAATTAATTTTTTTACTCTTATTATGAGGAAATTGATCTTGTTACAAGAGTATAAATCAGTCTTTTTACTCTTATTATGAGAATATTGATCTTGTAAAAATACCAGCCCTCTTGTACTTTCTCCAATTAAATTTTTCAATTTTGTTAAATTAATTTAGCATCCAAACTGATTGGTGTTGTAATTTATATAAATATATAACTTTACACTTTATTTTTCTCCTTAAACTCTAACAACAATGTTATTATAATGTGTTATTTAAATTAGTTTCTCACAAAGGAATTCTTTTAAGAGCACAATTCTATAAGAGTTGAAATTTCATAAAAAAGACTTTATGAGAATAGAAATTTGCTTACTTTTATTGCAGTTTTACTACTTATTTTACTTTTATTGCAAATTTTGGGCCGGAAGATCAGGGGAGCGAAGAAATATATAAATGTAAAAATAGTTGTGGATTTATTAGTAGATTTTGATTTGATGGAAGTTACAGGTAGCCGTTTAGCTATAAGTTTTGCAGTGCTGCACTTGTCGCAACAAAATTTGTTGGTATTCGATTTGTAGTAATCTTCCACATGAAAATTATGTCAGGAATCGCAACTAGTCACACTATCGAAGGTTTTGGATGAACTTGGAATTTACAAAGTACAAATACCTATTTCTACAAATTTTATGAATTTTATTTAAACAAAACATGTATCTCAGCCTCAGTCCCGATGACTAGTGTGTAAATAGCTTACGGCTGACGCCGAAATTTCATATAAATGCGGTATAACTAAATTAATACTACTTTGTTTTACAGTGCAGTTTTAGAGAAAACCAATCTAGTACAATGTAAATTAATTAAGCAACTAGAAATTCTTGTATATATAAAATACCCATTATAACGCATCTCCATAGACAAACGATATTAATCTAACTAAAACAGCGCTGTCTGTTACTCTTGTTACGTGATCTCTTGTTCCGTTTCACACCCTCTCTCCAAAAAACTAATTTGGGGTGGTGGGGTCTTTTCGAATTCCCAAAACGACAATTATATAACCAAAATTTTATTATCTGGACTTGATTTTCTTACCAATTCAGCACAAAATGTTCATTTTTAACACCAATGTTCATTTTTATTATTAATTAAATATTATTTAAAAAAATACACAAAGTACTGAAAAAAAAAAATTTGAGACTTTGTCTGGTCTTGTTAAAATTTTTCTGGTGTTGGTTATTGATAAGAGTCAATATATGATTTAGAATTTGTTATTATACCCTACACCTATAGAATAGGTAAAGGGGTATACTAACTTTGGTATGGTGTTTGTAACCACCTAAAGGAAGCGAGCTAGATATGGAAAAGTATATATATTTGTGATCAGCGTGACCGCCTTAGTCGATATAGCCATGTCCGTCCGTCCGTCCGTCCGTCCGTCCGTTCGTCCGTCCGTAGGCACGATAACTCAAAAAATAATGGAGCTATCTTGATGAAATTTTAAATGTAGGTTACTAGGACTAAAAGTACGGCGGGGATTGCATATGGGCGAAATCGGCCCATGGGTTCGGATTCTGGACCTTTTAATCGGTTTCAGGGCTAACGAACAAATATAAAAAATCACGATAACTCAACAACTAATGACGCTATCTTCATCAAATTTGTGCTGTAGGTTACTAGTAATGAAACTACTTCGGGAATTGCGTAAGGTCGGGATTGGACCATGGGTTCGGAACCTAGAACTTTTTGATCGAATTTAGGCCAAACGAGCATAATTCCGAAACCAATGAAGATAGAACCTCCAAATTTAGTATCAGGGTGTCCCTTCCTATTTCCTAAGTGTCTTTTGAATTTGGGTCCCATTGGAGCAGTGGGTCGGGGACCAGCCACACATTTCCGAAGACCTTAAAGCATATCTTTAAAATTAATAAAGATAACAACTTGAAAAAATGTAGAAGTTTCCAATTTGCCACAAGGGTGTTCTTTACTATCTCTTGCGTGTTCCTCTAATTTGGGATCAATTGGAGTGGTGGTTCTGTACCCCTCTCAGACCTCCCAAGTTTTAAAGGCTTATAATCGAAATTACTAAAAATAGTTACTTAAAATTAGGATAGACCGTTCAAATTGTGTACAAGGGTTAACTAGTACTATAAGTACAGCGCGGACTATATAAGGGCGAAATCAGCCCAACGGTTCGGATTCCGGACCTTTTAATCGATGTCAGGGCTAAGGAACATATATAAAAAATCACGATAACTCAACAACTAATGAGGCTATCTTCATGAAATTTGTGCTGTAGGTTATTGGCAGCGAAACTACGGCGGTGATTACGTACGGTGAGGATTGGACAATGGGTTCGGAACTTAGAACTTTTTGATCGAATTTAGGCCAAACGAGCATAATTCCGAAACCAATGAAGATAGAACCTCCAAATTTGGTATCAGGGTGTCCCTTCCTATTTCGTAAGTGTCTTTGAAATTTGGGCCCCATTGGAGTAGTGGATCGGGGACCAGCCACTCAGTTCTTAGGCCCTTAAAGCATATTTTCGAAATTAATAAAGATAGTAACTTGAAACAAATGTAGAAGCTTCCAATTTGCCACAAGGGTGTTCTTTACTATTTCTTGCGTGCCCCCCTAATTTGGGATCAATTGGAGTGGTGGTTCAGAACCTCTCTTAGACCTCCCAATGTGTAAAAGCTTATCATCGAAATTAATAAAACTAGTAACTTAAAATTAAGATAGAGCGTTCCAATTGTGTACAAGGGTTAACTAGTATTGAAAGTATGACGGGACTGCATATGGGCGAAATCGTACCATAATTTCGGGTCCTGGATTCCTTGAAAAGTTCAAGGACTAACAAACATATATCTTACAAACACCATAACTCAAAAAATAATGCCGGTATTTTGATGAAATTTAACAGTAGGTTACTAGTAATGAAAGTACCATGGGAATTGGTTGTGGTCGAGTTTAACTTCGAAGCCAAAGAATATATTTCCTATGTCCTATGTGTCTCCGAAATCTAGACTTAATTGTAGTGGTTCAGCTATGTTCAAAGCTACTTGCTGCATTTATGTAAAATTTATTTTTATATTTAAATGAATTATATGAAAAGGTGTAAATTTTTAATTGTATTTTAGAAATACATTTATTGCATATTTTGCGTTTATAAGCTTTTCTATTAGGTATATAAACTAACCTTTTAAAATAATTGCAATTTTTATAAATTTGGATTATTAAATATATTATGCTTTGATTATCTTTTTATCACAAAATTTAATAATTAGAATTTTTTCATTTTGTAATTGAATTGGAATAAATATATTTTCATTTATTTCAAGTTTGTTTGTTTTTTAATATTTTCAAATAGATAAATTAGTAAGAATTTGTAATATTTTTTAATAGATAGGGTAATTAGAAAATGTTTTTAGTATTATACAGTTAATTTGGTTAGCTATGTCTTACGATCAAATTAATAACAGCTTCTATGGTGTTAAAATGACTTATGGATATGTCCTTAAATTTGAACCAAATAGGTGTAGGGTATTTCTAAGTCGGTTGCACCGACTGACTATTTCTTTACTTGTTTTTTATCTTTTAAATGTAATATTGTAAAAAAGAAAAAGTGAACAAATAGTTTTAGATTTTATTTATCTATAAATATAATTTAGAAAGATGCAGCCTTACACGATTTATTCCAAAATCAACTTACCTTCAAAATTACTTACGAAATATTTACCCTTGAACTAGAGTATAATAAATATTGTTAAATATTAAATACTTAATTTGTTTAATCAATAAACTGTTGTTTTTTTAATTCTAAAATGAAATATAAAAATGTTATATTTCAGGAGTACATTAATACGTGGGTTTTTGTTTAAACTTCTATACTTTCAGTTATTTGAATGTAAGAAAACAATTTTACTTTAAATTTTTAGCACAAAAAATTTTGTAAAAATGGGCCTATAGAGCTTCACTCTGTCCGTGCGTCTGTTCGTCATTCGTCCGTCCGTATGTTTACAAAAACTTTTTTTATCGTTTGTAATAGAGAGTAGGTATTGAAAAAAAAAAAATTTCGTAGAAGAATTTTTTTCTCTAGCCCGTTACGGAGCTACAGCCCTTCAAAGTTGGAAAAAGCCCTATATTCAAATTATTATAACAAGAGTTCTATTATGTGTATTTTCAATCTGAAAACGGTAAAAGAGAGCTGCTTTTATAAACTTTATAAATTTTTAAACGACAAATGTTTAGAGTTGCGATACGGTACTAAAATTTATCATTATTTAAAACGCAATTTTTGCAAAATTTTTGGCCACACATATCTTCTAAACGGTTCAAGCTAGGGTCTTGAAATTTCGGGAGTAGTTAGATCCTCAAAAATAAGAAGAAGTCGGTTAATAAAATTTTTTTGTCAAGCCCCATGTTTTGGAGCTATAAGGGCTCGAAAATTGAAATTTAGCTATTTTTAAACACCTGTAATTTGAATACCTGTTCAAATTTTTTTTTTGTAGTTTACAAAATTTGAAGGTAAAACATTATACTTTAACATATGTTAAAAAATTTTCTTAAATTTAAAAGTGGTTCTTTAAATTGAAGAAAGCGTTTTTCAGTTTTAACCATTTTTGCTTAAATAGTAATATTCTAAGTAAAAATCCAAATTTTGGTGGAATTCACAATTTAATTTCTAGAACCTAAGAAAGTTGGGGGAATCTGACCAATGGCGTAGTGGTAAAGACGCCGCCCTTCATGCGGAAGGTCTCGGGTTCAAACCCCGGTCAGATCATATCTAATAAAAAAATATCGTAAAATTATATAATTATATCGTAATAGTTTATATCGTAAATAAGATTTAATAAAAATATATAAATAATTCTTGTGTAAGATAATAGATGGCGCACAAAGTTAACATTTGCGCATTCATATTACATAACCTTATACAATAGCTACAGCCGAGTAATCAACGGCTTAGTGAATATTATGATTAAAAAGAAACTGAAGCCAAGTTTAAAATAAACTTGGTGAATGCCCTATACTCCTTAAAGGAGTGGAAAAGGAATAAAAAAAGAAAGTTGGGGGAAGGGGAGTAGTGAGGATTATATCCTTGAGAAATTTGGCAACCTTCCCCATAGAAAGGCTACTAGTACTTAAAAATTAAAAATTTACTATTTTTATAAGTTAACAAATACTTAGTCACCAACGTATATATTTCGTAAAATAAACGTTAACATTGAAGCTTCAACATTATATTCCGAAAAAATACTCAGTATGAAATACTATATTATTTTGAAAATGTGGTTTTTTAAAAACTCTTGGATTTTTTCATCACTTGTTTGAGTTTAATTTCTAACATACATACTAAAATTTGAGTAAAGCACTTTCTTACAAACTAAAATTAATTTGAATTAAATTTTCATTTTAAATATTTTGTGTCGTAATTTTATGTAGTTAACTGTCGTGGTAAGAATTTGACAAGAAATTAAGGAGCTCTAGTGTAAGTATATTTTAAAATAAAAAAACATACAAATATAAAAACAATTTTGTTAAATAATTGAAATAAAAGACAATTGGTTTAAAGAGGAAACATTAAAACTAGTTGTTGCAGAAATATGGATGACAAATCCTTTTTATACTCTACCTACACCTATGAAATTGGTAAATGCGTATATTACCTTGGGCACGGCAATTGCAACCACCTAAAGGAAGCGAGCTGGATTTGGAAAAGTATATATATTTGTGATTAGCGTCACCTTCTTAGTCAATTTAGCCATGTCCGTCCTTCCGTTCGTAGTCACGATAACTTAAAAACTAATGGAGCAATCTTAAAGGAATTTTAACTGTAGGTTACTAGTATTGAAAGTACGGCGGGGAGTGCACATGGCCGAGATCGGCCCATGGGTTCGATTCCTAGAAGTTTTTGATCGAATTGAGGCCAAACGAACATAATTCCGAAACCAATGAATATAGAACATCCAAATTTGGTATCAGAGTATCTCTTACTATATCCTTTGTATCCTTGAAATGCGGGACCAATTAGTTCGGGGACTATCCACACACTTCTGAAGACCTTAAAGCATATCTTCGAAATTAATAAAGATAATAACTTGAAACAAATATAGAAGCTTCAAATTTGATATATGGATTTTCTTTAATATTTGGGCTCAAATGGAGTAGTGGTTTAGATACGTCTCTGAAACCTCGTAAGGTTTAAAAACTTATCATCGAAATTAATAAAAATAGTAACTTAAAATAAAGTTAGAACATTCAAATTTGATACAAGGGTGAACTAGAAATCAAAGTACGGCGAGGACTACATGGGTTCGGATTCTGGAACTTTTGATCGGTTAAAGGACTAACGAGCAAATATCTAGAAAACAAGATAACTCAAAAACTGATGACGCTATTTTGATGAAATTTAAACTCTAGGTTACTAGTAATAAAAGTACCGCGGGGATTGCTTGTGGTCGGGATCGAACAATGAGTTCGGATTCTAAAAGCTTTTGCTCGAACAGTGGCCAAACGAGCATGATTTCCAAACGATTTCAAATGGGCGTGGTACCCAAAACCATATCTTCGAAATTAATGAAGATAGTAACTTGAAATAAATATAGAAGCTTAAATTTAATATAATGGTGTTCTTTCATATTTCCTTCGTGTTCCCTTTTTAGACCTAATTGGAGTTAACCACCAGAAACCTGCATTAGACCTCCCAAAATTTAAAAACTTATCTTCGAAATTAATAAAAATAGAAACATAAAATAAAGATAAAACCTTAAAATTTGGTAGAAGGGTTTTTTTTCCTCATTTTCCTGTAATGTGGGAACAATTGGAATAGTGGTTCGGGTATCTCCCACGCACCTTCCAAGATCTAACAAACATATCTTCGAGATTAATAACGATAGAAATTTTAAATTTGCTACACTGTTTTTTGTTATTGTTTCCATTATGTTCCTAACATAGGGAATTAATTTGAGTTGTGGTTCAGGTGCTTTAATTAATAACAATAGAAACCTGAAATTTGGGATACGAGTTTTTCCTATTTGCTTTCTTATTTAACACTTTTATATTTATAAAAAACTATGAATATAATTATATTTTAATATAAAGCATATTATGTATTATACATATTTTATAAATAAAAACCTTAAATATTTTTTAATTAACTAGATATTTTTTTGAATTATTATCATACGGTTCAAAAGTACTTACTGCATGTATGAAAAGTTCTCAATTTGTCATTGTATTAGAATTACTAAATTTTGTGACAAAAATCTAATCGCGTTGCTTTTAGTTAACCATAAAAACCATCAACTTATATATACCTATATAAATATATTATTACGACTTAATATTTCTTTCGAATAACTTTGAGTTTTAATGAAAATTAGAATTACAAATAACAGGAGAATTAAGATTGTAATACTTATTTATAACAGAAGTGCTCAAAGTTCTATATCATATATATATAAATCTAGTCATAATATTTCAATCTGAAATTAATGTTTTCCATACATGTAAACTGGATCAGATCATATTTCAAGATAAAGTAAATAGGAATGCTAGAAATCTATCAATTAAATCAAACCAGAATATCTCCAATTAAAAGAATTAAATTATTAAAAATATAAGTATGTGTAACATTAAAAAATAAGTTAATCAAAAGGATTAATTTATAAATTGTTTAAAATTGAAATAATTAGTCAAAGATACTTAATCAGTCAACTTAAAATCCAAAACAGCAAAAATTAATAATCCTGGAGAGAAGTTAATTGCTGTAATTTAAAAAATTACTAACATCGCTCAAAATTCAAGCTATTTTTGCTTTTAAGTTTACATAAAAAATTCGTTTTGTGTAATTTGTATTTGACTAATATTACCCGAAAAATGAATTATTTTTCTCCTATACGTAATAAAACTTATGGCAACAATGTTGTCATTAATTCTTGCGCTTGAAATTTGCTTAAAAAAAAATGTATAATTTTTTCAATTATAAAAACATTGTTAAGTATTTTTTTGTTTTATTCCTATAGCTTAAGCCTCTTTAAAAAGAGTATAATTTAATACAGTTATTACACAAAAAAAAAGCGATTTAAACTCTAAATATATTTAAATATATTGTTCTAATATAGTAAATGCTGTCCTTCATATAGAAAACTGTACTCTTTTTCTAAACATTTATTACGATTACTACATACATTCAGTATCCTAAATAAAAGGCTCTATGAATACATAATACACATGTACAACAAAATTTAAAATATCATAATTCATAAGTTTAGTACTTAGTATTTCTCACTCGGATTTGATATATAAAGCAAAGTGGATAATATATTTATAAAAGTAATGAATTAATTTTTATTTATTATTTTTTTGCTTAATTTTGTGAACTTTTTATAAAAGTTTTAATTCTTTAAAACAATAAGATTCTTTATAATTTAATATTTAAAATAAAACATTTCAAATTTGAAATAAATTAAATTGTATTTTATTTAAAAATTAAAGAAAATTTTATTTATTTTATTTATTTATTTATTTATTTATTCATTTATTTAGTTTAAAACTAGTTTAACAATTATCACATTTTGTTTTTATAATCTTTTTTAAATATAAGAAATATTTTCTTTAATATACTTAATAATTAATTTTTTATAAACTTCTAATTTTGATTCTATTTTTATTTCATTTGGTAAGGCATTATACATTTTTAATCCATTGTAAAACAATATTTTTTTATTTCTTTCATTTCTTACTACATCTAATCTAAAATCTAATCTATTTCTTAAATAATAATTATGAACTTCATTTACATACAATAATTTTTCTGATAGATAATTAGGTAATAAACCATATTTAATTTTAAATACTTGAATTAAAACATTCATTATTACTTTTTGCCTTACGCTTAACCACTTTAATGTATTTAACATATATAATCTAGCTGTATACCTATTAACTTTTAATATAATTCTCATTGATTTATTTTGCAGTTTTTGTAACCTACTTATCATACTTTGGTTTGACATAAAAATTATTGAAGAGCAATACTCAAAGTGGGGTTTTATAATAACATTATATAAATTAATTGCACAAGCTAATGTGATATTCTTTCTAATTTTTGAAAAAAAGTAAATTTTTTTAGCAATTTTTTTACAAATGTAATCAATATGCGATTTGAAATTTAAATTATTATCAACAATCACCCCTAAATATTTTATTTCATTAACTATTTCTATATTTTCATTATTAAAAACAACAAGGTTATTATTTAATTTACTATTAATTATCAAACATTTAGTTTTATCAATATTTATTTTTAGTTTGTTCATTTGGAACCATTCATTTAAATTTTGTAAATCTAAGTTTATTTTATTAACGCAATCATTTACATTATCACCTATTATATATAAAAGAGTATCATCCGCGAAAAGTGCAATTTCATTAAATTTAATGCATTTCTGAATATCGTTGATGTATATTAAGAACAAAAATACTCCAAGAACTGATCCTTGAGGTACTCCAAGCTTTGTGTCTATTGCTTTTGAAATGCATTCTTTTACTTTTGTACGTTGCTTTCTATTTTGTAAATACGATTCAAACCATTTTATTTCAGTACCAGTAACACCATACCTTTGATGTTTTTTTAATAAAATGAATCTATCTATTGTTTCAAAGGCTCTGCGTAGGTCGAGAAATACTGCAACAATTGTCCTTTTATCGTCTACTGCATCCTTCCAATTAGTTATAACCAGATTAAGTAGAGATTCACAACTGTGTCCTCTTCTAAAGCCTGATTGCAATTTAGCGATTAAATTATTTTTTTCAAAATAGTTTGTTAATTGTTCAAAAACAATTTTTTCTAATATTTTTGATTCAATGCAGTTCATATTCACAGGACGAAATTCTTTACAATTTTTTGTTCCAGCTACTTTCGGAATGGGAATTACAACAGTTTCTTTCCAAGTATCAGGGAACGTACCTGATTTCAACGATTCATTAACAATAGTTAAAAAATTCTCTCCAATTAAATCAAAACATTCAATAAAAATATTCTTATTCATCATATTAAGATCTCTTTTGTTATTTAATGATTTTATAACTTTTTTTAATTCTTCAATACTAATTAACTGTAATTTAAATTGATAAGAATAGTTGTCAATGATATTACTATATTGCTTAAATGCTATACTACTATTTATTTCACTTATACTATCTACAAAATATTGATTAAATTTTGTAGCAATCTCAGCCTCTTTTGAATATATTTTACTGCCGAAACAAACTTCTTTGATTTCATTCCTTGGTTTTCTTAATATATAACTTTTTATTTTAAGCCACATAGATTTTTGGTCTCTTGCATTTTCAATTTGATTATTAATAAAACTATTTTTTGTTTCAAAAAGTTTGTTGGAATAAATATTTCTAATATGTTTATACCTATGCCACTCATTTATATTATCTATCAAAATTGCTCTCTGGTATTGTTTAACTTTTTCTATATTCATAATTCTTAGTTCTTCTGTGTACCATTGACAACTTTCCCTTATGGTTTGCTTTTTTACAAATTCTTTTAAAATTGTAGTTAGAGATTTACTAAAAATATCAGCTTTCAAATTACAATTTGTATAATATACTGTTAGCAATTCACTTTGGCATACTTTTGCCCTAAATATATTCTTATTGTATTTAAAATATTTAATGTTTTTTTTAACATCCATAGTATTTTCATTTTGTATACTTATTACTATTGTTTCATGATCACTTATTTTTAACTGGTTGTCCACCATTACCTTAACATTATATTTGTCATTTACCATTACCAAGTCAATTAGTGTTTTAGAACGCATGGTGATACGTGTTGGTTGTCTCACTACCTGTTTAAACCCATTATCATGAATTATACCTTCTAAAAAATTTTTTGTATTACTGTTCATTAGCCAATTTATGTTAAAGTCTCCCATAATAATAGTTTTTTCTGTATTTTCTCCAATATCTTCAATCCATTTTGAAAAATTCAGATAAAAATCTGAATTGATATTTATATATTTTGGAGATCTGTATACCACCACTATATTAATATATCGATTTTGTTTATATATTTTTACATTTATCCCCCACCAATTCAATGCTGAGCTAAAGTAGCTTATTATCTCATAATTCCAACATTTTTTTAAATAAATTAGTTTACCACCCGTATGTTTTGAAGTTGAATCTACTCTTATAATATTATAATTCTCTATATAAATTAAACTATCATCATCATCCTTCGTTAAATGAGTTTCAGTTAATGAAATAAAATCGTATTTTTTAGGAATAAGTACCGATTCTATTTGTGCAAAATTATTTATCGTACCTTGTATATTAAGACAAACACCTTCAACATTCTTTAATTGTTAATATGCTGTTTTACTTCTTGCAACATTTAATTTTTTTACATAACTAGGGCATGATACACTTCTGGAGTCGTGTTCCACATTCAAGTCTGTAAGACCTAATTTAATCTTAGCTCTTATACAATTTACACATTTTTGAACAGCTTCCTGACATTCATTTGATTTATGATCAGTTTCACCACATTTAAAACAACAAATTCCATTTTTAAAATCTGTAGCCTTATGATTAAAACCATAACAATTAAAGCACCTTAAAATTTGTAAATGTTCATATACCTTACAACGATCCCATTCTATATTAATTTTTCCAATTTCCATAATTTTTTTAAATGCATTTCCATCCATTTCAACTATTGCATTAAAATAATATTTTTTATTTTTTTGAGCCTTATATACCTTTAAACATTTCACCTCACTAAATTCTATACTATTTTGCTTCTTTATTGCATCCACAATTAGTTCTTTAGATATTTCTTCACTCATTCCCACAATTAATATATTGGGATTTATTTCTTTAGTTACCTGAATATCATAATTTTTACCTAATTTTTCTTTTATTGCATCTTCTACTATTTTAACAGATTCTTTATTTTTACAAGTAATAGCAATTGCACCATCATTTTTTAATTCTTTTAATTTTTCGATTTCTACTTGCAATGTTGAGGGAATAATTTTTGATTTTATTTCATTTTTTGTTACATCACTTTTTTGTTTATTATCTTTTGGTTTCACAATTATTGGTAATTTCAACGTATCAGCATAACTTGTTGATTGTAAATTTTTTTTTAAATTGTTTTTTTTATTATCTTCTAATTTTTTAATTTCTTTTGATATAAATACTTTATGCTCACCGAATGCCTTATTTACATCAACATTACCATCTTTAATGTTTTTATTATTTTCACTCATTATTTCTCTCATTTCTTTTAATTCTAATGATAATTTTAAAACAGTTTTGTTAATGTTTTGTAAACCATTTTTTGAGCATAAATCACAACTATATTTTATATTTTTATTTGTATTTATTAAATGAATTACACTATTATCCAGCTTAGCACATTTTATATGTATAGCTTTACTACACCCATATGCACATATTATATAGCTCTCATTATTCTTAATTGGTTTATTACAGCTTTCTAATAAGCAAATAACACTCATCTTGGTTTTTTTTTTAATATTTGCTATTTTCACTCAATAGAAAAATTTTGAGTAATTATTGCCAAAAAAATTACAAAAAGAAAAAAATTTGCATTTGCATTTTTTACAATAAAGAACTTTTTATATCGATATTTTATAATTTATTCAGTTTGACAATTAAAAAAGAAAAAATTTGAAGTGTTCTTTATATTTCTTTATCACTTAAAAAAGTTATTTTTCACAATTATCTTCTGTTAATATATTTTAATTTATTTTTTAAAGTTTATTATTTTCACTCAAGAGAAAAAAATTTTGAGTACTTAATGTCAAATAAATTATAAAAAGAAAAAATTTGCATTTGCATTTTTGCAATAAAATGTTTTTTATAATGCAGTTTTATAATTTATTCAGTTTGATTGATTTTTGAAAATCAAAAAATAAACGTAACGTAGCTGCTATTCGTCTTCTAATTTCTACAGCTTCATTGTAGTAAGTAGGCAGATCAACATTTTCATTTGATTCATTTACTTCTGGCTCTTCTGTAGATTCAATAAAATCTATGTCATCAGACGAAATTCCATAATGAATACAAATATTATGTAAAATGGAACAGACATTTACAATTTGCACTACTTTTGATGGCTCGTAATGTAGTGAGCGCATTTGATAAAGACATCTAAATCGATTTTTCAGCAATCCAATTGTTTGCTCGATTATAATTCTTCTTGAAGAATGGTTTTTATTGAACATTCTTTCAATTGAACCTTCAGCAGGATTTTTAAAAGGTGTTAACAATTAAGGTTCTAATGGATAACCACTGTTTCCTAAAATTTAATTCAATATACATAATATTGTTATATAAAAATTCAGTTATTTAAAAAAAATTACCTAAAATTCTGGTATGCTTATCACCATTCTCATATTTTTTTTTTTTGAAAAAAGATTTTGCCTCATTTATATTCCATATAAGAGAATCGTGATTTGCTCCTTGATATCTTGAATCGATAAATCTTATTCTCTTTTTATGATCATAAATCTAGAAAATTGCTCATTTACAAATCTGATCAAATAATTGTTATCAAAATACTTACAATTAGTGCGTTCATACTATAAAAGTCTTTCCGATTATAGAATAAATGGCTATTATTCTTAGGCTGAATAATTTTAATATGCGTTCCATCAATACACATCGTCATGCCAGGAATTTTAGTTTTCTCATAGAAAAATTGTTTTGTTTCTTGTTATTCAGATTCGGATAAATTTAAATTTACCCATTTTGCCAACAATTTCTCTTTCAACAAATTTAATGTGTTGGAAAACAGTTCTGAAAATGTTGAGATCGAGCTACATTTATATTTAAATCGTTTCCCACACTTTGCTGGTAGCTTCCTTGAGCAAAAAAAAGTTGCACCAAGTTTTAATTTTGGTAATAATGAATTTGATTTTCTTGGATGTGGAAAACTATTTTCGATTTCTCCCAGAACATATTGAAATGCTCTTTTGTTAAATCTAAAATTCTTGGTAAAACTATATTTTATTTTAGTATACAAAAATCCATGTGCTCTTATTTACCTTTTATCATCAGTTTCAAAAATATCCCTCGAAGAGTTCCTTAAATTTTACCTAGTTCTTCTTTCCAATGATTGTTCAAAAATAAATTCATCCAACAAGCTAATCGCAACACTGTCAATTGTTTAATTTTTAAAACTTTATCCTTTATCTTTTAAAATTTTGTTTTATTTTTATATTTACTTTACTTTTGACTTTTTACTTTTTAATTTAAAATTCAATTTTTATACCTGGTTTTAGCTGTCATTTAATTTCGAAATTTTTTTCGAATTATATTTATTCCCGCTTTATAAATCGTTTTCCACGATTGAAGGCAACAGTAAGGTGAATAATTATTGCGGTAGGTTTGCCGCACCGTACGGTAACCACAATAAGCACCACGATATACAACTTTTATACGGCAGTATGTCAATACGTCTATCTACATATCTGTAAATCAATACGCGCGTACAGTATTAAATTTATCGAAAACGAGTAAGAGTGTAGTAGAGTAGACTCTGTCAACTCTGGGATACCCGTATGACCATAACATATACATTATATCATCCGGTTAATTACTTTTGGTAAAATTTCGAACATACAGCTTTATTAAGTATAGTGGAATACTCATATAAAAGAAGGAGTTGTATGGCAGCTCCTCAAACCCTCTGCAGTAGACCGACCAAATTTTACTGTAACTTTGGCCATTACACTAAACTTTTTTTGGCAAAATTTCAGACACCCAGCTTCATTAGGTGTAGTGTAATGCTCATATAAAAGAAGGAGTTGTATGGCAGCTGCTCGAACCCTCTACAGTAGACCAACCAAATTTTGCAGAAACTTTGGCCATAAAACTAAACTATTTTTGGCGAAATTTCAGACACGCAGCTGTAATAGGTACAGAGTAATACTCATATAAAAAAAGAAGTTGAATGGCAGCTACCCGAACCCATGGACCAAAATGGCTGTATTTAAATAGCGATGAAGGCTAAAAAAAAAGAATTTGCGGAAATTTCAAGATCCTAGCTCTTTTAGTTTTTTAGTTATCGTGAGGACGGACGGACGAACGGACGGACATACATATACATACATAGCTAAATCGATTTATTTTTCGATTCTGACCTGATCCATAAACTTGAGTCTATATCTACCACCCTCCTTCTCTGCGTCACAAACGTAATGGCAAATTTATTACACCCTTTTACTATTTAGTCATACGGGTATAAATATTTATTTGAATGTTTTAATTTAGTACCTACAAAAAATATTTTTAATTTCATATTATTGGTATTTTGAATTATTTTGAATATAAGATATTTGTTAATAAAAAATTATTTTAAAAATTTTGGCTGCTCTCATGTAAATTCATGTACCTACTTGTTTCTAAATTTTTTGAGAGAAATTATACGCCGCACGCTTTTTTTTAGGTTGGAACCTAATGAAGAAATAATTTTTTTTAAGGAAGGTTATTTTTGGTGGTTTTGAAAACATATTATAGGTAATTTCAATTATTTTGAATATACTGCATGTTTTGAACAAAATTAAAACAATTACAATATTTTTATACTCGTACACTTTGTCAATTTTAAATTTGAAATTTGAAAAAAAATCATTAGGTTATGTTTTGAAGAAAGGAAATTCGTTTAAAATTGAAAAAGCCCCGTGTAAATTAATTGGTTTACGATGATTTACTACATCAAAAGATTTTGTAAGATCAATTAATACTGCACCGACGAAATATCCTTCATCAAGGGCATCATAAAAATATTCTAACGTAACTGTTATTGCGGCTTCTGTACCGCTGTTGTTTAGGAAACCATATTGATTTAGATCAAAACCAATAGTTTTTAAAATAAAATTTCTTATCCTTATATTAATTACTTTTTCATATACTTTTGATATTGAGTTTAGGAGGGAAATGGTTCTATAATTACGATATTCATCTTTAGATCCTCTTTTATGAATAGGCACAATGTAAGCTTTTTTTAATGAATCAGAGAATACTCCTTCTTCAAGGAATTTAGTTATCAAATTTGCCAATGTTTTTTTTTGATAATATTAACTAATTCTTGTAAATCCTTTACCGTTATTTTATCTAAACCTGGGGCTGCATTTCTGTTTAACTTCATAATAATTTGATAAATCTCCGTTTCAGTAACTGGTCTAAGAAATAATGTTTTATTATTTCGTTTGTGTTCTACAATTACTATTTTATTTTTTTTTTATTCCTTTTATAATGGACTCTCCTACTTCATTAAAAAATTAATTTAATTCGTTTTCATCCTTTGTTCTTTCCCTACTTTTTTTTGCAACACTTGTTGTTTCTGAAATTTCCTTATTAGTATTCCTTATAGTATTAACACTTTCCATAATTTTCTAGAGTCTCTTCCTGTGTTTTTAATTCTTTTATTGATATGGTTTTTTTAGCCTGTTTTATTTGTTTATCGACCTTTCTTTTAAACAGAATATATTTTAACTTTCTATCTCTGTTATTTGGTTCTCTTTTATGGTTATCGTAAAGTGATTTTCTAATTTTTAATTCTTTATATATCGACGTTGTTATCCAAGTATTATTCTTCTAACCGACATTGAATTTGTACACAAAAATTTTGCTTCTTGTATTATTTTTTAAGTAATGATTTTATTGCTGTATATCCATACTTCTGTTAGAATCACAATATCAATTTCTTTACATTCATTAATTAATGTTTCAAAAACCTTATTTCTTAAGCCCAAAGGAATTTCAAATTGTTTGCATATGTTCTCTGTGTTTATTGTATGTATGTTTCCTATATGCTGCTGAGTCTTTTTGTGCTTCTTTTTGAAGATTCCTCTACTTTCTTATAATTATAATATAATTCAAGTAATTCTTCATAATTTGTTGGCAATCCTTCCATATCGATCAATACTTCGATATTATTTTTGTTGTACCTTCATAACAAATATCCTTTTGATCGTGCAAAAAAGACAAAAATAATCTAACATTATTATACATCTGTGGTCTCGTAATCGTGATAATACATCTATACTATCACTATTTTCAACCGCCTTTTTTGTAAATTTACCAATTGGAGGTTCCATTGGATTTAAAAAGTTTTTGTTTACAAATTGTAGAGTTTTAGTACTATAAGAAGAATTTTCCATTTTTTCGTTTTGCTAATACAGTTTTTCTTCTTTAATTCAGTTATGGTGCTTAGAAGCTAATTCCAATTTATTGGCACTATTACCAACGCCTACGTTTTTATTACTATTCTTAGTCCCAATTTTATTGTTACAGAATTCATCTCTACTACTGTCATAATTATTAATAATATCACTATTAGTATCTTTATTATTGTTATTACTTTTATCAATTTTGTTATTATTATTATCATGACCAGCACTATTACTATTGTTATATCATTATTCTTAACATTATTTTCATCATTATCAATATTAGTATTACGTTTACTGATTTTCTTGTCATTTATTAATGTAGGAAAATCAAACGTCTTTAATTTATATAGGTAATCTTCTTTATTCTTTTTGTTCTTGATTCTTTTGATTTATTTTTTAGAATGAATATACAAAATTTTTAAAATGACTATTTATACTTTCAACTGATTCTGATCAATACTGTAATCCATTCTGATTTAATACTGTATACTTCAATACTGATCAATATCAATAAAAGCGACAGCTAGTGACAAACACAACAATTATTAACTTAAAATAAAATCTTCAATTCTTATAAAAAAATTACAACTAGTGACAAAAAAAAACAATTATTAACTTAAAATAAAATCTTCAATTCTTACAAAAAATTACAACTAGTGACAAAAAAAAACAATTATTAACTTAAAATAAAATATTCAATTCTTACAAAAAATTACAACTAGTGACAAAAAAAAACAATTATTAACTTAAAATAAAATCTTTAATTCCTACACTCGGCCATTTGACTTTCATCGGTCCTCCGATGACCACGGCTTTAAATATTCTGCACTGGTACAAATTTTATTGGGTCCTTCATGTTGACCTACTTTAATAACATCATATCTATCATTTGCTTTTACTCCGCTAATTTTATAAGGTCCATGAAATTTATCCGCTAATTTGTTGTTGATAAATTGCGTCCGTTTGATCGCTACTAATTCGTTCATTTTATAAGGTATATGAATTTTCCTCTTCTTGTTAAATCCTTTTTGATTTTCCTCCTGAACCTTCTTAATTTGTGCCTTAGCCTTCTCTCTTTCCATTTCCCGTCGTTCCTGATATTGTTGTAAAAAATTCTCCTGCAACAATTCTAGCAATCTGACATTCTGCCTTTGACGCATTGACACTCCTGTTAATAATTTAAAAGGTGATGTGCCAATACTTCTTTGATATGTACTGTTTATTGAACATTGCAATTGTGCTACATATTTGTACCACATCGCGGATTCTTTTTCTACTATTTTCGTTAAAATTGGAATAATACACCTATTTATCCTCTCTACTTGACCGTTAGATCTGGGCATTCCCGTTGTTGTTAAAACATGTTGAATCGATTCTTCTTTACAATAATTTTGAAAATCCTTGGAAGTAAATGCGGCGCCATGATCTGAAATAATTCTTGCAGGATTCCCAAAAGTCATCTGTTGTACCCGTAACTTATCTAACACTTCTTTTGTCCCTGTTGACCTTGTGGGATAAATCCACACAAATTTCGTAAAAGCGTCAATTACTACCAATAAGTACTTATACATTTTAGCAGTTGGAGTCATCGGTCCTATATGGTCTATGTGGTACGTTTGCAATGGTACGTCCTCTTTATCGATTGTGTGTAGAAACCCTTCATATTTACCATGTTTCCTTTCCGCTAGAATGCACGCAACGCAATTTTTTATGATTTTCCGAATTTTTTCTTTTAAATTTGCAATAAAATATTGCTGCGTAATAATTTCCTTATAATAATGTCCTTATAATTTCTTGCTCCATATCCTGTGGGACTAACAGTAACTCTAATCCATCTTTATATTTGTATAAAATGTCATTCTTTATTTAATAATCATTATAAGGCTTAACAGCTAAAACTTCGCAAATTGATTTCAGCGAGTCATCATTTAGTTAACATTGCTTAATTTTAATATTTACATTTTCTTCTGTTGTGATATACATAACTGCATTTCTGCTTAATGCATCCACGTGCCTCATTTTTTCTCCTGTTCGATGTTCAATTTCATATTCAAAATCCTGAAGAAATAATACCCAACGAAAAATTTTAGGACAAACATTTTTCTTGTCCATCGTTTGTTTAAACGCGTTACAATCCGTTATAATTTTAAATTTTTTATGTATTAAATATACGCGAAATTTGGTCAATGCTTTAATTACGGCCAGAACTTCCAGCATGTAGCTGTCATATTTTTCTTCTAACTCTGATGTTTTCAAAGACATATAATAAACTGAATGAAATTGTTGATCATCATTGTCACGTTGAAGAAGCACTGCCCCAAAACCATATTTAGATGCGTCAGTATGTAATTGTGTTTCAGCATCTTGATTATAAATTTTAAGAACTGCATCCCCACATAATTCCTTCTTCAATTCATTAAACGAATACATTTGTTCACTTCCAAATTTAAATTAATTTTTTGCTCTTAACATATCTGACAGCGGTTTAGCAATCACGGAATAGTTGGCAATAAACTTCCGAAAGTATCCAGTCAACCCCAAAATGCTTTGAACAGCCTTGATGTTTGACGGTATTGGGAAATTTTGAACGTCCTTTATTTTATTTTTGGACGGTCTTATGGTTCCGTTTTCTATTATATGGCCAAGAAATTCCACTCTTCTTTCCAAAAACTGACATTTAGTCCAGTTGATTTCCAAACCTGCTTCTTCTGCTCTTTGTAGTACCTTCTTTAAATTTTTTATAGCTTCTTGTTCACTGCTTGCCAGTACAATAATGTCATCCATATATAACAACACCAACTTTTGTACAATAAAATCCCGGAAAATTTCGTTTATGTACCTTTGGAAAACGCGAGGCGAATTGCTAAATCCAAACGGAGTTCTTAAATATGTATAATATACATTACTTGTGAAAAAGGACAGAACCCTCTGGCTTTCTTCATTCACCTTCACGTGGAAGAATCCATTCTTCAAATCTAATGTTGAAAAATTTTTTAATGTTTGTAAGCTATCCAATTGCTCTTCGATTAACGGAACTGGATAGCGATCCTTGATTACCTTCATATTTAGTTTTCGATAATCCACACACACCCGTGATGAACCATCTTTCTTTCGCACCACCACTACTGGACTAGAATAATCAGATGAACAGGGTACTATGATCTTATCTTAAATCCATTTATTAATTTGTTGTTCTACCTCATCTTTTTCCTTAAAAGCTAGTCGGCGAGGTTTGTGACATACTGGTATATTGTCAGTCGTTGTTATTCTTAATTCTATACTTGTCTCAATGGATTTGTTCGGCTTATAGTTGTCAATTAAACTTTTAATTTCATTCGGGATTTTTTCGTCTAATTTTTTGTTATCTTCAATCACCATATTCATTAAAAAATTTTCATCATCAACTTCCTTAATATTTTTTTTTATTGAAATCATTCCATTGCAAATAATTAGTTTTACATCTTTTAACAATTCTTTACCTAAAATCATTTTGACAGGCACATCATTTATACCTACTACATAAAACATAACCTTAAAAAAAATTCCATCAATTTCAATTTCTTCATTCAAATAACCCATAGTACTAATTTGTGCATTTTAACCCGTTGGCCTTGTTTGGACATCTAGGCGCTACATGTCCCAATTTTCCACAAGCATAACATCGAACATCCTTCGTTTTCTCTTTTATTTGTAGATCATCTCTGGACGTAAACCTGTTTTCATATGGTTTGACCTTCGTATTTATTTTAAAATCCTCGTAAGCTCGTAATTTTAACTTGAACTCCTTGAAATTAGCTGCCCCATATAAAATACTTTTACCTGAATTATCTTCATTTATTCCATTTATTACGTACTTCATAATTGACACATTATCAATCCCATATGTAGTCCCCAGTTCTCTCATCTTCATGAAATAATCAAAAGTATTCTCATTATATCTCTTTTTTGTTTTTGCCATCACACTATGAGCGTCCGCTGCTGATAATCTGACGTCAAATTCTTCCATTAACTGATTTTTTACTTCATTCCAAGATCTTACTCTTCTCACCAAATTTTTTGCTGGATTTTTAAGTAATCTTTTCGAGTATATTAATTTTTGTTGATTATTCCATCTACATGTATATGCCGCTTCTTCAAATTCTGTAATCCAGTCTTTTACAGAATATAAGTCGCTTCCACTGAATGTACTCAACGATTCTTCAATGTCTCTAAATAAAAAGGACACCGGCAGAGTCCTCACTCTCTGATCCCGACCTTAAGTTTTCATCACCTTTATTTAACTGCTCCAATCTTTTTTTCATCACTTCCATTTCTTCTTTTAATTTTTTTATTTCGTCTTCGTTACCAATGATAATTTCCTCGTAATCTTCATTATGAGAATTATGTAATTCTTCATCAATATTCCTATTTAAATCTAATCTTCCTAATTCTTCTTCTATTCGCTTTTGCAAGTCAGCCTTCCTTCCATTTCTTGATAAACCTAACTCTCCTAATTTGTATCTCAATTGTTTAACGTTCATACTTTTCAAATTTTCCGCCTTTTTATTTGCATTCATTGGCGTCTCAAAATCAGACATCATTTCTTCTTTTCTTTCTTTTTTTTTTTAAAACTGTACTTTACTTTTTGAATAACTTCTTTATATTTTTACAGTTCTATATCCTTTTAGTTGAGCCCCCAAAAATTGTAGGAAAATCAAACGTCTTTAATTTATATAGGTAATCTTCTTTATTCTTTTTGTTCTTGATTCTTTTGATTTATTTTTTAGAATGAATATACAAAATTTTTAAACTGACTATTTATACTTTCTACTGATTCTGATTAATACTGTAATCCATTCTGATTTAATACTGTATACTTCAATACTGATCAATATCAATAAAAGCGACAGCTAGTGACAAACACAACAATTATTAACTTAAAATAAAATCTATTCTTATAAAAAAATTACAACTAGTGACAAAAAAAAACAATTATTAACTTAAAATCAAATCTTCAATTCTTACAAAAAATTACAACTAGTGACAAAAAAAAACAACTATTAACTTAAAATAAAATCTTCAATTCTTACAAAAAATTACAGTTTTATTTAAAGTTTAAAGTTTTTTATTTTATATTTAAAGTTTTGTGATTTAGTTCTAAACTCAAACTGAATTTTTCATTAGACTTTACACAATTTATGCACTTATTGATTCCTTCTTTTTGGCATTCACTAGTTTTGTGTTTTCCTTGACACTTCAAACAAGTTTCAGTGTTTGTGCAGGCAACTTATTTATGGTTGAAACCTTTACATCTGAAACACCTTGGTACTTTTATCGCATCAAACATTTCGCGCCTTTTCCATCCCAAAAATAGCTTCAAACTAGCGATTATTTTTGGAAACGATTCCTTATCAACTTTTAATATTACGTTAAACATTTCCTTGCCGTATTTGTTTACATTAAATATTTAAACAACTACTATATATTCCTTATACAATTTATTGTTCATGTGCACTATTTCTATTTTAGGTTTGATAATAAGTATTTTTATGTCATAGTCTTCCTTCATTGTTTTTTCTAATACCTTTTTATATTTTCCCGAACTTCCGTTGTCTCCGTTTCAATCTACCTTAGGACTTAGATCGCTTTTCGTTTTTTCACTTTTTTGTATGTTCTTAGGTTTTATTATCAAATGTAATTCTTTTTTCATTGTTAAATTACCACAAGTTTTATTATTTGTTACAATTTAAATCATAATACATATTTAATCGGCTTATTTTGTCCCATACAAACATAAACATCCCTTTTCCGGGTAAACTATAAGTCCAATTTTAATGAAACAACAACCAAAATAAAGGTTTTTTTGCTTTCATATTACAATGATTGTTTTTTTAGAATATTGCGTTTTTTCAGATGAAAACCCGTCTTTAATTTAACGTAAATTTGAATTTAACGGTCACGCGGTTACAAGTTGATGACTCTAATATTGATGACTCTAATATTAGGGACAACTTTCTGTGTAAATGTAATTCATTTTCGGTTGTAACTCGCAGCTCAATCAAACTGATATATGCGCCGACTTATGTATTTTTCTTTTTTTTTTGTTTAGTTCAAATGTTCAATGAACAAGGAGATTGAAATTTTTTTAAAAATTTTTTTTAGTTTTTTTTTCTTTATCTCTCTAAAATTCCAGTAAAAAAAATGAGTTCTCTTCGAAATGAAAGCAATATATTTGGTTTATACAGTAGTTTTCATTTATAACGAACTCTGTTCAATTTTAATTATAATAAACGCTACACATTTTGCCGAGTTCTTTATTACATTCATATTTCTTTTATTTAAATTGATTATATCTGATAATGTTGCTTGGTGATTAATTTAGTATTTTTATATTTATTTTTCAATATAAAAAAAATCATAATAACGCATCAAAAATACAAATCAAATAAAATTCCAGCAAATGAGTTCAAAGTGTCCATTCTAGAATTTGCACAATCTGCAATGTTCAATTTTTATACTAATTTTTCAAAATTCACAGCATTCTTTTAAAACGACATTCGTTTATTACGACGCATATTCTCTGTCCCTTTATGGTCGTTATGAGCGAGCTCTACCGTTTTGTTAAAAAAATATTATTTTGCTACTTCGTATATTGTTGTTGCTTTTTGTTAAGTTTTTTATAATAATAACCGACTTTTGAAATATATTCTGTAGTTGCCATTACGATTGAGAGCAATGATATTAAAAAATATATATATTTGCAAAATATTGAAAACAAAAAAAACAAATAATCTTTCTTAAAAAAATAATTTGTAATTTAAATGATTTGTTACTTAGGGCCTAACCAAAATCTTCGCTTATGGTGTATAATTCCTAACAAAAAGTTTTAAATTAGTAGTTAAGTACATGGTGTTACATGAGAATACCTTACTGTACCTCGAATTTTTAAAATTTAAACATTGACAAAGCATATAAAAATGTTATTGTTTTTTCTTATGTTGTTATTGTTCTAAAAATAAAATATTTTAAAATAATATTGTTTTTAAAAATACCTATATTTTTTTAAAAAATACATTGCAAATAATTGAAATACCTATTATATGTTTGCAGAAACATAAAGAAAATAACATTTCTTAAAGAAAATTATGTGTTCTTTAGGGATCAACCAGAATAAACGCGTACGGCGTGCAGTTTCTTTCAAAAAATTTTGAAATAAGTACGTACTGTACTTCGGAATTTTAAAATTTGACAAAGCGTATAAAAATATTTGGAATTGTTTTTTCTTATGTTGCTACGATTGAGTTTTCAAAACAAAATATTTTAAAATATTTTTTTTCTAAAAAAAGATACATTCAAAATAATTGAAAATACCTATATTAGTTCGCAAAAAGAAACTAAAAAATAATCTTCAACTTAAATAAAAGCGTTCGGCGTATAATTTTTGTCAAAAAATTTACAAATAAATAGGTACATACATGAATTTACATAAGAGCAACCAAAATAAGCGTAACGCGATGTACTGTAACTCGGATTTCTAAAATTTACAAATTTATCAAATGTATAAAAATATTGTTTTTGGTTTTTCTTCTATTTCTAAGATTATGTTTTAAAAAATATCTTATATATATTGAAAAAAGTTCAAAATATACCTATTATATGAAATTAAAAAAATTTTTTGTACTAAATTAAAACATTCAAATAAATATATTTTGTGTGTACGCGCGTGACGTACTGCCGTATAAAAATTGTGCGTCGTATATTTTAATTTAGGTTAATTTAAGCCCTATTAAATGAAAAGTTTATTCTACATTTTAAACATATGTTTTTTTTTATAATAAAAAACTCTTTTTAGTTTTAGTTTGACATAACGCACGAAGTTTATATAATGCGTGCGTTCCTTTTACCAAAAATTGTTGAGGTAGGTAGAAGTTGTTTGTAAATGGAAACCTAATTTTTGTTTCAGGAGTATCTATCCTACATAATATTTGACATTTTAAAACTTTCTGTCATTTGTGAAGTTAATAATATTTAATATATTTAGATAATGAAAAAAAGTGAAAAAATTAAGGTTTATTGCTGAAATATATAAAGACTATCTAAAATGGGAGAGTTAACTGCTTATTGGTAATCAAATAAAAAATATGATTTAACATAACCTATTCAAGAGAAAAGTCATCTGTTATGAATTATATGTTAGAACACTATTTATATTTAGAATGTAAATCGCTTTTTTTGTGTAATAACTGTATAAATTTATAATCTCTTTATAGCGTGTTAAGCTACAGGAATAAAATTCAAAAATACTTAAATACGTTTTTATAATTGAAAAAATTATAAATTTTTTTTTTAAACAAATTTTAAACGTAAGAATTGTTGACAACATTGTTGCCATAAATTTTATTATATATAGGAAAAAAAAATAAGTAACGTGTAATATTAGTCTATTATGTAAATTTAAAAGCACAAAAAGTTAGAATCTCGAGCATAGGGCGATACTAGTGTTTTATTATTTTTTCGCTTAACCAAATAAAAATAAAAAATAATTATTTTTTATGATTTATATCGCTGACACGTAATTTTTTGTTATCGGGTAATAATTCATATTATAATCGATAAAGAAAAATAAAATACGTCCGTACTGTATTGTAGTTAAATTAAAACGAAATAATTAGCATATAGTCAAATAGAATCGAAATTCGAAAATCAGAGGAAAGAAATTGCATGAGCGATGGCAAATAATAAAACTATTTTATTGCCATAGTCATATCCATATGATACCATAGTTATGGGTACAAAATGCGAAATTAATAATTTTTTTTTTTTTTTAACATTTTTTTTAACATTCTAAGAACATTTTAGAAGAATATAGAACAAAAGAGAATAGAAATTTATTAAATTCATTTTATTCACGAAATGAATCTTGATGTTTAAAAAATAGAAGAATATAATCAAACAGAATCGAAATTCGTAAATAAGGGGAAAGAAATTAAGTACATTATATGTTAGGGTCATAATTTTTCATAATTAATGTCATTATTGCGAAATTTTTTTTTTATTCAAAATTTTAGGGATAGAAGAATATGAAGCAAAGGAGAATAGAAATCTGTCTTTTTATTTGTTGATCAAAAGGCAGAGATTGCTTAGATTATTTCAAATATTTTAACCATTATGAAAAAGTGTAAAAAATTTATTATCGCAGGTAATAAAAACATAAATTTAAACAAGAAAAGAAATACAAAGTCGACTTAGAAATACCTTACAGCTAATTGGTTTAAATTTAATTAGAAGTACAAAAGTCATTAGAAAACCATAAATCATTTTGCTCCTCGGGATTATTAATTTGATGTATTGCAAATACTGTTGGATGATAGTAACTTTGATTAATTACCTCAATTTTAAATAATAATTTGAAATTTGTTCTTAAAAAATTCAATAAAAAAAACAATATACAATAAACCAAATCATGGAATTCAAATGCAATGCTAAAATTTGTTTAATCAATGACGGAAAAACTGAAACTGTTACCTGTAAAGGTGCTTGTCATTTAAAATTTCATGGCACATGTATAAATTTTAGAATTTATATATAAAATTATTTTAAAATTCAAACAATTGATATCCATCTTTAAATAATAGTTTCGATTTAACTGTTGAAAAGTTTTTGCATCAAAATTTCTTAAATTATTTTCCAAATGTTCTGTTTAATCACTGTTCTGTTATATCATAGTTCTGTTTTATCATCGTTCTGATTTATCGTGTTCTTTTTTATCATGTTCTTTTTTATCTTGTTCTGTTTTATCTTGTTCTGTTTTATCATGTTCTGTTTTGTCCGGTCACCGTATAAATGCACCCAGAAATTGGTATAGCACATTTCTTGCTAAATATTTTGTTTGCGAGAATTGTTTGATACAAAATAACAGTTTTCAACAATTTTATAGCAAAATCTTTGATGTAATCAACGAAATTAAAAATGATCATCAAGAAAACTAACTACCGTTATTAAGAACAATCCTGCTAATTTCCAGGAAATGGAAAAAAAATTTAAATCATTAAACAATAATTTTAGCATTTTTCCCGGTGATATAAAAAAATATTTATACGTACAATTAATGGAATTAAAAAGTGAAATATTATCACTTAAGGGTATTGTTGAGCCGCTATCTGCACAAAAAAATTTCAATCAAAAAGAATTTAAGAATTTGGTAGATAGTTTGAATGAACAGTACTTATCTCTAAAACAAAGTATTACAGTTCGTGATATATCAATGAGTTTTAGGGATGTCGTCTTAGCCGATTTAGATTTAGTCAAAACTAAAGTGGAAATAACTCAGGACAACTTTAGAACTGACAATCTAACCGTGGTTCGTGAACCGCCTAATAGTGTATCTTTATTGGAAGAATTAAGGAGAGCTGACTGCTTAGAAACACTTGCAAAAAACAAAACTCAGATATCAGACCCCATTGTGGTTCCATCGTTAATACCCGTTGAAAAAAATGATCAAGCACCAGATGCAGTTCTTTAATTTAAGAATTTCAAATTTGAGCACCAACACTACAGAACAGCGTTTGGTTGATTTTATAAAGACAACATTCAATTGTGAAGATATTTGCTGTAAATCAATTACTCCACGAGGGTCAAAATTTCAACCGAAATATTTTACTTATAAAATCAGCGTTCCATCATCAACGGTGAAGGCTATCAAAAAATCTAAGGCATGGAAACCAGGTACGATAATGACGGATTTTAAGGATTCAAGAAAGAAAATTGTAAATAAAAATATACAAGTAGAACAGAATAGTAATTCAAATCTTAAAAATAAAAATGAAAAAAATTAATAAAATAAAAATAAAAACAAAAATTTAAATTCTAGAAATGTAATAACAAACCAAAATAAAAATAAAAAAAAATTAGTAAATAGAAGTAATAAATTAAATAAAAATACTAAAATTAGTCCTAATAAGAAACAGGTTAGTTTTAATAGCCCCAATGAAACAAACACTCATACAGAATTATTTAAAACTTCACAACAAAACAACAGTAATTTGAATACATCTATTCTATCTGATAACAATTTTACTTTCCGCACCTCACCACACTATGAAAAACACCGTTTACTACGTCCTTCTTTCAACAAATCCACCTTTTTTAGTACTAATTTAATGTTACTGTTGTTGTTATAATATTAATAATGTTGTTAATGATAGTATTGGTACTATTAGTATAAATAATGAGAATAGTATTATAAGTACTGATAAAAGCAATACAGACAATAGTAATAATAATACTAGCTCTTTAAATACTTTAACTTATTCGACTTCGAATAAAAATAGTTCTTTAACTTCAGTAACTTATTCAACTTCTTCTATTGATAAAAATAAAAATAAGTACTCTAATTTTGTACATGGTGGTATCCACAATAATAAAATTGACAATGGTAAGAATATTACCAGCTATGCAAATAAAGCCGTTAATTCGGTTTCTGTTACAGATGTACTTGAAAAAAGTCATTCTAATACTGTAAATGGTAGTAGTATGGAAATGGGGGTTCTGGCGCTGGCAGATGACGTAGTAAAATATTTGACAGTTGTGAATAATGAAATAATGAGACGTATTAGGGAATAGAAATTCAGTTGTGAATAATGAAATAATGAGACGTATTAGGGAATAGAATTTTTATAGTGGTATTATGAGAATGTGATGAGGTATTGTGTTTGGTTGGGGATAAGGAAGGAGAGGTGTAGCAGCAGGGTAATAACTGCGGCGGTTGGTTTGACAAACTCCTAATCTCTATATTATAGAATTCTAGATAGGGGTTTGGTAGGATAAGGAGAGGTGCAACAGGGCAATAATTGCGGCGGTTAATAATAGCGGCGGAGCATTGGCTGCGGCGGTTAATAAAAGCGGCGGTTGGTATGAGAAACTCCTAATCTTTATATTATTTAATATTGAACTTGCCAATTCTAAATTCGTAGTTCTAGAATTCTAGATTCGAAGATAGCTATTGCTGTTGAGATTACGAATTTTTTTATAGTTTTGAGAATATCCTATAGTTGTATGAATAAAGTTCAGTTTAGAGATAAGAAAAATTTAAGAAATATTTTTTTTTTTTGCGGTTTTGTTGAATGAATGAATGTATGTTTTATATAAAAGATAAGAAATTTTATTAAAAATTTTATGTTGCTTTGCAGTAGAATGAAAGAATTGAAAGTTGAATATTTTGTTTTTTTTCTGATAATAAAGTTTTTAAGTATAAAGAGCAAAAAAAGTCTTATATTATGTATCACTTAATAATTAAAATTATTTTAAATTGTAAAATAAAAATCTGAAATGACGTCAGGGGATTCCTATTGTTAATTTAAAAAGAAAAAAACAAAATATAGTAGTATTACAAAGTTTTTTTATTTCTTTTTAATGTTTTCGGGTATTTATAATTATTTTCTTTTAATTTTTTTACGATTTTAGCTAATCGTAATATATATAAAGTTAGTGAAAACATGTCGACTTATATCCTATGAGTACTTATGAGAGAGTTGGCTCATTACGGGGTATTATGGAATTGAATTTTGGTTTGTAAGGGTGTTATGAAATAGAATTAAGATATATATGAAAAACATAAAAACAAAAGAAAACATAACAAAAACAAAAGAAAACATATATATATAATATTTGCGGTTCTAGCACACTTTTTCCATACAAAATTGGAATTTTTTCCTCCATCTTGGATTTTTGTTAATTTGGGTAAAAAGATGACGTCACCCGTCTGGTTATGGTATATGAAAGGGGGTGATCGTATAAATGCGCACACGAAAATTGCGCACACGAAAACTGCGCACAGAAAATTGCGTACAGACATAAATGCGCACACGAAAATTGCGCACACGGAAAAATGCTCACACGGAAAAATGCGCACTGGTATAAATGCGCACACGAAAAATGCGCACTAGGAGAGATTTATTGGAATTATAGGTAAATAAAAATATTGCATTCCGTCCAGCTGCACCTTCAATATATGTAGAATAGAAGTAATTAAGTACTTCTGTATAATTATTTTCTTCAGGAAAAGTTGCAGCTAGTTCATTAAAAACAATTTTCACTTCAGATGGCGGCACAAATGATAATGCTGCTAAGGATTTCAGTTTTAATTTTTTTTCCAGGTTGGATTCAAAGACTGTCTTAAGTCCAACAGAGTTGATTTTCCTAACCAAACTCTGTGACAAATGAAAATAACAACCTTTTACTTCCGCTAATGGAAATGAAATTTTGGCTGAATTCATGGCTGCTTTTTCGAAATCTAGCAAAATCTTTTCTGGCGACATATTAGGCAATAATATTTTTAAAATGTTGAACATCCTATTATATGTTTCGGCAGTTTTTTTCTGCAATAGAAAATATACACATGGTGGATATGAGTTTCCAACCTGAGCATGCCATGTGAATAGTTGGTAAAACATTTTTGGAACTTTATCGAAAGTTCCATCTCCAAATATTATTGCGTTATCTAAATGTTTTAACAAACAGTTGCTTCCTAATACAAGGATTCTTTCTGGGTCATTGATACCTGAATCACGCAGAACTAAATCCCTGTATTTTTCAGGAATTTCAAAATTAACTGTGTTTGGTTCTGGAAGATGTCCATTACTCCTATAATGCAGTAAATTCCTCGACAATGAAGACTTTTTTGGCATGTACGCCAATGCTTCAGTGCTAACATCGGTCAAAACATTACCCATTACATTTCGTGGTGTTGCACTAACCGCTTTGCCTCCTGCATTCTTCTTTTAGCTGCATTGACTTCAATTTTTTGAGGACAAGAATCATGACAATGCTGTGTTGGTTCTTCTATAATATTTCCGTCTTTTGTCTTCATTGTATATTAACACTCGATGTCCTCTTTGCGTTACAGAGTATTCCATTGTAATTAGGGCTTCTTATTTCCCGCAAAACAAAAACCTAAAACCTAAACAAAATAAAAAAAAATTTATTAAAAAAATATATAACTAAAAAATAATTGAAATAAAATGTAATACCTTTTTTAATTTTTTGCTTATTAATTAAAACGTTTAATATATCCTTGAATTATATTGATTTTTTGAAAAAAATTATGCTTCTGCTTACGTCACAATAATATTTACTAATGAATTAATAGTAATATTTAACTATATCTTTTATATACTTTTTTCTATACCTTCAGGTATCACAAAGCATTTGATTTACTAAATATTTATCTTTTAGTTTTATGCTTTTCTAGCGCGATATTTTCTTTTCTTAACTGAATTTAATACTTTTTTCTACCTTGACTCCTTGACACAAAGGATTTGAATTACTAATGAGAAAAGCGGGATTCCCTGTTTTTTAAATAAAATTAGCAAATTCATTCATGAGCTGTAATAAGAAGTAATAACTACATACCTAATTCGTTTTAATAAAATCCAAATCTAATATTTTTCTATTTACAAATATTTATCTACTAATAATATTTCTTCCATTAAGAAATCACAATATTTCATAAACAAAGTAATTATGTATAATAAAATAAATTAGGTAGTTATTTTAATGAATAAGTATACCTTTTATGATTGAATTTCGCAAAAAATATATATATATATATAATAAATTATCATTTTTAGTAGATTTTATACCTGCTTATTATAGGCACCAAATGTTTGAATAAAAAAATAAATCACACACCCCGCATGCCCGAGCACCACGACTCCTGCACCCTGACTCTAAAACAGTTCATGGTATTCATATAGTTGTTTGTACCGATTATTGAATTTTATGAGAATGATATTATGAAAATTTCGCTGACATTAAATGAGTATCCTATAGTTGAAGAGAGGGGTTTTGGAATAAAAAAATTAATTTAGTTTTTGTCGTTTTTGAATTTGTTAGAATAAAGAAAAATTTGTGATAAGCGAGCTAAATCTTGGAGTGAAAAAAAAAGAATATTCTGATAAGAAATATATAAAAATGTTCAACAAATTTATAAAGTTGTAAAATAAAAATTTGAAATGACGTCAAGGGGTTCCTATTGTTAATTTAAAAAAGAAAAAACATAAAAAAATATGTTAGTATTACAACATTTTCTTTTTATTTATTATTTAACGTTTTCTGATATTTATAATTATTTTCTTTGAATTTTTATGATTTTTTAGAAATTGTTTTCGGTTTTTTATTAATTGAGTATTATCAGTAGTAGTATGTATATGCCGGTTCAGCGTCAGCAAAAGCTCAGGAGCTTTTTTAGTGCCGTTTCAGCGTCAGTAGTCAGCAAAAGTTCTCCTAAAGTTATGCAATAAAATTGTGATAAGTAAAAAGTTTTGTGCTTTTGAGTATTTTAAATTAAGCTTAGCGGTTAGAATATCAGTTATGTTTAAATTTCAAATTAAAACAATAATAAGCTTAAACTATTTTGAGTCTTTGAGTTAGTTTTTAAATTAAGCTTGGTTGTTGGGATATCAGTTATGTTTAAATTTCAAATTAAAACAGTATTAAGCTTAAGATATTGTGCTTATTGTTCTTAATTAAATATGAAAAGTTTTTAAAGTTTGGTTTAAGTACACAGTTAATATTATCAAAGTTTAAGCTTGATTTAATAATTTCGTGAAAATTAAAAAAAAAGTTATATAAATTAAAAAAAATAAGCTTAAGCTATTTAGCTGAATATTTTTAATTAGATATGAAAAGTTTTTTAAATTTGGTTTATACTTAATATTATCCAAAACCAATAATATTATTGGTTTATACTTAATATCGTCCAATATGTTTGAAAATGAAGCTTCCAACTGTCATTTTAAAGTTGAAAAGCTTAAAAAATCGATGGAAATTTTTTGTTTGATTATTAACTTAACTGCAAAAGTTTTTAAAAAATAAATGAAACAAATAAACGTTTGAAATTATATTGTAAATTTTTTTTATTTTGTTTTTTAACTTGAACTTGATCACGTTTTCAATAAGTTTAAGCTTGATTTAATATTTCTGTGAAAATAGAAAAAAAGTTTTATAGGTTTTGAGTTGAATATTCTTGATTAGATATGAAAAGTTTTTATAGTTTTGGTTTAAATACAAAGTTAAAATTAAAATTGAAAGACACTTTTAATGTGTGTATCATATTTTTTATTTTATTTAAACATCTTGAAATTGTGATTTTCTATTAAGCTAACAAAAATTTGATTTTTTTTTATTTTGTTTTTTTTTACAACTATTGCTCAATGGCATAATGCCCCCAAGCATATGTTTTTATATTATCTTTAGTTACATATCTTTTATTATCTAATGAACTTAAAGCTACTTTATTTAAATTTTGTGTATAAATTGTATGTAAATATGATCTAAATATTTTCATTTCTTTAAAACAAGTTTCATTTTTTAATAAACAATTTTTATAATTATCTAATGTTAAAGAATTGACAACATATTTTTTTATTCCTTTAGCTTTTTTAATAGTTTTATTTTCATATGTTTGAAGGAAATACATTTTAGATTTTAATCCAATAAATTCAGAAACAATTTTTCCATTAAATTCATCTTTAAAAAGACCTAGAACTTTTTTATTCATTAGAGGAAAATTAAATAAATTGTCAGATGGATAATCTGATGTGTCAAAACGTTTTGGTATTTCATTAAATATGTCAGCGTAAAAATCATCTGTCTGTATAGTATAAATGAAACTGTCAGTGTCTGTATAATTTAAAAAAACCTTACTACCATATTTAGGTTTAATATAATCATAATGAAAATCATACATAAGAATTTTAGATTGTTCGAGTACCGTAAATCCCAAATATATAGGTTTGTCATAACATATATTTGTATGATTAAGCTGATTAAGGCTATCAAGTTTTCAGTAAATCTAGAGTGACTATGATAATTTGGTTTTGCTATTAACGCTCGAGCACCTAAATGTTTTCTTTGACTTTCCCAAGATGTAGCTATTTTAACATTTTTTCTTTTATCTACATTTTCCATTGTTTTACCAAAAACAGCATTATTCATTAATTTAAAATAATCTTTTTCAAAAGCATTTTTAGCTATTGACCTGTGTGCGTTGTTTAATTCAATATATTTTTTTAACCAATTGCTTTGTGTGAATTTTAGTACTCTATAAATTTTTTTGAGAATCAAGCCGTTTCGAAGACACTGTTTTAAGTTTCGATAATGGATGATATATTTGCGTTTGTTTGTTAAGTCAACTAATAGTTTAGGAATTTTACCTTTCGGTGGAACTTTGTTTTCAGCACAAAAAGGAAAATCATTGTGCAAATCATGTAAATGTTGAGGGTAATCTAAATCCACTTCTAAAACGTAACCAGTTTGCGAATCATCGGCAACTGAAAGCACATCAATATTTTCAGGAGTATCAACCCACTGAAAATCTTTATGAGGTAAATATTGGATCATTGCCCATCCATATAAATTGTTGGCATCTTCATATACTATATATTTGGAAGGTTCGTTTTTTTTATAAGATTCCCCCATAAATTTATTATTTGCCACTGAATGTCTAAGTGAGCACTGACTAATTCCACCACGTATCCCTTTTTTAAAAAAATTATACATATCAACATCAGTTAACAACTCTAATTTTATATCAGTGTATTTTAACATAGCCGCCCATGACAAACCTGGAGTAGTGTAAAAATTTGCAGGATCTAAAGAATAGATTTTGGAGCATATTTTTCGAAAATTTTCAAAAACATCAGTCAAAATAAGTACATCTGTTTTAAGGTAAAGTTTAAGATAGTCCCATAAATTTTGACATTTAAACGTATTCCATACATTAACTGCATGAATGTAGTCTTCATCGGAACATGGTGTGTTTGTCATTTGATTGGTAAAATTGTCTTGTGACGGTAAACATGTTTCGTCAAGTCGTTCAATGGAATTTAAATACTCATAGGGAAAAACTCCCTTTCGAGTCATAAGTTTAAATTTTTCATTATTATTGAATTCTTTTTTTATATGAATCAAATCGTTTTCATTTAAATTTTTACACAATGAATCAAGGCTAGAAGCCATAAATCTGAAGCTATCGAGAAAACGTAAATAAAATGAATGATTATCATCTATTGTAATTTTTTTAGATAATGAAATATAACGTTCTTTATTCAAATGAATGACACCAATATGTCCATTCACTTCGTTTAGTTCTTTAAATAAAAGATGACAATCATAGCCGGAAAAATTGTGAAAAAATATTGGAAAAAAATTTGATCGTCTATACAATAAGTTGCAATAAGAATGAGCAGGACCTCTATAATTGCCAGTAAAGTGGCAATGGTATCTAATTCTATTATTAAAATCTAAATGCTTACCACATATGTGACACGTTTCTTGAACCAATTGCTGTAGCTGCTCATCCAGTGTTAGCGGATTCATCGGTTTTGAACTCATAAAGAAGGTTGAATATAATTCACTGCATGTTTCTGTCAATGATTGGATAAATTCCTTAGCACAGTTAGCTCCAACAAATTCTTTGAAACAGCTTAGACCATCATCAAAAGAACATTTAATGTAGTAAGAGAAAGCTACTGGAACATGTTGATGAATGTTTGTTGTTGAAGACATCGTGGAATCAGAATTGCATGTTGCAATAGGTTGTAAAATACTCTCAGCATCGGCATAAATAACAAAAGGTGTTTTCAATTGTTGTTGATAATTCTTAAACTCCAGTGTATTTTTTTCAACAGACGGAAGCTTTGTAACTACTTTATTGCATTCGGGTTTGTGTAAGTCACGTTGTTGTAATGTATGAAAATGTTGCAAGCACATATTACAAATATAAATATGATGAATATTCCTAGTTACAGACCGACTTATCAATCTTGATAAATGTTTTATGTAAACAAAATGAAATTTTTCATCCCTTTCCAAAAGCAATAGATTGACATGAAACTTTTTTTCACATTTTGTCAAATAAAATGGCCCTACAACCTCATATTTCTTATTAATGACTTCCAAGCCAAACAAATTTATGCTTATTTCATTATTAAGTTCTTCGAATAAATTTAGTTCAGTCAATTTAGTTGGAAATTGCATATTGCCAAAATTAAGTTGTAAAACATCGCCAAACTCAAGCTTGACTATGGGTTGAGAAATGTCGCTAATTTTGTATGAAGATGTTCGTTTTGCATTTTCAGCGGAAGTTTGTAAGGCTGATACTAAACTCCACTTAAAACAGAAGTTATCATTATTGTGGATATTAATGCAGGCTTTTTTATCTTCTATATTTTTTGGTAACTTAATATAACTAGAAATGTGGATTGGTTCATATTTATTGATATTTATTTCCACGTGTAAAATTCTAATTAACGCCCAGCCACTATCTTTTTCTTGGAAGTCTTCTGCTTGTTGTTGAATAACGTCTTTAGCATTTTCAAAAAAATCATTAAGATCGTCTGCCTGTGTTATGCTTAACATTCGAGTTTGAAAAGATTTGATTGATATATTTTCAAACTCTTCTTCTGTTGGTTTTATATATTCACCGAAAAGTTCCAGATTCGCCTTAATGACATTGTGCTTTTTTAGTGAATGTCTCAACAATTCAATGATATCGGGTTGAGCCTTTTCTAAAAAGTGGGATGGGTTTAATATGCCTTCATCATCATTATCTCTAATAAATGTTTCTAGTCTATTTTGAAAACATTCATTAATACACCTAACATTAGTTTTAATGACTTCTGCTGCATTTTTCTTATGTTCATTTGTCCGAACATGGTAATTCCACAAATTATTTGAGATGGCTGTTTTGCACTTCTTGCAAAATTTTGTATTTTCATAACCTTCTCTGTGGTTTTTTATATGTTCTAATAAATTGTTTTTTCGATCAAATACTTTTTGACATAAATCACATTTATGTTTTAATTGTACATTTATTGAACATTTATGGCTTTTAAGATTGTCCGACCTTGTGAAAATTTTTTTGCACTCATTGCATTCCGATTTGATTTTTTTATTTGCTGAACTCATTTTTAGTTGTTTTTTTTTTTTTTTTTTTTTTGTTTTAATTTAAGTAAAAATTATTTGGTAACTAAAATGGATTATAACATAAGATCATATATATATACTTTTAAAAACCACAGCTGCAGCAGCCTTCACAACATTTTAATTTATATGATATTTTTCAAAATACTGCAACAATGTTGTATCGTATTAGAATTTTAACTTTAAAAAACTAAAGAAAAAAAAAAAAAAATTGCATAAATCCAACTTTTAACCTCTCCGGGACAACTTTTTAATTTATATTATATTTTTCAAATACTGCAACAATGTTGCATCTTATTAGCATATTAACTTTTTTAGAAAGGCGCGCCGCCGCCCACATTACTATTCTAATCATAAAATCATAAAAATAAATCTATTAAAATATTTTTTAGGCACCGCGCAGCTGCAGCAACCTTCACAACTTTTTAATTTATATGATATTTTTCAAATACTGCAACAATGTTGTATCGTATTAGAATTTTAACTTTAAAAAAAAAAATAATTGCATAATTGCATAATGAGTTAGTTATGTGGTTTTTATTTTATTTTTTATATGAGTGTGGAAGTCATATATAAAGTTTTTTATATATAAGAACAACAATTCTGTGGAAAATATCCAAAACTTGATAACCGTAATTTTTCCCTTTTTGAGATAACATTTGAAGTGGACTGTTTAACATCAAATCTTTGCACTGCCAAAAATAAATAAGCGTTTATTTAATTAAAAATCCCTCAAATGGTTATTAATAATGTTTTAAATAAACATTTTGTGTCACAAAATATTTTTAAAAATTTTCAAACACGTTTATTGAAAAACTGTAATTTTGCGGTTATCAAGTTTTGGATATTTTCCACAGAATTTTTCTTTACTATTATTAAAAATTATTTACTTTATTAAGAGTACATATACATATTAAAAAAAAAAAAAAAATTGCATAAATCCAACTTTTAACCCCCCGGGACAACTTTTTAATTTATATAATATTTTTCAAATACTGCAACAATGTTGCATCTTATTAGCATATTAACTTTTTTAGAAAGGCGCGCCGCCGCTCACATTACTATTCTAATCATAAAATCATAAAAACAAATCTATTAAAATATTTTTTTGGCGCCGCGCAGCTGCAGCAGCCTTCAAAACTTCCCTCTTTGTCAAAAGTGTTTTTGTTGTTTAAGTTATTTACTTCAATTTACATCTATTTATATACAAGTTAACAAACAATAATGACTTTTTTAATAGAAACAAAAGCTTTAACAAAGAAATTCTAACAATGTTCTTGACATAAATTAAAATAAAAATTCGTAATAAAAAATAGTATATAATACATACTAATTTAACAGTTTTTCATCATAAAGCTAAACAGTTTTCTAAAGTAATATTTAAACCAAGAATACAACATGGTTAGTAAAAATCAGATATTTAAAATTAAAATTAAAAATAATATTTTTATACTAAAAAAAAAAAAATTTTAATTTTTTTTAATTTAAGGATTTTATTAACGATATAGTAACAAGTGCAAAAGGTGATTACACTGCATATCACAAAATAGACATTTTAATTATCGATTTCCTGTACGACGTGCAAGAATTTAAATTTATACATGTCTCGAGGGGAGGCCGAGCTCTTCTGTGTACATTAAAAAATCCTTTGACTCAGGAAGAAACAACAATTTGGATGCCGGATCGAATAACAAAAAAAGTTAAAACAGATGAAGATTTGAAAAAGCTGAACGATGAATCATTCTATTTAAAATTTATGGGAAGAAATGAAAAAAAGTTTAACATGGCCATCTTTGAGTTGATTCTGGGAATAGAAATTAATTCGCAAGAAAAATTCCTGAAATAAAACGTTGTATATACAATTATTTTAAAATAAAGAAAAATTTTTTTTAAAAATATTATAATGTTTTTTTAATTGAATATTTTCAAACTTTATAGCTCTTTGTGACTTAATTTCTAATTTGTCCTCTGTTGGCATGCTTTCGTAACAAAATAGGTCTTTTTGTTTTGGAGAGGTTGATGAAGTACAGATTAGATCAATCTCTGTTGGCATTTTATCATAACAATAAAGATTTTTTTTCTGGGGTATTGTTGATTTTGTCTGATGTTTCTACTGGTCCGACACTTGATATTTCATTCTTTCCTGGAGTTGTTTTTAAGTCCAAGGGCCCATGTAAAATTAGACTACAATTCAAATTGAATTCGTCGCACTTCCCAATAATATTTTCAAAAGGTTCTTTTACTAAAAAGTCTTCCATTTGGTTCTTTAAATTGATTTTATTGTTAGGAAATATTGAAAAAATACAAATGGCAAATTAAAAATCAAAATCTTCTTTTATACTTTTTTTTTTTTTATTTTTTTTTTTTAGCATCATTAGAAAATTAATAGTACTCTAAAGGTAAAAATTTGAATTCATCACACGTATTTCTTAATTTATTACACACTTGCATTGAAATGGGAAATGAATTTTTGTAATTCCAATTTTTTTTTTCAAAGCTTTTATTTGAGAATCAATTAAATGTATACGAGTATATATTTATAGTACTCGATAAAAGAAAAATAAGCAACAAGTGTACGGCATTTGTTTCCTATGTTTCCAAACGCTGCGAACCCCTCGCACGGCGGGGGTCTGTACGGTCGTGGGCTGTGCGGCAGGTGGGCCTAAATTATCGTAAATTGATTTTCAGATGCCTGCGAGGCCCCGAAGGGGCCTCGCAGGCATCTGAGAGATGATTCGTATTAGGTATAAATAAAGGTTTTAAATTATTTGTCCGAAAACGGTCTGTGAAGGTCCGAAAACGGTCTGTGAAGGTCCGAAACGGTCTGTGAAGGTCCGAAAACAGTCTGTGAAGGTTCGAAACAAGGGGCCCCTTGGCGCGAGGGGCCTGTATTCAAAACTAGTTTTGGTCTGTAAAGGTCCGCAAATGGTCTGTGAAAGTCCGAAACGGTCTGTGAAAGTCCGAAACGGTCTGTGAAAGTCCGAAACGGTCTGTGAAGGTCCGAAAACGGTCTGTGAAGGTCTGAAGACGGTCTGTGAAGGTCTGAAGATGGTCTGTGAAGGTCCGAAAACGGTCTGTGAAGGTCCGAAACGGTCTGTGAAGGTCCGTTAATAGTTTTAAAAATTTACTGCTCTATAGTATATCTATGTATCCCCACTTTTTTTTTTATGAAATCAGAGTTTTAAATAAAAGGCTAGGTTATTAATTTTTTTTATTATAATAAAGAACAAAATGAATTGCAACAACAACAACAGTAGTAGCAGAAAAGCTATATTTGATTTACAATTTGTTATTGGAAATAACAAACAATATTTTTTGAAAGAATTTTCTTTGATAGCTGATGGTTCTCTAATACCAGTGTTTTTTATATTTAAAGCACCGTACTCATTTGAAGAATTAAATAGTGATGTTAAACGACAAAATGAGTACAACAAAAAGAACATTAATAACATGGATTGGAATGATGGCTTTATAGAGTATTTAAAAGTTAAAAATGTCTTTGAGGAACATTTAACAACTATATTTGATGTTGTTTATGTAAAAGGTCTTAAAAAAAAGCAATTTTTAGACACTTTTATTTCAAATTCAGTAAAAGTTATCAATTTAGATAACAAAATTCCATCTCTACAGAAACTAAGAAATTACATCACCATTTGCCCTCACCATCAAAATACAGAAAATTTGTTGCAAAGATGTGCTGTAAAAAATTGTATAAACTTGTACATGTATTTAATAAAAGATAATAATAATAATTGGCTTTAAAAAATATTTGTTTTATTTATTGTTGCACAATATATTTTTTCAGACATAAACAATGGTATTTCATAAAATAGTCTAGTGTAAAAATTTGCAGGATCTAAAGAATAGATTTTGGAGCATATTTTTCGAAAATTTTCAAAAACATCAGTCAAAATAAGTACATCTGTTTTAAGGTAAAGTTTAAGATAGTCCCATAAATTTTGACATTTAAACGTATTCCATACATTAACTGCATGAATGTAGTCTTCATCGGAACATGGTGTGTTTGTCATTTGATTGGTAAAATTGTCTTGTGACGGTAAACATGTTTCGTCAAGTCGTTCAATGGAATTTAAATACTCATAGGGAAAAACTCCCTTTCGAGTCATAAGTTTAAATTTTTCATTATTATTGAATTCTTTTTTTATATGAATCAAATCGTTTTCATTTAAATTTTTACACAATGAATCAAGGCTAGAAGCCATAAATCTGAAGCTATCGAGAAAACGTAAATAAAATGAATGATTATCATCTATTGTAATTTTTTTAGATAATGAAATATAACGTTCTTTATTCAAATGAATGACACCAATATGTCCATTCACTTCGTTTAGTTCTTTAAATAAAAGATGACAATCATAGCCGGAAAAATTGTGAAAAAATATTGGAAAAAAATTTGATCGTCTATACAATAAGTTGCAATAAGAATGAGCAGGACCTCTATAATTGCCAGTAAAGTGGCAATGGTATCTAATTCTATTATTAAAATCTAAATGCTTACCACATATGTGACACGTTTCTTGAACCAATTGCTGTAGCTGCTCATCCAGTGTTAGCGGATTCATCGGTTTTGAACTCATAAAGAAGGTTGAATATAATTCACTGCATGTTTCTGTCAATGATTGGATAAATTCCTTAGCACAGTTAGCTCCAACAAATTCTTTGAAACAGCTTAGACCATCATCAAAAGAACATTTAATGTAGTAAGAGAAAGCTACTGGAACATGTTGATGAATGTTTGTTGTTGAAGACATCGTGGAATCAGAATTGCATGTTGCAATAGGTTGTAAAATACTCTCAGCATCGGCATAAATAACAAAAGGTGTTTTCAATTGTTGTTGATAATTCTTAAACTCCAGTGTATTTTTTTCAACAGACGGAAGCTTTGTAACTACTTTATTGCATTCGGGTTTGTGTAAGTCACGTTGTTGTAATGTATGAAAATGTTGCAAGCACATATTACAAATATAAATATGATGAATATTCCTAGTTACAGACCGACTTATCAATCTTGATAAATGTTTTATGTAAACAAAATGAAATTTTTCATCCCTTTCCAAAAGCAATAGATTGACATGAAACTTTTTTTCACATTTTGTCAAATAAAATGGCCCTACAACCTCATATTTCTTATTAATGACTTCCAAGCCAAACAAATTTATGCTTATTTCATTATTAAGTTCTTCGAATAAATTTAGTTCAGTCAATTTAGTTGGAAATTGCATATTGCCAAAATTAAGTTGTAAAACATCGCCAAACTCAAGCTTGACTATGGGTTGAGAAATGTCGCTAATTTTGTATGAAGATGTTCGTTTTGCATTTTCAGCGGAAGTTTGTAAGGCTGATACTAAACTCCACTTAAAACAGAAGTTATCATTATTGTGGATATTAATGCAGGCTTTTTTATCTTCTATATTTTTTGGTAACTTAATATAACTAGAAATGTGGATTGGTTCATATTTATTGATATTTATTTCCACGTGTAAAATTCTAATTAACGCCCAGCCACTATCTTTTTCTTGGAAGTCTTCTGCTTGTTGTTGAATAACGTCTTTAGCATTTTCAAAAAAATCATTAAGATCGTCTGCCTGTGTTATGCTTAACATTCGAGTTTGAAAAGATTTGATTGATATATTTTCAAACTCTTCTTCTGTTGGTTTTATATATTCACCGAAAAGTTCCAGATTCGCCTTAATGACATTGTGCTTTTTTAGTGAATGTCTCAACAATTCAATGATATCGGGTTGAGCCTTTTCTAAAAAGTGGGATGGGTTTAATATGCCTTCATCATCATTATCTCTAATAAATGTTTCTAGTCTATTTTGAAAACATTCATTAATACACCTAACATTAGTTTTAATGACTTCTGCTGCATTTTTCTTATGTTCATTTGTCCGAACATGGTAATTCCACAAATTATTTGAGATGGCTGTTTTGCACTTCTTGCAAAATTTTGTATTTTCATAACCTTCTCTGTGGTTTTTTATATGTTCTAATAAATTGTTTTTTCGATCAAATACTTTTTGACATAAATCACATTTATGTTTTAATTGTACATTTATTGAACATTTATGGCTTTTAAGATTGTCCGACCTTGTGAAAATTTTTTTGCACTCATTGCATTCCGATTTGATTTTTTTATTTGCTGAACTCATTTTTAGTTGTTTTTTTTTTTTTTTTTTTTTTGTTTTAATTTAAGTAAAAATTATTTGGTAACTAAAATGGATTATAACATAAGATCATATATATATACTTTTAAAAACCACAGCTGCAGCAGCCTTCACAACATTTTAATTTATATGATATTTTTCAAAATACTGCAACAATGTTGTATCGTATTAGAATTTTAACTTTAAAAAACTAAAGAAAAAAAAAAAAAAATTGCATAAATCCAACTTTTAACCTCTCCGGGACAACTTTTTAATTTATATTATATTTTTCAAATACTGCAACAATGTTGCATCTTATTAGCATATTAACTTTTTTAGAAAGGCGCGCCGCCGCCCACATTACTATTCTAATCATAAAATCATAAAAATAAATCTATTAAAATATTTTTTAGGCACCGCGCAGCTGCAGCAACCTTCACAACTTTTTAATTTATATGATATTTTTCAAATACTGCAACAATGTTGTATCGTATTAGAATTTTAACTTTAAAAAAAAAAATAATTGCATAATTGCATAATGAGTTAGTTATGTGGTTTTTATTTTATTTTTTATATGAGTGTGGAAGTCATATATAAAGTTTTTTATATATAAGAACAACAATTCTGTGGAAAATATCCAAAACTTGATAACCGTAATTTTTCCCTTTTTGAGATAACATTTGAAGTGGACTGTTTAACATCAAATCTTTGCACTGCCAAAAATAAATAAGCGTTTATTTAATTAAAAATCCCTCAAATGGTTATTAATAATGTTTTAAATAAACATTTTGTGTCACAAAATATTTTTAAAAATTTTCAAACACGTTTATTGAAAAACTGTAATTTTGCGGTTATCAAGTTTTGGATATTTTCCACAGAATTTTTCTTTACTATTATTAAAAATTATTTACTTTATTAAGAGTACATATACATATTAAAAAAAAAAAAAAAATTGCATAAATCCAACTTTTAACCCCCCGGGACAACTTTTTAATTTATATAATATTTTTCAAATACTGCAACAATGTTGCATCTTATTAGCATATTAACTTTTTTAGAAAGGCGCGCCGCCGCTCACATTACTATTCTAATCATAAAATCATAAAAACAAATCTATTAAAATATTTTTTTGGCGCCGCGCAGCTGCAGCAGCCTTCAAAACTTCCCTCTTTGTCAAAAGTGTTTTTGTTGTTTAAGTTATTTACTTCAATTTACATCTATTTATATACAAGTTAACAAACAATAATGACTTTTTTAATAGAAACAAAAGCTTTAACAAAGAAATTCTAACAATGTTCTTGACATAAATTAAAATAAAAATTCGTAATAAAAAATAGTATATAATACATACTAATTTAACAGTTTTTCATCATAAAGCTAAACAGTTTTCTAAAGTAATATTTAAACCAAGAATACAACATGGTTAGTAAAAATCAGATATTTAAAATTAAAATTAAAAATAATATTTTTATACTAAAAAAAAAAAAATTTTAATTTTTTTTAATTTAAGGATTTTATTAACGATATAGTAACAAGTGCAAAAGGTGATTACACTGCATATCACAAAATAGACATTTTAATTATCGATTTCCTGTACGACGTGCAAGAATTTAAATTTATACATGTCTCGAGGGGAGGCCGAGCTCTTCTGTGTACATTAAAAAATCCTTTGACTCAGGAAGAAACAACAATTTGGATGCCGGATCGAATAACAAAAAAAGTTAAAACAGATGAAGATTTGAAAAAGCTGAACGATGAATCATTCTATTTAAAATTTATGGGAAGAAATGAAAAAAAGTTTAACATGGCCATCTTTGAGTTGATTCTGGGAATAGAAATTAATTCGCAAGAAAAATTCCTGAAATAAAACGTTGTATATACAATTATTTTAAAATAAAGAAAAATTTTTTTTAAAAATATTATAATGTTTTTTTAATTGAATATTTTCAAACTTTATAGCTCTTTGTGACTTAATTTCTAATTTGTCCTCTGTTGGCATGCTTTCGTAACAAAATAGGTCTTTTTGTTTTGGAGAGGTTGATGAAGTACAGATTAGATCAATCTCTGTTGGCATTTTATCATAACAATAAAGATTTTTTTTCTGGGGTATTGTTGATTTTGTCTGATGTTTCTACTGGTCCGACACTTGATATTTCATTCTTTCCTGGAGTTGTTTTTAAGTCCAAGGGCCCATGTAAAATTAGACTACAATTCAAATTGAATTCGTCGCACTTCCCAATAATATTTTCAAAAGGTTCTTTTACTAAAAAGTCTTCCATTTGGTTCTTTAAATTGATTTTATTGTTAGGAAATATTGAAAAAATACAAATGGCAAATTAAAAATCAAAATCTTCTTTTATACTTTTTTTTTTTTTATTTTTTTTTTTTAGCATCATTAGAAAATTAATAGTACTCTAAAGGTAAAAATTTGAATTCATCACACGTATTTCTTAATTTATTACACACTTGCATTGAAATGGGAAATGAATTTTTGTAATTCCAATTTTTTTTTTCAAAGCTTTTATTTGAGAATCAATTAAATGTATACGAGTATATATTTATAGTACTCGATAAAAGAAAAATAAGCAACAAGTGTACGGCATTTGTTTCCTATGTTTCCAAACGCTGCGAACCCCTCGCACGGCGGGGGTCTGTACGGTCGTGGGCTGTGCGGCAGGTGGGCCTAAATTATCGTAAATTGATTTTCAGATGCCTGCGAGGCCCCGAAGGGGCCTCGCAGGCATCTGAGAGATGATTCGTATTAGGTATAAATAAAGGTTTTAAATTATTTGTCCGAAAACGGTCTGTGAAGGTCCGAAAACGGTCTGTGAAGGTCCGAAACGGTCTGTGAAGGTCCGAAAACAGTCTGTGAAGGTTCGAAACAAGGGGCCCCTTGGCGCGAGGGGCCTGTATTCAAAACTAGTTTTGGTCTGTAAAGGTCCGCAAATGGTCTGTGAAAGTCCGAAACGGTCTGTGAAAGTCCGAAACGGTCTGTGAAAGTCCGAAACGGTCTGTGAAGGTCCGAAAACGGTCTGTGAAGGTCTGAAGACGGTCTGTGAAGGTCTGAAGATGGTCTGTGAAGGTCCGAAAACGGTCTGTGAAGGTCCGAAACGGTCTGTGAAGGTCCGTTAATAGTTTTAAAAATTTACTGCTCTATAGTATATCTATGTATCCCCACTTTTTTTTTTATGAAATCAGAGTTTTAAATAAAAGGCTAGGTTATTAATTTTTTTTATTATAATAAAGAACAAAATGAATTGCAACAACAACAACAGTAGTAGCAGAAAAGCTATATTTGATTTACAATTTGTTATTGGAAATAACAAACAATATTTTTTGAAAGAATTTTCTTTGATAGCTGATGGTTCTCTAATACCAGTGTTTTTTATATTTAAAGCACCGTACTCATTTGAAGAATTAAATAGTGATGTTAAACGACAAAATGAGTACAACAAAAAGAACATTAATAACATGGATTGGAATGATGGCTTTATAGAGTATTTAAAAGTTAAAAATGTCTTTGAGGAACATTTAACAACTATATTTGATGTTGTTTATGTAAAAGGTCTTAAAAAAAAGCAATTTTTAGACACTTTTATTTCAAATTCAGTAAAAGTTATCAATTTAGATAACAAAATTCCATCTCTACAGAAACTAAGAAATTACATCACCATTTGCCCTCACCATCATAATACAGAAAATTTGTTGCAAAGATGTGCTGTAAAAAATTGTATAAACTTGTACATGTATTTAATAAAAGATAATAATAATAATTGGCTTTAAAAAATATTTGTTTTATTTATTGTTGCACAATATATTTTTTCAGACATAAACAATGGTATTTCATAAAATAGTCTAGAATAATTACACTGAGCTATATGTAAATTCATAGGAATATAAAAATCTTCTTGTTCCAATTTCAGTTTATTCCTTTCAATACATCTATCGAAATACTTGAATACATATTCCCGCACATTTAATTCAGCTCCATTGTTATATGACATCACTGCTTGTATAAAGTCCAACATAAGGCAAAAGCGGGTGTACTCATCTAGTTCCAATGTTAGTTTTTTAGTTTGTTCTGTATGATTGAATTTCAGTGGAAATTTATTTGAATTTAATTTAGGTTGAATGTTTGTAAAATCTACATAAAAAGCATGCCACTGCAAATAATTCATCTCGCTAATGACTTTGCGATGACGCTGAAAAATTATTGTTGCAGCTAAATTTTCAATATTAAATCCAATTTGTATTTTTATTGTTTGTTTTTTATCCAAATAGTAAATATAGCTTAATAAAAGATTTTTTTGTTGTGCCTCGTCCTCGTTATCGTTGTTTATTTGTTTTTCGATAAATACTTCAGCATTTGATGTTGGCTCCATGTTTTTTTTTTTAAACTGTTAAAGTTTATAACTCGAAAGTTTTGTATTTATAGTTTTTATCGTAAACATTTTTTGAAAATTTTCCGAAACATTATTTGTATTTTTTTATCGTTTGTGGGTGGGGATGACATTGTGTTGAATAAATTAATAAAATTTTTCATGCTCTTGCGCTTACATCGCATCCATAAATATACACAACAATATTGTCCACAGACTGATGTAAGGTCACTTTGTAAACGCTTATTGTTGAAAATAAAACATTTTGATTGATTTTGTAGAAATTTCACAATCTCATTGTGGAATGGCGGATTTCCAAATGAATCAAAATATTCTATACAGCCTTGAACTGGCACGAAAATTGCTAACCAATGTGTTCCTTTTTTGGTAGAAGTGTCGGTGTTTATTACTAAAATACCAGGTTTTGAAATATTTTTCGGTATTTGATCAAGAGCAAAAACACCATTAAACAATTTACTTGTGACATTATTACATTTCAGCGCTTTCGTTATCTGAAGTGTATTCATTTTTTTGTAAACGGGAAATATCAATTAGCTGAGTATTTCCACTTATGTATGCCGTTAAAAATTCAACTTTAAGTTTACCATTTGTGAACACTATATCGAATTTTTCCAGCAAATTTATTAAATTATTAGTTGTTTTTTCATTGTCCATATGTCCAAAAGAGTAATTCTTGATGTCCGTTCTTTTTAAATCTTTGGTTGGGAATTTATACTTTAATTCCTTTACAATAGTTTTACATTTTTCTTTTATTCCAGCCACAGCAAGGTTTTTAGCAAATATTGTATTGTTATCATCCGTACAGAATGATAAATCTACTACAGCGTATGCCATTTTCAAATGAATAGAGATGCTCCACTATGCTTCCTTTTATATGTTTACGTAGACGTTGCGATTTTTATCAATTTCGATACTGGCATCGAATTCTGCAAACACAATACATGTTAATGTTGAAGTTAATGGAGAACTGAGTCTTGCTTCAATCTTTACTACTCCCTGGTTTAATAAACTTTGACATGTATCAGTTCCAGAACCATCTGGTGATAAATCAAAAGCTAGTATTGTATAACCTTTTGAAAATAGTTCTTTTGAAATTTGATGGCCTTTATCAGAATGATGTATACCTGTTCCGCTAAATAATGTTAAATATGCACGAGAATTGCAATTGTTATTCGACGTAAAACTGGTTTCAATTGCAGAGTTTGGTGTAGGCACTCCATTCACATATAATTGAAATTGTGTGAGATTTTGATGATCGAAATGGTATGGATTTTTCGATCTTTTACCATTAAAATTTTCATTATTAACCATACAAAATAAAAGAGCTTTTGGTATTTGCCCTATAAATATATTATCCAATGATATGTTGGATGTGTTAGCTGGAATTGTGAATGTTTTGATTTCACTTCTCGTATAAAAATATTTTGCGTTAGCCTTTTCCAAAACAGTATTATGTGCTATTAATATGCTTGGATTAATTGTTAAATGTTTCATGTATAATGTAGCTTCAAGAATTTTTAAATAGCTTTCGTCTGAATCATTGAAAAATAGAAAGAAATCTTGCTTTTCTAATGCCAAAGCAATTCGAATGTCAACGTTATTTAAAAGTAATTTGGAAGTGTTGAAAAAATCTACATGTAATTTTCCCATTAATTCTACTATTGTAGAATTATTGTATAATTTTTGTCTTGATTTAGAACCAGAATTGTTAAAATCATTTACATTTGGTTTATCCAATTCCCAACCAGATGCTTCCAGATGTGTTTGACTGGAATCTGTACCATAATTTAGTAAAGTAGTTAAGTATGCTTTATAATGGTATAATGAGTCTGACGGAGTAATGTTTTTTCCATTTAGAGTTACATTACATTGTTTAATTAAAGAGTGTAATAAATTATTTACAACACTGGGCTGTGAGGCTGCTTTTGCATCAGCTCCGGTTCCTACTTTATCATTTGCACTCCAAACTGATCCATCTTTTTTTAATATTTGAATTTTAAATTTGATGTAGGTTGACGATAAATCTCGATATGTATCTCCATTTCCAAGCGAAACAAATTCAATAGTTGATGGTGACGCCTCCAAAGAAGCTAAAGGATTGTATGCTACTTCTTCTGAACGCAATATACTTGTTTGTATTGGTAATGATGCAAAAAGATCAAGTTCAGATTTCATACACTCCATATTTAATTGAATATATCAGAGGTTTTAATTTGCTTTTTTCGTCGCTTCGACTTTAAATGTGTCTTTTTAGAAACTGCTCGTCGTTTTATACTGCTCCGTCTTTTTATGGCTTTTCGCCTTCCACCATACATCGAATGCAGTTGATTAACTACTGATTTTCTTAGATTTTTCATGCCACCTTTACTTTGATCAATTACGGTTTCTTTTATGTTTGCACCAGATGCTATATCATTCAAAATATTTTTACTTGTGTTCATAGCCTCTGTTTTAATTAAGTTCCAACCTGATGTAAAAACTGGCTTTAAGTAACGAATTAAACTTCCGAATATATTTCCAAAACCACGACCTCTTTGAATAGTTGGATAAAATTGTAATAGAGGTCCAATATCGTTGATTCCTCCACCTACTTGAGAGGAATAATATCTCACGTAAGCTCTTTCCATGTTTGATATGATATCATATTTGAGTAGTAGTATTTATATTGTTTTTAAGCAATCATTGCTTTTTAAAGTGCAGTACAATTTTTGTTGGATAGTAACTGGGAACAAAATTTATTCCATCGCCGTATTGGTTGCAAATTTTAATCGCTATCGTTTCAAAACAATTTTTTTCTATAGGTATGTATTGGACATTTTCAAATTCAATATTTGTAGGTATTCTGCAATTTTCTACGTTGATAGCTCTTAATGCACGTACTTTGCTACTTCCAAAAACAGATGATTGAACTATATCTGAATATATCATCACCATTCCATTAATTTCATCTTTATTATTAGCAATAGCTAATTTAAATAGTTCAGGTAATTTTGTTTTGAAATTTTTTATATTTTGTTTCTGTCGAAATAATTCATTTAGCAATGTTTTTACATTATCATCATCATCATAGCTGGCTCGGCGATCCAAAATGAATCTTGGCCTCCCCTAGAAAATTTCTCCATTGCTCTCTCTCTCTAGCTATCATCCGCCAATTTCTCGCGTTTATACTCGTTGCACTTTTTTCAACGTTGTCAATCCACCTTAGATTTGGACGACCTATGTCTCTTCTACCTTCTGGTCCATTTATAAATGTTTTTGTTTGTTTATGTTTGTGTTTTTACATTATAACTGTGATTAACTTTTATAAAGAAGCTGTCTTCATCAAAAGTCTGTGATATTCGAATTAAACCTTTTTTGTTTTGATCTGCTACTTTTTGAAAAGTTATATTATCATAATTTTTAGTATTAGAAATATATGTCAAAACTTCATTAAAAAATTCTTTGAAAACTTGGTTTCGAGTAAATCCCGGATTAGGAGTTATATTTTTAATAAGTGTTGGCAAAAAATTAAATTTCCAATCATCCAAATGTAATTCCGAATCGTCATATGAATAATATGTGTAACCTATAGATTTGGTTACTTTAATTTTTTCAAGAGGTTTTTCAATGTTTTTTACATAAACATTATACTGTCCAATATTAATAAGAGCACAATTCTCCTTGTTAAATTTTTCCGTTTGTAGGAAATCGTTCAGATAAACTTCTGAAAGACCTACTTTCCAGTTTCCGTTTCTTAAATCAAAGTGAATAGGCAATTTATTTTCGAATGAAGCTAAAGTGTTGTCTGGAAAAAGTTTTAAATTATCATTACTAAACAATGTTACATAGAAGTCATCTTGACTATCCATCTTTGTTAACTTCTTTTAAGACATAAAATGTTGCACTATTTATATGTTGTCCATTCCGGTGTTGATGAAGTTCTTAGTTTTGGACTTCTTAGTAAAGCTTTTAATTTTCGTTTTTTGTTTCAGGAAACTGTGAAAGTATAGTTGAGGAAATTGAACTACCGGCCGATCTTAGTGTCTTCTTTTTTTCAGGAGATGGTACTGCAACGGTAATTACATCACCACTTGGTGTTTCAAACATTCGATAATCAGAACTTAGAGATGGTCTTTGTACTAGTTTTTCGTCTTTCAACATTTCAGTTTGAGCTAATTTTCTAAATGAATTTTCATCATCTAAATCGATATTCATATCTGAATACTCTTTTTTAGGATCATATTCAAACACTTCATCAGTAACTAATGGTACAGAATTAGTCTGTGTTGATGTTGATTTGTATTTAGGTAATTCGGTTTCTGTATATGCATTTCGTTTAGAAAAGAATTTTGTTTGAGTGCCTGTATCAAATGTAGGGTTATTAGCCTTTTCTGGTAATTTTTTTCCGTGTCTTTTGTTAATTCCATATTTGAGGAGATTTTGACGATATAAGTACCATTTTTGCAATGGTTTTAAGTTTTTATCATATAAAACTTTTTTCATTTTTTGATCTAATAAATCCAAGTTTTTATCATCTTGAAATAATTTACTAAATTTTGAAAATATTTCTGGTGACATAACAATCATTCGCTGCATTATGTCTTACTGAGTAATTTCCCTATTACACCAGATAATATAGTTCCGATTAGAGTTGGTAAAAACCCACCATGTTGAACTAATATTTTTCTTTTGGCTTTTATACTTTTCTTAGCACAGGCTAGAAATCTTAATTGTTTTTTATGTTTTTTTAATTTTGCTTTTTGTGCCGATGATATTTTATTATTACCATTTAATATATTGATTGCAATTTCAGCAATAGTTTTTATAATATCATCATCACAATATTTAAGAATATTTCTACGAAATATCTTGTTGTTGCACTTTCCTAGTACATGTAATATATGTTGGTTTTTCTTCAATCGTTTCATACTTTTGACAGTTGTTATTCAAATCACCCGTATCACAGAAACATATACAATATTCTTTGGAAAAAATATTAGTTCTAATACGAAATAAATCGTTAATGTCTTGTGTTAAATCCAACACAATATAACCATGAGGTTTTGATGTTGACTCATTATATACTCTCAAGAAACCCTTTATATTTTCTGGATATAGTTGCCTAGCAAGAGGAAAAATTTGCGATTTGTCTCGAGGATTTTTGAAAAGCACTTAATATTTACAATTTAATGAAATATCTCTTGAAAATTTTCCCTGATGAAAAACGTTTTGTGTTAACAATATAATAGATAAATTACGATGGTGTGAACCTTTAGTAAATAGCTCACATACCTCTTTATTTGCAGAATCTAACATTAAGTCATCTAGAACAATTAACGTAGGTTTATTTTCATTACCACTAAATTCTTTTGGGATCCTGGTATAAAAGTCTATATAGGGAAAAGTTAGATTTTTTGGAATAGCAGAAATTTCTGGATTACACCATTTTATTGTTTCAATTTTCGGAGAAATCAATCTATCAATATTTTCAATTAAATTACACACAAATGTTGTTTTCCCACATCCAGATGGTCCCGCTATCATCATTGTAAATGGATGAATAAAATTAATCATTTTTGGTCTGTGTCTGATAAGAAACTGAATTTAAAATACAATTTAGAGAACATATAAAAGCAGCGAACATATTCTTAGTATTGTCATTTTGAATTATGGAAGTGGAGGAGTTCTTAAATATTTATTCCTCCGTCATATTAGATGATCATAAGAAACTAATATTACATCTATATAAACACATTAAAAACTTTTCTGGAGTAAAAAAATTCACTTCAATTTATGGTACTCATTTTACCCTTTGTCCGTGGGCATATGATAATTCTACTTCTGGACCGGACACATGTGAATGTCACACAATAGAAAATTATAGAATCACTTTAGAAAATTTAATTAAATGGTACGAGAATAATGTCGAGGCTACAAGTCGTGTCAGAAATTCATAGAGGCGCTAGAAGAAACTTTACACGAAGAAAATTTATTCAAAAGGGTTTAAATGATACTTGGCAAATTGATTTGGTTGAAATGATTCCATATGCAAAATTTAATAAGACATATAAATATTTATTAACCGCTATTGATACATTTTCAAAATTTGCGTATGCTGAACCGATTAAAAACAAAAGCGCTGATAATGTTTTAATCGCAATGAAAAATATTTTTAAGCGTGCTGGTAAAAAACCAAAAAATTTACAATCTGATCAAGGTACGGAATTTTTCAACAAAAAATTTCAAAATCTAATGAGGAAATATAAAATTAACCATTATCATACATATTCAGAACTAAAAGCATCAATTGTAGAACGTTTCAATCGCACCCTAAAAAACATGATGTGGAAACAATTCAGTTTACAAGGCACATATAAATGGTTACCTATTCTGCCATCGCTAATAGAAAAATATAACTCAACATATCATCATACAATTAAACTTCCACCTAAAAATGTTACAAAGAAAAATGAGAAATTTTTATTAAAAGCTGTCTACAATAAATTAAAAGTATTCCGAAAAGCAAAATACAAAGTTGGAGATTTTGTTCGTATAAGTAAATTTAAAGGTATATTTGCAAAAGGTTATCAACCTAATTGGTCAACAGAAATTTATACAATAGCGAAAATAAAAAGAACTGATCCAATAACATACAATTTACTTGATTACACACAAAAACAAATAAAAGGCAGTTTTTATGAACCTGAACTTACATCTGTTAAATTTCCTAATGTTTACCTTGTAGAAAAAATAATAAGAAAAAAAGGAAATCAAGTTTTGGTTAGGTGGCTTGGCTTTGATAAAAACCATGATTCATGGATAAATAAAAAAGATATTATTTAATGAATAATAATTTATTAACTTTTAGTAAAACATGCTATGCTGTTATTTAATATTAAAAACAACTTTTTAAAACCAAGTTTTATATATTTTTTTTTTTTTTTTTTCTTTTTTAACTTGAACTTGATCACGTTTTCAATTTGTATTCATGATCACGCCTTTATATTATTAACAATATAATTTCAAACGTTTATTTGTTTCATTTTTTCAAAACTTTTGCAGTTAAGTTAATATTCAAACAAAAGATTTCCATCGATTTTTTAAGCTTTTCAATTTTAAAATGGCAGTTGGAAACTTAATTTTTGAAACATAACGAACGAGCTTTATCAGCTTTAAATTTTTTAAATTTTTCACGTAAATATTAAATCAAGCTTAAACTTTGATAATATTAAGTATAAACCAAATTTAAAAAACTTTTCATATTTAATTAAGAACAGTAAGCACAATATCTTAAGCTTGTTACTGTTTTAATTTGAAATTTAAACATAACTGATATTTAAAAAACTTTTCATATCTAATTAAAAATATTCAACTCAATAGCTTAAGCTTATTTTTGTTAATTTATAAAACTTTTTTTAATTTTCACAGAAATATTAAATCAAGCTTAAACTTTGATAATATTAACTTTGTATTTAAACCAAACTTTAAAAACTTTTCATATTTAATTAAGAACAGTAAGCACAATATCTTAAGCTTATTATTGTTTTAATTTTCAATATAAACATATCTGATATCCTAACCGCCAAGTTTAATTTATAATACTCAATGACTCAAACTAGCTTAAGCTTATTATTGTTTTAATTTGAAATTTAAACATAACTGATATTTAAAAAACTTTTCATATCTACTTAAGAATATTCAGCTAAATAGCTTAAGCTTATTTTTTTTAATTTATAAAACTTTTTTTTAAATTTCACGAAATTATTAAATCAAGCTTAAACTTTGATAATATTAACTGTGTACTTAAACCAAACTTTAAAAACTTTTCATATTTAATTAAGAACAATAAGCACAATATCTTAAGCTTATTACTGTTTTAATTTGAAATTTAAACATAACTGATATTCCAACAACCAAGCTTAATTTAAAATACTCAAAAGCACAAAACTTTTTCCTTATCACAATTTTATTGCATAACTTTAGGAGAACTTTTGCTGACTACTGACGCTGAAACGGCACTAAAAAAGCTCCTGAGCTTTTGCTGACGCTGAACCGGCATATACATACTACTATCAGTAATTTGTATAGTTTAGTATCTATGGGTTGTAATTAAGAATTGGAAGAGGGAAAGAGACAGAAATAAAGGATTATTTATTTATTTATTTTATTCATAATATGCATTAGTAAATAATACATATTATGTTAAGAACCCTTGATCTGCAAGATCTTTGGGCTACGATACTATGTATGATATAATTAATATTATTTATATTATTTATTTTATATCTTACACTATATTTGGTCACCAAGGGGATTTTGTAAAGAAAAACTACTTATTCAGTAATTTTTTATTCAAAAGACTTAGATTCCCGAAAATGTTTTGCGCCTCTTAAATTTAAGAGTTTATAAAATATTATGAATAAGATATAAAAATAGAATATTTTTATCGAAATCCAAAAACTTTTACAAACTATAATAAAATATTACATAATACTATTATGTATGCCTAATACATAAAGGTACTTTTTATTGCTTATTTTTCAAAAGGTTCTGAGCAAAGAAGAGATAGTATTAGTATGTATTATTAATAAGATGCAAACTCGCTCTCTTAAGAATCAAAATTTTTCCATTTTTTAAAAATATTACGTATTAGGTTTATTACGCTAACGTTTTAGGTAACGTTCTTGAAGAATTGGAAACTAAAACCTACAATGAAGTGTTAAAAACTGTTGATAGCTTAAAAAAATTTGCAACATTTAAAGAGAATCTTACAGCATTCCATTTTATAAAAAACTTAGAAACACATTTCAAAAATAATGTTTGAAAAATTGATCAAGAAAAAATACGGCAGTCAAAGTTTTCAAATTTTCTCAAAAGACTACTAATTCTTAAACTCTGGAATGGAAGTAGCATGTAATTTAAACAAATAATGTTAATCTGTATTGAATTTATTGATTTTTTGTTTAGTTTTTTGTAGTAATTTTTATTTTCTTTTGTTATTTAGTTTTTATTTTGTTTTACCATTATAATTTTACCCTTGAAAAAACGTTATTAAAAAAATTAATAAAGAATTTAAGAAAAGTTATAAAAAATTTTTTTTCTATTAACCGGACAGTTCCCATAAGCGGACGAAAATTTTAGAACCGTGAGTGTCCGTTTATGAGAGCTTTCACTGTATTTTTGAAAGCAAATTGAAATAAGTATATATATAATAAATTATCATTTTTAGTAGATTTTATGCTCGCTTATTAAAGGCGCCAAATGTTTCGTACTATAGAAAACATAACAAAAAAAACAACAACAAAACAAAAAACTGATTATTGAATTTTATAAAAATGATTTTATGAAAATTTCTTTGACATTATATGATTATCCTATAGTTGAAGGGGATGGTTTAAACGTTTTGCGATAAAAAATTAATTTAGTTTTATGGTTTTTGAATTTGTTGAAATAAAGAAAAAAATAGTGATAAGCTAGCTAAAAATTGGACTGAAAAAAGAAATATACTGATAAGAAATATTTAAAAACGCGAATTAAAATGAAATATTTAATACCTACTAAATTTATGAATTTTGAAATTATGATGGTAAGAAAAGATATGAGCAATTAGGTTGTGAGATAATAAAAAGTTCTTATTTGTATAGTAATGTTTATTGGAATAACCCAAACCAATTAGTTGATCGTTTAAGGGAACTAAACAATTCTGAAATAGCTGCTGACAATCATCAAATTGAATTCGAATGTATAATCGATGCACTTCGCAAGGCTGATATAATTGTATAATATAAAAACACTATCTCTTCTTTGCTCAGAACCTTTTGAAAAATAAGCAATAAAAAGTACCTTTATTTATTAGGCATACATAATAGTATTATGTAATATTTTTTTATAGTTTGTAAAAGTTTTTGGATTTCGATAAAAATATTCTATTTTTATATCTTATTCATAATATTTTATAAACTCTTAAATTTAAGAGGCGCAAAACATTTTCGGGAATCTCAAGTCTTTTGAATAAAAAATTACTGAATAAGTAGTTTTTCTTTACAAAATCCCCTTGGTGACCAAATATAGTGTAAGATATAAAATAAATAATATAAACAAAATAAATAATATTAATTATATCATAATAATAGTATCGTAGCCCAAAAATCTTGCAGGTCAAGGGTTCTTAACATAATATGTATTATTTACTAATGCATATTAAGAATAAAATAAATAAATAAATAATCCTTTATTTCTGTCTCTTTCCCTCTTCCAATTCTTAATTACAACCCATACTAAACTATACAAATTACGGATAATACTCAATTAATAAAAAAACCGAAAACAATTTCTAAAAAATCATAAAAATTCAAAGAAAAAAATTATAAATATCAGAAAACGTTAAATAATAAATAAAAAGAAAATGTTGTAATACTAACATATTTTTTTATGTTTTTTGTTTTTTAAATTAACAATAGGAACCCCTTGACGTCATTTCAAATTTTTATTTTACAACTTTATAAATTTGTTGAACATTTTTATATATTTCTTATCAGTATATTCTTTTTTTTTCACTCCAAGATTTAGCTCGCTTATCACAAATTTTTCTTTATTTTAACAAATTCAAAAAGACAAAAACTAAATTAATTTTTTTATTCCAAAACCCCTCTCTTCAACTATAGGATACTCATTTAATGTCAGCGAAATTTTCATAATATCATTCTCATAAAATTCAATAATCAGTACAAACAACTATATGAATACCATGAACTGTTTTAGAGTCAGGGTGCAGGAGTCGTGGTGCTCGGGCATGCGGGGTGTGTGATTTATTTTTTTATTCAAACATTTGGTGCCTATAATAAACAGGTATAAAATCTACTAAAAATGATAATTTATTATATATATATATATATATATATATACATATACTTATTTCAGTTTGCTTTCAGAAATATATATAATGAGATCCTCCATAACTGATTCATATGCTATATATAATTGAGCCTTTATAGAAGATCTTATAGTATACATTTTTACAAACAACAACAATTTCGATTTACACTGAAAAATTATTATTTATAAAACTCTATATTACATAATAGCTAATTACGCATGTTTTTATTTTTTAAAAAAACCTACTCATTATCATAATAGTACATTCATGAACTCATAGCTTTTATATTTACAAGGAAAAATTATCATTTATAAAACTCTATATTACATAATAGCTAATTATGCATGTTTTTATTTTCTAAAAAAACCTACTCATTATCATAATAGTACATTCATGAACTCATAGCTTTTATATATCATATTATATCACATACACACACACACACACACACACACTTTTCATTTTAAAATTTTTTTAGATCTATCTTATATCCCTTTCATATACCATAACCAGACGGGTGACGTCATCTTTTTACCCAAATTAACAAAAATCCAAGATGGAGGAAAAAATTTCAATTTTGTATGGAAAAAGTGTGCTAGAACAGCAAATATTATATATATATATGTTTTCTTTTGTTTTTGTTATGTTTTCTTTTGTTTTCTTTTGTTTTTATGTTTTTCATATATATCTTAATTCTAATTCATAACACCCTTACAAACCAAAATTCAATTCCATAATACCCCGTAATGAGCCAGCTCTCTCATAGGTACTCATAGGATATAAGTCGACATGTTTTCACTAATATAAATTACGATTAGCTAAAATCGTAAAAAAATTAAAAGAAAATAATTATAAATACCCGAAAACATTAAAAGAAATAAAAAAACTTTGTAATACTACTATATTTTGTTTTTTATACCCGTATGACTATATAGTCCAAGGGTATAATAAATTTGCCATTACGTTTGTGACGCAGAGAAGGAGGGGGGGTAGATATAGACTCAAGTGTATGGATCGGGTCAGAATCGAAAAATAAATCGATTTAGCTATGTATGTCCGTCCGTCCGTCCGTCCGTCCGTCTGTCCGTCCGTCTGTCCGTCCGTCCGTCATCACGATAACTCAAAAAGTAAAGGAGCTAGGATTATGAAATTTTCACAAATTCGTTTTTATGCAAAAAACGGAATCGAGTTTGAAATTCAGCCATTTTGGTCCACGGGTTCGAGTACCTGCCATACAACTTCTAATTTTATATGAGCATTACTCTATACCTATGGAAGCTGCGTGTCTGAAATTTTGCCAAAAGTAGTTTAGTATAATGGCCAAAGTTACTGCAAAATTTGGTTTGTCTACTGCAGAGGGTTCGAGTAGCTGCCATACAACTCCTTCTTTTATATGAGCTTTACACTACACCTGATGAAGCTGGGTGTCTGAAATTTTGCAAAAAATAGTTTAGTGTAATGGCCAAAGTTACTGCAAAATTTAGTTGATCTACTGCTGAGGGTTCGAGTAGCTGCCATACAACTCCTTCTTTTATATGAGTATTACACTACACCAAATGAAGCTGGGTGTCTGAAATTTCGCCAAAAATAATTTAGTATAATGGCCAAAGTTACTGCAAAATTTGGTTGGTCTACTGCAAAGGGTTCGAGTAGCTGCCATACAACTCCTTCTTTTATATGAGCATTACTCTACACCTAATAAAGCTGAATGTTTGAAATTTTGCCAAAAGTAATTAACCGGATGATATAATGTATATGTTACGGTCATACGGGTATCCCAGAGTTGACACAGTCTACTCTACTACACTCTTCCTCGTTTCTTTTTAAATTAACAATAGGAATCCCCTGACGTCATTTCAGATTTTTATTTTACAATTTAAAATAATTTTAATTATTAAGTGATACATAATATAAGAATTTTTTTTGCTCTTTATACTTAAAAACTTTATTATCAAAAAAAAAAACAAAATATTCAACTTTCAATTCTTTCATTCTACTGCAAAACAACATAAAATTTTTAATAAAATTTCTTATCTTTAATATAAAACATATATTCATTCATTCAACAAAACCGCAAAAAAAAAAATATTTCTTAAATTTTTCTTATCTCTAAACTGAACTTTATTCATACAACTATAGGATATTCTCAAAACTATAAAAAAATTCGTAATCTCAACAGCAATAGCTATCTTCGAATCTAGAATTCTAGAACTACGAATTTAGAATTGGCAGGTTCTATATTAAATAATATAAAGATCAGGAGTTTCTCATACCAACCGCCACTTTTATTAACCGCCGCAGCCAATGCTCCGCCGCTATTATTAACCGCCGCAATTATTGCCCTGTTGCACCTCTCCTTATCCTACCAAACCCCTATGTAGAATTCTATAATATAGAGATTAGGAGTTTGTAAAACCAACCGCCGCAGTTATTACAGCTGCTACACCTCTCCTTCTTTACCCCCTACCAAACACAATACCTCATCACATTCTCATAATACCACTATAAAAATTCTATTCCCTAATAAGTCTCATTATTTCATTATTCACAACTGAAATTCTATTCCCTAATACGTCTCATTATTTCATTATTCACAACTGTCAAATATTTTACTACGTCATCTGAGAGCGCCAGAACCCCCATTTCTATACTACTAATTGTGGTACAAAAAAGAAGTCGTTTGTTAAATCTCTAATGCCACCCATTACTAGAATGACTCATGATTCACTACTCATAGAGGGTGCGTATGCTCTTTCAAGATTTCGGGAGGAACGAGTTTATAATAACGTTATACAGCTGGATGGCACAGTGGTTGAGTGCTGACCTTTCATGCGGAAATTCGTTCGACTTCTAGCGAAAGTGAAAAAACTTTTCTGGTTTTCGACTCGACTCAGCTAACATTCGCCATTGGGTTCAAATAAATGGCATAATCAATAATTAATAATTATATATCTTTAATAAAAAATACTTTAATATAACAATATAAACAAATACAAAATATAAACAAATAACTTAATTGAATAATATAACTCGCAGATATAGAATACCATATAACTCAAATACAAAATATTACTACATAAACAAAAAATAGAATTGTAAATATTAAAAATCTAAGACGTTACATGTTATAAGACTTAGTACTATCTCATGTTCAAATTATATGTGGAATTCAAGAAGACCAATTCTAATAACACAAATATAATATGACCCCGTGTTCCAACATGTACCTATGTAACAGCTGAACAGTTAGCGCTTAAAAAAAAAAAAAAAAGCTCGTGAAAGTTATAATAAGTTTTTTCTCCCCAGTGTCTCGAAATAATCTTCTCAAGGTATCTATCAACCGTAACTTAAATAAATATAATAATGTTATAGGCTTGAAAAGAAAGACTAGGGATGTTTTTTTAAATTCATCTATTTTAAATTTTGACGTATTTGCATTAACTGAAACGTGGTTAAATCCAACCATATTGGACTTAGAAATTTTTCATAATTGTTATACAGTTTTTAGGAAGGATAGATATTCTGATCCATCCGATTACCCAAATGGTGTAATTCCTAAAGGGGGTGGAGTTTTAATTACGGTAAAAAATAACTTTAATGCAAATCAAGTCAATGTCCCTGGATTAGAAGACCTTGAAGTTATTATTGTGAAAATTGAACTTCCTTCTAAAAATTTATATCTTGTTAACTGATATATTCCTCCTTCGTCTGATTCTGATATTTATACTTCTGTAGGTAAAACGATAGATTTTATTTGCAATGACTTTAGTCCTAAAGATGAATTGATTTTATGTGGTGATTTTAATCTACCCAATCTTAAATGGGTAAAGCATGACGAGGAACATTTTATGATTCCGAAACATATTAGGACCGAATGAAAATATGTATTTATTGATAAATTAAATTCTAATTATTTGCAACAAGTCTCAGAAATTTGTAACTTTCAGGATAAACCAATTGATTTAGTGTTTACTTCTGAATGGAACAATTTAATTTTCTGCGAAAATACCTTCCCTTTAAAAGGTATTGATAAGTTCCATCCACCATTAAGTTTTACTCTTTGTGTAAATTCACCAATCAATTCTGATTATTCTAACTCTTATAGTTTTAATTTTAACAAATTTGCTGCTTTAAATGAATTCATTAGTTCCTTTGATTTTTATTCTGTATTTAATAATACAGATGTTAATATAATGACAAACAGGTTTTATGAAGTTATTTTTGAAGGCTTTCGGCAATTTGTACCAAAATCTAAAAATCGAAACCCTTTATTAAGTCTACCATGGTTCAATTCGGATTTGAGAAAACTCAGAAATAAAAAGAATAAAGCTTGGCGTTGTTATCTTAAATCGAAGAATTCGCATGACTATAATAGATTTAAAATTCTTTTTGATGAATTTAAATTATTGTCTGAATTACTCTATAATGAATTTATTTCTAGTACATCTTCAAAATTAATATCAAATCCAAAATGCTTCTGGAAATTTGTTAATTCCAAGAGGAAAAGTAACGAGTTTCCTTCTCATATGAAGTATAATTGTGTTTCAAGTAATTATTCTAAAATAATATCTAATTTATTTCGTGAATATTTCTTTTCTTCTTATAGTAATTCTATTTTTATACCAAATTATAATGATTTCTCTCATTTGTATACTTTTCCGAAAACTACTTGGTCTAATATAAATATTAATGAAGGTGTAATTAAAATGTATTTAGATAAGCTTGGAAATAATACTCTTCCCGGACCTGATGGTATTCCGGAAGTTATACTAAAAAAGTGTTCAAGTGCTTTGGCTATTCCCCTTTCAATACTGTTTAACTCTTCTTTAAATTCAGAAGTTTTCCCTTCTATCTGGAAACACTCATATGTTAGACCTATTCATAAGAAAAATTCCAAAAATGAAATTATTAATTATCGACCAATTGCGAAACTTTCTTCACTTCCAAAAATGTTCGGATTAATAATGTATGATTCTATTCAAAGTCACTGTAAATCTTTTTTGGTTCATAATCAACATGGATATATTCATAAAAAATCAACAGTTACAAATCTTGTTGAGTCAGTTTCAACTTTTACAAAAAATATGGAAGAAGGTTTTCAAACGGATGTTATCTTTATAGATTATAGTAAAGCATTTGATGTTTTACCACATTCTATAATACTGATAAGCTATTTAGCTAAAGAAAATTTGGTTTCCCAGATATTTTTGTGAAATGGGTTGACTCATATTTATCTGATAGGACCTACAGTGTTTTATTAGGAACATTACTTCCAAATTTTTTATCGCCAATTCCGGAGTTCCACAAGGCAGTCACTTAGGTCCTCTTTTTTTTATAATATCGGTAAATGATGTTTCTTCAGTTATTGTTAATAGTAAGCTTCAAATATATGCGGATGACATGAAAATTTTTAAGAAAATTGAGTCACTAAATGATGCTTTATTCTTACAAAATGATTTAGATAATTTTTTTAATTGGTGTAAAAACAATAATCTTCTTCTAAATGTAAATAAATGTGCACTTATGTGTTTCACACGTCATCTTAATCCGATTTGTTTTAATTACTGCTTGAACGGAATTAGTATCCCTAAAACGAATTCTATTAAAGACCTAGGCGTTTACTTCGATGATAAGCTTAACTTTATTTCTGTTATATTATAAATAAAGCTAATTCTATGCTTGGTTTTATAAAAAGTTGGTCTAAAGAATTTAATGATCCTTATGTTCTTAAATCTTTATATTCTTATCTTGTCAGACCTAATTTAGAATATGCTAGCCAAGTTTCGTCACCATTTTACGAGGTACATATTATTAGAATAGAGGCGGTGCAAAGAAATTTTTTAAGATTTACTTTGAGAAATCTTCAATGGTCAAAACCGCTGATCCTACCTCCTTATGAAAATAGATTGAATTTAGTTCACTTGAAAACTTTAAAATTAAGACGAGAAGTTGCTGATGTTATTTTTATTACTGAAGTTGTAAAAGGTAACATTTCTTCTCCTCAAATCCTCAATAATACTAAAATTAATTCAAATAATCGTTTACGTAATACTAATTTATTTACGTTAAGTTTTCATAGAACAAATTATGGCAATTATGAACCAATTTATAGGATGTTGATAATGGGAAATAAACACAATAACAACATCGATTTCCCACTTTCAAAACAAACACAAAAACTTAAATTGTATAAATAGAAATATAAATTCTTTTTTTTTATATATATTTAATTGTTTTTATTGTTCACTTAAATTTTAATTTAAGAAATATGAAATTGTAACTGAATTCATAAGCTATTTTTTTTATATGTTGTAACTAATAAATAATAGTAATAATAATTTATTTATTTTTTAATGTTATGCATAATTAAATTTTTAATAGCTTAATTCTTTTAATTTGAAAAATTCAGCTTTGATTTAATTTATAGGAATATTTACTTCTCCTTGATTTATGACCGTGATCCAGGTTAGCTATGGAAAAAAAAATTCCAGATTGAAATATAGAATTGGTTAATTCTCATCTTTTATGATTAATGATAAAGAATTTTATTAATAAATCATAAAATTATTTAATTACAATCATAATGTTGCTGTTATCTGTGTCTTTAATTTTCATTAAACTCAAAGTTATTTTAATGAAATATTAATTTGTGATAATACAGGGTGGCGCAAAACGACCGATATGGTTTAAATGTTTAAAAATTTTTTAAATTTATTTATATTTATTATTTTTATTTCAGAATTTTGTAAAGAAAACTTGGGGAATTGGAAATGGAACATTGGAAATGGAACAATACTGGAACATACACAACAGAACAGCGATCAACAATTGTTGAATTTTATTTTGGAAATCAACGGTCAATTGTTTGACGCAGAGTGCTTATCGTTGTTTATTTAATGTGCGTACTGGACCTTCAGCATCAACAATAAACCGGCTGGTTGCAAATTTTCGACAACATGGTAAAGTAAGACACCTTCCATGTACCGGAGGACCACGTATGGTCCACACGGATGAAAATATCCAACGTGTTGTGGATAGTGCGCAGGACAGGCCACTCCGCAAGGGACACAATTGCTCTGTCACGGGACTTATTTGGCGAACTCTTTATTATGCGCAGAAGCGGTTCCAATTGGCCCTCACGTTCACCGAATTTAACAGCGCCAGACTGTTTTCTTCGGGGTTATTTGAAAGAAAGAGTATACGTAAATAAGCCAGCGACCATACCAGAGCTAAAACAAAACATTCTAAATGAAATTCAAGCCATAACACCGGAAATTTTCCGAAAAGTTATGGAAAATGTACTGGAAAGAGCACGAATGTGCGAAGCCGATATTGGTCACCATTTGCGGGGTATAATTTTTTATACTTAAGCTAAAAATATTCCCCATTAATATACTGTATAACAAAAAAATAATATAAAGAACTAACCATTAAATAAAAAAGTTATTTGACATTCAAACCATATCGGTCATTTTGCACCACCCTGAATATATATAAAGGTTTATATAATTTTATGTTTTGTAATATAAACTAAAAACATTAATGCTTTTTTGTCACAAAACTTAGTAATTCAAATTTTTAAAAATTGAAAATAAATTAAATACCTAATATATTAGAAAAGACTATAAATGCAAAACATGCAATAAATGTATTTCCAAAGTAAAATGACAAATTTAGAATTTTTCGTATAATTCATATAAACATAAAAAAAATCTTACATACGTTCAGAGTTTAAGTATCGTTCACAATTTAAGTATCATTCGCAATTTCTTAATTGTACCCTACAAATATGGAATAAAAACAAGTTAAGAAAGACTTAGAAATACCTTACACCTATTTGGTTCAAATTTAATGGGAAGTCCATAAGTCTTTTCAAAACCATAAAAGCTGTTTTTAGTTTGAACGTAAGACATAGCTAACCAAATTAACTTTATGATACTAAAAACATTTTCTAATTACTTTATCGATTCAAAAATATTTAAAATGCTTACTAATTTATCTATTTAAAAATATTAAAAAACAAAAAAACTTGAACTAAATGAAAATATATTTATTTCAATTCAATTACAAAAGTGAAAAAATTTGAATAATTTAATTTTGTGATAAAAAGCTAATCAAAGCATAATATATTTAATAATTAAAATTTTTCAGAATTGCAATTATTTTAAATTGTTAGTTTATATACGTATTACAAAAGATTCTTAACGCAAAATATGCAATAAATGTATTTCTAAAATACAATTACAAATATAGATAAATATAAATATAAATTTTACATAAATACAGCAAGTAACTTCGAATATAGCTTAAGTATCGTACACAATGTCTTAATTATATATCACCTATGGTAATAATTCAATAAAATATATTATATAATAAAAATTAAAAAAAAAGGAATTTAATCGTTTATTAAAAAAATATTTTCTTATTAATTTATAAAATATTATACAAAATATGTTTAATTTTTATTTTATGGTAAAATTCTTAGCCTTTTAAAAATATAAAGTGTTAAATAAGAACGGAATAAGGAAATATAGTAACAAATTTGAAGTTTACCTCTTTATTAATTTCGAAGTTAAGGAAGTTAAGCTTTTAAATTTGGGATTTCTTAGGAGGCACCTGAACCACCAATACAATTAAGTCTGATAAAATTTTGATTATTAGTACTTATTTCTCCAAATGCATACTGTAAATTATTAGTACTTAACGTATACATTTGGAGAAATCTCTCGGGGACAATCCATACAGTTCCGAGGACCTTCAAGCATATTTTCGAAAATAATGAAGAAAGTAACTTGAAACTAATGTAGAAGCTTCAAATCTGGCACAAGGGTGTTATTATTTCCTGCGTATCCGCCTAATTAATGATCTATTGGAGTGGTGGTTTATGAACCTTCTTAGTCCTCCTTAACCCCGAAATTAAAAAGCTTATCTTCGAAATTAATAAAGATAGAAACTTCAAAGGGTCCGGGTCATAATGTCGACTGAGAAAATGTCGACTGAGAAAATGTCGACCTGAGAAAATGTCGACTGAGAAAATCTTCACTGAAAAAATGTTGCCTAAGAAAATGTTGATTAAGAAAATACTGCGCAGTATTTTCTCAATCAACATTTTCTTAGCTAACATTTTTTCAGTGAAGATTGTCATTTTTTCAACATTTTTTCAGTATAATAGTTACTTGAGGTTTGCAGCAGTGAGAATGCTGTAACAGCCCTGTAGGTATGTTATTACAAGAATTAGGTTTGTTAGATTTAAATTGACATAATTTTGTAGATATAAAACATTAAAAAAATTAAAAAAAAGCTTCACTCTTATAAAATACTTAAATTTAAATTCAAATTCAAGTTCAAAAACCATTTATATAAAATTGCGCTTCAAAGTATGCAATTTCAGCTTAAATAATTAGCTTTCACAACAACTATGATGTATAAAGGGATAAATAAAATTTAAAGTTAAAAAAAAAAAAAAAAAAAAAAACAACTATTGGAAACATAGATGTTGTGAAAGCTAAACTTATCAAAAAGACGGAACGTCTAAGAAATATTATTGCAAACAAGAACAGGTTTTCTAAATTTGAATATTTATGTTTATTAGCTAGGAACATGAAGTTATACTAAAATCTATTTTTTATTAAATTTATTTATCGTGTTGTTTCACATATAATTATTATATCTATTTTTTTTTTTAGTTTTTTTTATTGAATGGATATTTATTGTTTCTAGAATAAATATATTGTTATTTCTTTTTTATATTTTTAATTACGTCGACATTTTTTGTTTATATTTTCAGTTGTAGGCAAATTATCAGTCGGCATTTTTTTTGTCGGCATTTTCTCAGTCAGTATTTTTTTTACAGTCGATATTTTCACCCTCAGTCGACATTTTTTTAATCGGCATTTTTTTTGTCGACATTTTCTCAGTCGGTATTTTTTTTACAGTCGATATTTTCACCCATTCGACATTTTCTAAATCGACATTTGCAACGTTACCGAACTTCAAATAAAAAGCTAAATTTAATAATTCAAAATTTTCCAATTTTGTAATTGAATTGTATTTAATATTTATTTCAAGTTTTTTTGTTTTTAATATTTTTAAATAGATAAATTAGTAAGAAGTTTTAATATTTTTAAATAAATCTAATAATTAGAGTTTTTTTACTTCATTGATTCAAGAGGTGTATAGAATATTGACAAAGGTGAACGTCTGTGTTCTTATAACTAGTTTAGCCTCCGTATCCGCTAGCTCATTGTCATTAATACCCCAGTGTTAAGAGAATTTTATATTAGCTTTATAAACTTCTTACCTATATTCCAGTTTATAAGCTGTCTTAGAAAAAAATTACAAATAAGATGAAATTTAGTATTCCATTAAAAAAAATATTTAATAAAATATAATACATAATGTGTTTTATATTAAAATGTAATTACTTTCTTAGCCTTTTAAATAAACAAAAGTATTAAATAAGAAAGCAAATAGGAAAGAAAACTCGTGTTCCAAATTTCAGGTGTCTATTATTATCAGTTTTGACGATATACTTGCTAAGTCTTTGTAAGAGTATGGGAGACACCTGAACCACGACTCTAATTAATACCCTATGTTAGAATCGTAATGGAAACAGAGCAGAACACTTGTGTATCGAATTTAAAATTTCTATCTTTTTATACCCTACACTACAATAGGTAAAGGGGTATATTAACTTTGGTATGGTGTTTGTAACCACCTAAAGGAAGCGAGCTAGATATGGAAAAGTATATATATTTGTAATCAGCGTGATCTCCTGAGTCGATATAGCCATGTCCGTCCGTCCTTCCGTAGGCACGATAACTCAAAAAATAATGGCTATCTTGATGAAATTTTAACTGTAGGTTACTAGGACTGAAAGTACGGCGGGGATTGCATATGGGCAAAATCGGCCCATGGGTTCGGATTCTGGACCTTTTAATAGATCGAAAGGCTAACGAACTGTTTGAATCACAAAAAATAAACAAAAACCATATTTCAGTTTAGAATTCAAATTTATCAATGATTATATTTTACTTAAAATTACGTCTTTAAATACAATTTTATTTTCTATAATTATTATACATTATGCAACGAAATTAGCTGACACAACAAATATTTAATTTACTTTACTGACCAGTGTAGGTCAGTACAATGACTTTAAAGGTATTTTATTAAGTTAAGTTCAATTAAATTATATTACAAAGAAATGTGCATCATAAGCAAAAATGTACGTTAAACAATTATGAAATAAACAATACTTAAATTAGTTCTAAATTTGTTATATATATAAATGTTAAGTTTATAATGTTAAAAACTTATGTTCTGCGAACATTCTCCCCCCGAAATGAATTAATAATTAAATGGATGTTCACAAGCGGTTGACGCTGTATTGCTTTCTGTCGGTGGTTCTGCAGGTTTTGAATTGGTTTTTGCATTAATTGAGATTTGTGGTGGTGATAATACAATTCGTTTATAGCGTCTAAAGAAACCATAAATGGTGATTCCACTTATTAATAAAAAAGTTATGCATGCCATTGCATAATGATGAACATCATGTGTATTTATATTTCTTGTTGCTGCTATTTCATCTCTTTGTGCCTCTATTTTAGCATGTATTGATTGAATATCAGCTGAAGTTATTTCTTCCTCCAATATTGTCAAATTGTTTGAACTTCCATTCTTGTTGTTGGTACTATTAAATTAATTAACTAAAACGTTTTAAGGTATTTCTGCTACTATCAAAAAAGATGAAGTTATGTTTCCTGTAAATCTTTGAGTAGATGCTATGAACATACTTAAATGTGTAAAAATTCGGGCCGGTTTTTAACCAAAGAATCCCACAGCTACTTTTTCTAAATATTTTCCACATGTTAAGTCAAATATATTTTTCTTATCTAACGTGTAATATATAAAAAATCAGGATAACTCAACAACTAATGACCCTGTCTTCATAAAATTGGTGCTGTAGGTTACTAGTAATTAAAATACTTCGGGGATTCCGTAAGTTTGGGATTGGAAAATGGGTTCGGAACCTATAACTTTTTGATCGAATTTAGGCCAAACGAGCATAATTCCGAAACCAATGAAGATAGAACCTCTAAATTTGGTACCACGGTGTCCCTTCCTATTTCCTAAGTGTCCTGGAAATTTGGGCCTCATTGGAATAGTGGGTCGGGGACCAGCCACACATTTCCGAAGACCTTAAAGCATATCTTTAAAATTAATAAAGAAAGCAACTTGAAAAAATGTAGAAACTTCAAATTTGGCACAAGGGTGTTCTTTACTATCTCTTGCGTGTCCCTCTAATTTGGGATGAATTGGAGTTGTGGTTCAGTATCCCTCTTAGACCTTCCAAGTTTTAAAAGCTTATAATCGAAATTACTAAAAATAGTAACTTAAAATTAAGATAGAACGTTCAAATTGTGTACAAGGGTTAACTAGTACTATAAGTACAGCGCGGACTGTATAAGGGTGAAATCAGCCCAAGGGTTCGGATTCTGGACCTTTTAATCGGTTTCATGGCTAACGAACATATATAATAAATCACGATAACTCAACAACTAATGACCCTATATTTATAAAATTTGTGCTGTGGTTATTGGTAATGAAACTACGGCGGCGATTTCGTACGTTGAGGATTGAACAATGGTTTCGGAACTTAGAACTTTTTGATCAAATTTAGGCCAAACTAGCATAACTCCGAAACCAATGAAGATAGAACTTCCAAATTTGGTAACAGGGTGTGACTTTCGATTTGCTTAGTCTCCTTGAAATTTGAGCCCAATTGGAGTAGTAGATGGGGACCAGCCACTCAGTTCCGGGGACCTTAAAGCATATTTTAAAAATTAATAAAGATAGTAACTTCAAACAAATTTAGAAGTTTGAAATTTGGTACATGGGTGCTCTTTATTATTTCGTGCGCGATCCCCTAATTTGGGATCAATTCGAGTGGTGGTTCAGTAATCCTCTTAGACCCCCAAATGTGTAAAAGCTTATAATCGAAATTACTAAAAATAGTAACTTAAAATTAAGATAGAACGTTCCAATTGTGTGCAAGGGTTAACTAGTATTGAAGGTATGACGGCGACTGGATATGGGCAAAACCGTACTATGGTTTCTGGTTCTGGAACCTTTGAAAGTTCAAGGGATAATGAACATATATCTTAAAAGCAGTATAACTCAAAAAATAATGCCGCTAGTTTGATGAAATTTAAACTCTAGGTTACTAGTAATGAAAGTACCATGGGAATTGGTTCTGGTCGAGTTGGGACAATGAGTTCGGATTCTAGAAGCTTCGATCATTGAGACTAAACAAGTATAATTTCGAAGCTAAAGAATATATTTCCTATTTCTTATATGTCGCCGAAATTTAAACTTAATTGTAGCGGTGGTTTAGATGACTCCTAAGAAATCCCAAAACTTAAAAGCTTATCTTCGAAATTCATGAATTTAAAAACTTTAAATTTAATACACGAGGGTTCTTTCCTATTTCCGTTTTTATTTAACACTTTTATATTTTTAAGAGGCTAAGAATTTTACCAGGGGGGGTTTTCAATGGAGTGTCTCCTTTGGGTAGCTCTATAGGATCAATGGGTGTAGTATGCAATTACAGCTGACGGGTATCCTGCTACGTTGGCCTAGCCTCTACTACACCAAGTCAAATCTCACCTTCACGTTGGTCCCCCTATTACGTCGAGTAATCCTACCGGAAGATCTGGTATCCAACCCAGGTGGAGTAAGTAGGATCGACAAACCAAAGAGATTTTGGCGGGTCCAGTCTTATGTATTCAAAACATAGGCTTGATTTAGGAGCGTCTGCACCAAGAATTGGCGGCTCCAAGCGGGTGTCTGTCTTGAAACAAGCGGCTCGCTATATAAATTTGTGTGAGATGTGTCTGTTCATCCAAAATGCAGGTGTGCCTACAGACATGAGCTTATGGGGTTATCAACCATATCTCATAAAACACTAACTGTATAAAATATGCAAACATGAACAAAAATGCGAAGGGATATATTTCCCCAAAGGGTAATCATAGTAATATAGTGAGTCCTCCTTTGACTTCCCCAGTCAATGTAAACTGCATATCGGATTTGGGGGTGCAGATAAGTTCATGTTTAAATTCAAACAGGATAAGAGAATCGAACACAAGTTCAAGAAACCGTTCACGTGCAATAGTAAAAACTTTTGGCTAGAAGAAGCGGTCGCTAATCGGAGCATGGAATGTATATGGTGTTGGGCGATACGAGCAAGCCGAGTGTGAAATGTTACGATTCAATATTAACATACTTGGCGTCAGTGAAACTAAACGGAGAAGTTGTGGTGAAATTATTTCAGACAGTAATTTAACTCACATGCTGTACTCAGGAGATGATGAAGCAGAAACAGGAATAAGCGCCGGTGAAGTAGGAATTATGCTAAATGCAGAAGCAAGACGCAGTCTTATCTCTTGGAAACCAATATCGCGCAAATTGATGACTGCCAGATTCAAATCCATGGGTCCGAAATATAATCATAATACAATGTTACGCTCCTACCGAAGAAGCCGAAGATGACGAAAAGCATAATTTTTACACCCTACTTGGGACAACATATGATAACGCTCCCAGAGCCGACATAAAGATTATATTGGGTGATCTAAACGCGAAAGTCGGAACGGAAAACTCTGGTTTGGAACGAGTCATGGGACAGCATGGCATTGGGTTAAGAAACGACAATGGCGAAAGGCTCGTAGATTTTTGCAATTCCCGCCAGTCATTTGCGGTACATTGTTCCCACATAAGTCATGTCATAAGGTAACATGGGTTTCCCCAAATGGTCAAACTGAAAACCAATTAGACCATTTCATTGTCCAACAGAAGTGGAGGAAATCTCTTTGCGACGTTCGAAATAAGAGGAGTGGTGACGTTGGAGCGATCACCATTTAGTCGTTGCGCAAATGCAGTTAAGAACAGCAGCTGTCCAAAGACGAAATCAAGTGCCTGTCAGAAAAGCACTCTTCGGGCAGTTTCTATAGATGAAAAGTGGGGTAAAGTAAAACAATCATTTATAGAAACTGGAAGAGAAACAATACCCCGATCATCCCAGCAAAAAGCCCCATGGATCTCACGAATTTTGTGGGACAACATAGCCAGACGTAAAAAGCTGAAAAACAAAATAAACTATGACCAGGATCCGCGGCTATTGGGTGAGCTTCGCAGTGAGTATAACAAAGCACATAAAATCGCCCAGAGAAGTGTAAGACGAGACAGAAGGAAACAAATAGAAAACCTTGTTCCGGAAGCAGAGATAGCAGCAAGAAGAGATGATGGCAAAGCCTTATATAAGATAACAAAAATTCTTTCAGGTCATTCAACAAAGCAGCAAAATATTATCTTGGACGAAGATGGAAGGCTTCTGGTGTCGATGAATGATCAATTACGGAGGTGGAAAGACTACTTTTGCCGTTTGCTAAACGAACATTTTATACATCAATCTGCATCAGAAATCTCTGAAGAACCTGAGTTGCGTCGATCACACAGGGGTATTAGTACAGCACCACCCACGAAACCTGAAATCGAAATTGCCATTTCGCTCTTGAAAGATAACAAAGCTGCAGGAATTGATCAAATACCCGCCGAACTTCTAAAAGCAGACATCCCCGCAACGGCAGATATACTTCTCCCATTAATTCAGGCTATATGAGAAGAAGAAAAGTACCTGAGTGAATGGAAATGATTAGTTATTGTTAAGCTGGCAAAAAAAGGTAACGTGAAGGATTGCAATAACTTGCGCAATATTACGCTGTTATCTGTCTTCTCGAAAATAATGGCAAATATTATACTCAAAAGCATCAAAAGCAGGATTGAAAATACATTGAAAAGACATCAAGCTGGCTTTCGCAGTGGTCACTCTTGTGTTGACCATATCAACACGCTACGAATAATACTCGAGCAATCAACAGAGTTCAGGTCGCCGCTACATCTCATGTTTGTAGACTTCGAGAAAGCTTTTGATCAAGTAAACCGCGTGTATATATGGAGAGCTCTTAGTAGGTGGGGTATCCCGGAGAAAATTATTGCCATTATTAAGGAATCCTACGAAAATGCGAGGTGTCGAGTCTTTCACAATGGACTCGACACCTGGAGTCACAATGGACAGTTGACTGATTCGTTTGAGGTGCAGCAGGGTGTAAGGCAAGGCTGTATATTGTCGCCTATATTATTTTTGGTTGTGATGGACGAAATTTTAACCGCAACAGTAGGCGTTGATGAGAGGTATGGCATTCAGTGGCGACTAGGAAAACATTTAAGCCACTTAGATTATGCTGATGATGTAGTTTTCATGGCACACACAAGAATTGCTCTGAACGAAATGTGCCAAAATTTGAACAAATATGGCAAAAAAGCTGGTCTAAAAATAAATGCAGCTAAGACCAAAAGCATGCGTACAGAGCCAAATTGAAGAAGTAGAGCAGTTCAATTATTTAGGAAGCATGGTGACATCAAATGGGGGAACAGAAGTTGATGTTGACAGCAGAATAAATAAAGCTAGATCTGCTTTTGGAACTCAATCAAACATATGCCAGTTAAATAATATAGCCCTGCGTACAAAGCTAAAAATATTTGAAACAAACGTCAAATCAGTACTTCTATACGGCTGTGAAACATGGAATGTATCCGCCATTATCACCAAAAAGTTGCAGACGTATATAAACCGTTGTCTACGCCGCATCTTAAGGGTTCGCTGACCGCAAATCATTACCAACACACACCTGTGGCAAAAACGAACCAAAAGATGATTGAGGTCGAGATCCGAGAGAGAAAATGGCGATGGATCGGACATACCTTGAGGAAGCCAGAAGAAAACATTGCAATGGAAAGTTTTGAATGGAATCCACCAGGCAGACGATGAGTGGCTAGACCAAGGAAAACATGGAGACGTACTGTTTTGAAAGAGGCAGAATCGCAACGCAAAACGTGGTTACAACTAAAAGGAATTGCTAAGGATCGTGAAAGGTGGAGAGGATATGTTGACGCCCTATGTCCCACCAGGGGTTCTAGGATCCAATTATTATTATTATATTATAAGAATTTTACTATAACACATATTTTGTATAACAAAATATTTTTTTAATAAATGATTAAATTCCTTTTTTAATATTTATCATATATATTTTATTGAATTATTACCATAGGTGATATATAATTAAGACATTGTGTACAATACTTAAGCTATATTCAAAGGTACATTTATTGCATATTTTTCGTTTATAAGCTTTTCGATAGGTACATAAACTAGTAATTTAAAATAATTGCAATTTTGAAAAATTTTAATTATTAAATATATTAAATTTTTATCACAAAATTTAAAAATTAAAATTTTTTCACTTTCGTAATTGAATTGAAATAAATATATTTTAATTTAATTCAAGTTTTTTCAGCTTTTATTGTTTTAAAATGACTAATGGACTTCCCATTAAATTTGAACCAAATAGGTGTAGGGTATTTCTAAGTCGGTTGCACCGACTGACTGTTTCTTTACTTGTTTTTAATTTCGAAAATATGCTTTCAGGTTTTCGGAGTTACGTGGGTGCTCCTCGAACCACTACTTCAATTGGTCACAAATTTCAAGGACACTTAAGAAATAGGAAGAGTTAGCAATATACCAAATTTGAAGGTTCTATCCCCTTAAAGAAGTTTGCAGTCTCTGCCAACGGACTGCTTACAGAAATGTTAATGGCTAATGTTTTTTTATTATTATTTTTTGAGTTGTTTTCGGGGTTTTTTATGACCCGATTGCAAAATGTGATTTCCTTAAATTTACATATTAAAAATGCTAAAAATACAATTATAGTTAATACAATAAAATTTGTTACAAAAATAGATGTACTTATAATATTGTGTTTGTATTCGAATAATTCAATTTTTTCTCTGTTTATAATATTATTTTTATGTACAAATTCTAAGGTTAAATTGTTTAATACTTTTGTATAATTTACATGTAAAGTTTGAATTACAAGAACATTATTTGGATAATTTTGTACTTGATTATTAAAGTTAAATTCATTAATTTTAATTTTACAATTATTAAATTTGATAATGTTATTATTTTCTATTGCGATTTCGCGTTTGTTACAAATTTGATTTATATGGATGACATTTAAATTTTTCGTTATCAAAAGATCATCCAAGATTAATTCCATTCAGTTTTCTTTAAAAGTTCTTACTTTACAAATATTAAAAATTTCGAAAATGTTCCTAATGCATTTATTTGGATGTAACGTTTTTCTTTAAGATAATACCCGCAATATCTTCGAAAATTTTGTTGTCTTGTATAAGGGCTTTTTGGATGTCAGAATCTAGTTCTTCTCCTTGAGAGTTTGGAAATGGAATAACGACAGCGTTGTAGTATTTTTCTTTACAAAAGTTTGGAAGACCGATAGAAAAAATTAATGTTTTCTCTATATATAGAATTCCGTTTCTAATGTAGGGTAAAGTTTCTTCGGTAATTATTTATTTCTTCATCCGTAAGAATGTTATGGGCCATAATGTTTAATTTGCTCATCATAACTATATCGGATATTTTTAACTGTTTATTAAGGAAATTAACGTCAGTAAAAGCTCGAATGTGTAAGGTAAAATCTTTCTGTTTCAGCTGTTGAGTTATGAGTAATACATTTAAATATTTGGTTGTAATTTTGTTGTTGGACATTTACGAAATCGGTTACATCGTTAAGGTTATTTATTAAATCATTATTAATTATGACTTGCTTATTGATTTCATTAGCGACCTGTTCAACGTTATTATCTAAGTTTTTTAAGTGATTCTGAATATCGGCAGCGTCTTCGCTGTCCATATTGCCCGATATAAATTTAATCGCGCTGCCTAGGGCGTTAATTAGTCCTTGTTTATTTCGTAAGTTGTTTTAGTGAATATGCGGAATTAAAAGATTTAAGTTATGTTTAGCTAGATTAAGCTTCCTTTTTAGAAAGTGTTCCTGATCCAGTTTATCGAGGTTCGAAATTTTTAAGTTGTTTTCGAAGTTTTTAATAGATTCCTCGAAAACCTTCAGGTCAATAATATGAATTATTTTTCTATAAATATCGACAACGTTCCTTTCGTTTAAATTTAGTACGGTATAACTATTTTAATTTTTTATAGGGATTACTTCTATGTATTGACTGCGAACGCACAGCAAATGTACAGTTACCATTGCGATTGTGATTGCAAAATTCATCTAAAATAAAAAATTTATTAATTTTGAAATTAAAATTTTCTTTTTCTTTGGGTATTACTATATCTAGTATTACGTTTATTACTAATATCGATAATTTTATAATTTTCTATTCTATGCTCGTGTATCCTTTTATATTTAGGTTTAATTTTGCCTACGCTACGGTTCTGTACAACGTTTTCTGGAACCATGTAGCTTTTATTTTTATTCTTATTTAGTTGATTGATTCTAGTTAGCTTATCTTCTCGAAATTTTCCTGCTAATATCCTAATTTCTTCGCAACTAATATTTTTTTGAATGAAATTATTGCTTTGGTCGTAGTTCCGTTGTGGTGTGAATTGTAGTATTATAAACTATTATGCCTTTTCTGACTCTATCGTCAAAGTCTTCTTTGTCTATTTTTTCTACTTCCATTATACGAAGGTGTTCATTTAACGTGCCGTGTAATCTTTCTATGTCGCTATTCCTTGTTTTGCTACCTGCTGTAGTTACATGGCGCTCTATGTTGTTTTCTTTTAGGAATAGTTCTACTGAGTTATGGAGCATACAGCGTTCATTGTCATATATAAATTTGTTCATTTTCCTAAATGCATTATTCTTTCTTTAATTGACTTCAATATTGAGATTCCAGTCCTGTCGTTCTGTTTATGCAGGGTCGCGTATTTACTAGATTTGTCTATAGTTGTATGATAAATCACGTTTCTAATCGGAAACCAGATGTCGATGTGGACTATTTCAATAAAAGAGTTAGGACTTTCTGAAATTTTTAATGGTATTTTTATGGGATGTCGATCGTGTTTAGCTAAGGTACAGGTTTCGCAATTGATAGTACTTTTCTTTTAGTTCTTGAAACACTTCGTTTATGCCTCGATGGCTATTTTTTAAATGCTCTTCTTTTATAATGGATAGAATTTGTTCTTTATCGGATATATTGATAAGTTTTATATTTGATTTCAGTAATTTTAGTTTTTTGTTGCTAAAAAAGTTAGAAATGTAAAGGTTTTGAAGTTTCACAAATAATTCAGTACCGTCGCCGTAGATGCACATTATGCCGTAATTCATTATTTATTATAACCCTCTTCATAATTTCAAGTAAATCGGTGTTTGTGTCAATAGTTATATTATAATATTCTGAATTTTTTTTTTTTTGTAAGATATATCTGATTTTTATACAAATTAATAGCTCTATCGGTAATGTAGATGTAGAAGAGATTTTATTATTTTCATTTTCTAAAATTTCAATTGTTTAGTTGTATTTGGTTCGTTTATAGTAAAATTTATGCTATGGTTTAATACGCGAGTCTCGTTTTCTGTATTGATAAATCTGCTTAGTCTGCCTGCAACGTGGTTTCTTTACCTTTGAGATATGTTATAGTAAAATCATACTCGTTCAGGTGTAATTTCCACTGTTGCATTTTCAAAATGGGTTCTTTTATATTACTAAGCCAAACAAGTGGCTTATGATTGAAATTTACTACGAATTTTCTTCCATACAGATAAACGCGAAAATATTTTATTGCCCATACTATTGATAAAAGTTCCTTTTCGATAGTTGAATAATTAATTTCGTGATTATTTAAAGTACGTGACGCAAAGCTAATTGGGTGATGGTTTTGGCTTAGTACCGCTCCGATTGCGTAATTGAAAGCGTCTGTGGTCAAAATGAATTCCTTGTTAAAATTAGGATTTTTAAGTACGGGGTCGCTGGTTAGCAAAAGTACCATCTTTTCAAAGGAATTAATGTACTCTTGATCTAATTTATTCATTTTTACACCTTTTTTTAAAAATTAAACCATGGGATACGCAACTCTTGCGTAGTCCCTTATAAATTTACGGTAATAACCGGTGATTTCAAGAAATTGTTTAATTTCCTTGGTGTTACTTGGAGTTTCATTTTAAGAATAACTTCAATTTTTTTATTGTCTGGTTTTATGCCGTTGTTAGTAATTGTGTGCCGTAAATAGTTTGTAGATTGTGCTACGAATTGGCACTTATCTATCTGTATTTTTAAGTTCGCGTTCTTTAAGCGTTGTAAAATTTTCTTAATCGAGTCTAAATTTTCTTCCATACTTGTTGAAAAAACTAAAATGTCATCTAAGTAGACGACACATATTATGTTAATATATTGCTTTAGTACATCTTTAATAAGTCGCTGAAAGGTAGGCGGTGCGTTTTTTAGGCCGAACGGCATTCGTAAAATTCGTAAAAGAAAACGCAGTTTTAGCACGATCCTTTTGGTCCACTTCTATTTGGTGGAACCCTTTCGCCAAATCGATTGTAGTAAAAGAGTAACATTTCCGTAGTTTGTCAAATATTTCTTCGATATTTGGAATAGGGAATTTGTCTTCAACGGTTTGTTCGTTTAATTTCCGATAGTCGATTACTATTCTCCATTTCTGTTTTCCTGAGTTGTCGGCCATTTTGGAAACGACCCAGATAGGAGAATTGTAAGGAATATTGCTGGCCTTTATGATGTTCTGCCTCAGCATTTCCTTAATCTGACTATCGACTTCCTGGCGGTGAATTTCGGGGTACCGATATAGTTTATTGTAAATAGGCCTATCAGTTTTTGTAATTATATTATGCTTTATTTAACTTGTAAATGATAGACCATCTTCTTCCTTAAAAAAAAAAATTATGGAATTGTAACAGTAGCTTTTTCAACTTGTGAAAATCTTTTTTGTTTAAATGACTAGTGAAATTTTCGTATGGAATTTTATTGTTATTATGGTCTCTTTTTTCAATAAATGTTTCTTCGGATTCACTACTATAACAATTATTAGCGTAAATTTGTTCATTAAGGTCTAAAAATATATGAATAGTAGCGTTATCTGTTATTAAACGTCTAGATTTGTAATCGATTATACAATTTAATTTCATTAGAATATTATTTCCTAGCAATCCATCGAATTGATTTTGGAAATCGTACTCCAAAAATTTTACGAAATAATTTGTTAAATTAAATTCTTTAAATAGTGAAAATCTGTATTGAATATTACATTTTATGATACGACCGAGAACCATTAGCGTCGAACTATATCGTTTATGTATCGAACTTTGGATTACATAAATTTGAATTTAAAATGCTGTGCTTGGCATTTGTACTATTTGTACTTTGTCTATTGTAGCTATTACTAGATCTACCGGATTGAATACTTCTTATACGTTTCACATCTTGATAATTTCCGTTATCATTGTTACTATAATTACTATTATTCAATTCATAATTATTATTTCTATTAAAATTAGAAGAGTTATTATTTTTTAGAAGAGTTATTAGAGTTATCCTCCTCCTCCTCTTTGGCACTACGGCCCATAGTGAGCCTTCGCCTCCCTAATTATCTGCTTCCAATTATTTCTGTCTACGGCATTCGTTCTCCAATTATGTATTTGTAGCTCGTTTACAATTTCATGAAAATTATCTTTCCATCTAACTCTTGGTCTGCCAACTGGTCTTTTTCCAACTGGATTACCATAGAAGATTCTGGATACGGACCTGTCGTTTGGCATTCTGGAAATATGACCTGCCCATCTTAATTTTTGTATTTTAATATACGAACTTAATTGTAAATCTTTAAATTGTTGTATGCATTCTTCATTCGTTCGAAGTCGAAGCGATCCTTCTGACGTTCTGACAGGACCCAGAATTCTTCGGAGAATCTTGCGCTCAAAAATATCTAATTTTTCTTCTTCATTTTTTCTAAGGCTCCAAGTTTCACATCCATACGATACCACTGGTCTTATCAAAGTTTTATACAGTTTTATTTTTGTTTTCCTTGTGATATAGTTTGATTTAAAGAGGTTTAGCATGGAGAAATAACATTTATTTCCAGATTTCAGTCTTTCGTCTATTTCTGCATTATTTGAGCCTTCTATGTCAACTACTGATCCTAAATATTTGAAATCTTTAACACTTTCAAATTCCATATCTCCCACAGCAATTGTTTGTGTATGTGGTTGATTTCTTGCTGTTATTTGAGTTTTAAGGTACTTTGTTTTCTCTGCATTGACTTTCAAACCAAATTGGGCAGCTTTTTCTTGTAATTTTATAAAGTTTTCTTTTACAACATTTATGTTTCTGCCTATCAGGTCGAGGTCATCAGCGTAGCCTAGAATTTGTGATGATTTACACCAAAGTGTTTGTTTTGTTTCAATCTCTGATGCACGGATAATTTTTTCAAGTGCCAGATTAAATAACATTGGCGCTAGCCGATCTCCCTGTCTCACTCCTGTTTTTGTTTCGAACGGTTCAGAGAGGTCACCTTGAATGCGGATACAATTTTTACTGTTTTCAGTGGTAATTTTTGCCAGGTTGACTAGTTTCTTTGGGATTCCCAGTTCCACCATTGCGTTCCATAGGGGACCTCTTTGTATGCTGTCGTACGCTTTCATAAAATCTACAAAGACGTGATGAGTGGGGATGGAAAATTCTCTACATTTTTCCATTATTTGTCTGAGACTAAAGATTTGATCAGTTGTAGAGCGACCAGCTACAAATCCGCTTTGATATTCGCCAATTATATCTTTATAATAGCATTCCATTTTTGTGCATAAAATGCCAGCAAGTATTTTGTATACGCTGTTTAATAGTGATATTCCCCTGTAGTTATTGCATACCATTTTATCACCTTTTTTGTGTATCGGCACTATGACGCCTACTGTCCAATCATCCGGCATCCTTTCCTGCCTCCATATCATTAATATTAAATGATGAATACGTCGGGCCATTCCCGCACCCCCACCTTTAATCATTTCTGATACAATACCATCTTTACCGGGCGTTTTATTGTTTTTCAATAAATTAATTTCTTTTTCTACTTCACCTAAAGTAGGTTCGTTAATATACGGTTCAGCCGTAAGAAAAACCTGATTGATACATATATCGGTGTTACGCTCATTTAATAAATCGTCAAAATATGCTGCCCATCTTTTCAGAATTTCACTTTTTCCCTGTAGAATATCCCCATTTTCACTTTTGCAACATATAAGTCTTGGCTGGAAACCTTTCTTTACTTTGTTGACTTCCTTATAAAATTTCCTGCATGCGTTGAGCTCATTTGATTGTTCGATTTGTTGCATTTTTCTAAAAAAGCATTCTCTTTTTTTTTTCTATTTATCTTTGTAGATATTTGTCTTTTTTGCTTGTATATTCTATTGTTCGTTCTTGTATTGCATTGTAGCATTTTTTCCCTAGCGGCATTTTTTTCTTGTAGAGCGGCTTCACATTCGTTGTCCCACCAGTCATCACTACTTCTTGTTGCTCTACGTGCTTGTCCGAGAATTGTTCGACCAGCACTAGACAAAGTTTCCTTGATAGTACTCCACTCTTCTTCTATGTTTTCCACCGCTCTTATTTCATTTAATTTATTACTTACGTGACTTTCGAAATTTTAGTAGTAATGTTATTCAATTTTTCAACATTCCATTTTACCGTTCTATTACCTTTTTCATTTTTGATATTGGCAATATTCGCTCTGTACTTTGCCTTTACCAGAAAGTGATCTGAGTCCGATGCTGCACCCTTAAACTTTCTGACGTCCAGCATATTACCAAAGTGCCTACCATCAATTAGAATATGGTCTATTTGGGATGTATATCTTCCACCCGGAGCTAGCCAAGTAGCTTTATGTATATTTTTGTGCTCAAAGTACGTACTGCTCACTACCATATTTCTCGCTTGTGCAAAATCTATAACTCTGCATCCGTTATGCAAGATTTCGAGCTAATGGTAGTCAATTTTCTCTAAAATGTTTAAGAGCTATTCTACTATTTCCTTGTATTTCGTTATTATTTATTTGACCTGATAATAAACGTGTATTATTTATTCTAAATAAGAGTCAACGTGTAGTTCTCAATTCGTCCAATAATTCGAAAACAGGCGTACGTTCTCCGTAATTTCGGATTAGACTTGCTTTTAAGCTGTCAAAATTACTAATTATACCGTCTCTTATAACGCATTCTTTAACATTTCCTTCGATTTTATCTTAAATGTAGCCTAAAGCGATTGGTTGAGCGACATTACCTAAAACATTTATTAACGGAATTATTGTGTCAATTCGATTGACAAATGACAGCAAATTATTTTTGCTGCCATTGAAGGGAGTGACATAAGAGATTTGTTAGGCAACGTAAGTCAATGCATTAAAAACTAAGGCAAGAAAAAAATTCACAATTTAATAAATAATTTAATTAAAATGAAATTAGTAATTTTAATGAATTAAGATAAACAGTTTATTGTAAAGTTTTAAATTTTAATGCTAAAAGTTTTTTTTTTCTAATATTTTTTCTAAGTATCTAATATTTAATTTTATTTTATAGTTTTAAATTGATCTTAAAGTTAAAAAATTTTTAAAACTAGTATCTAATAAGTAAATTAGGTACAGAGTAATACTCATAAAAAAAAAGAAGTTGTATGGCAGCTACCCCAACCCATGGGACAAAATGGCTGGATTTTATTTTATTTATTATACCCGTATGACTATATAGTCAAAGGGTATAATAAATTTGCCATTACGTTTGTGACGCAGAGAAGGAGGTGGGCTAGATATAGACTCAAGTGTATGGATTGGATCAGAATCGAAAAATAAATCGATTTAGCTATGTGTGTCCGTCCGTCCGTCCGCACGATAACTCAAAAACTAAAGAAGCTAGGATCTTGAAATTTTTCCAATTTCGTTTTTTTGCAATAGCAGTCATCGCTATTTAAATCCAGCCATTTTGTCCCATGGATTCGGGTAGCTGCCATACAACTTCTTTTTTTTATGAGTATTACTCTGTACCTAATATAGCTGCGTGTCTGAAATTTTGCCAAAAGTAGTTTAGTTTTATGACCAAAGTTTTTGCAAAATTTGGTTGTTCTACTGCAGTGGGTTCGACTAGCTGACATACAACTTCTTATTTTATATGAGCATTACTCTCTACCTAAAGAAGCTGGGTATCTGAAATTTTGCTAAAAACAGTTTAGTGTAAAGACCAAAGTTTCTGCAAAATTTTGTTGGCCTACTGTAGAGGGTTCGAGTAGCTGCCATACAACTCCTTCTTTTATATGTGCATTACACTACACCTAATGAAGCTGGGTGTCTGAAATTTTGCCAAAAATTGTTTAGTGTAATGGCGAAAGTTACAGCAAAATTTGGTTGGTCTACTGCAGAGGGTTCGAGTAACTGCCATGCAACTCCTTCTTTTATATGAGTATTCCACTACACTTGAAAAAGCTGTATGTTTGAAATTTTGACAAAAGTAATTAACCAGATGATATAATGTATATGTTACGGTCATACGGGTATCCCAGAGTTGACACAGTCTACTATACTACACTCTTCCTCGTTTAAACTGATTTTGAAATTGAAAAACAATTTTTAAAGCTAATATCTAATAAGTAATTTTATTTCAATGTTTTACATCTACGACTTTTTTTTTTTTCCTTATAAGCTATTAATTAAGTAAATATGTACTTGCATTTTATTCTAGATTTTTTATTTTCGGTTGAAATATGATGCCTTATTTGTTCCAGATGTTTTAGTTTTATTTTTCTGTTTTACTGTTTTAAAGTTGAAAATGAAATTAGAACTGACCTTGTGTTTTGACTTTAGATACAATGCGCAGAACTTGACCTTGGAATTTTGCTAGATGTAGATGTTTTGTTTTATGATGATGAGCAGTCACAAATCACAATGTATAATAATTTTTTTTCATTAAATTTTATTTTTTATTTTTATTTTATTTTACAAACCAAAACAAGGTCGTTACAAAAAAACAAATTCTTAAAAATTATTACTTATATTTAAAATTATACATTATAATGACTTAAACAATAAAAAAAAAAATAAAAATGCTTATTCTTGCATTCTTAAAAAAAAAACAAGTAAAGAAACAGTCAGTCGGTGCAACCGACTTAGAAATACCCTACACCTATTTGGTTCAAATTTAAGGACATATCCATAAGTCATTTTAACACCATAGAAGCTGTTATTAATTTGATCGTAAGACATAGCTTACCAAATTAACTGTATAATACTAAAAACATTTTCTAATTACTCTATCTATTAAAAAATACTACAAATTCTTACTAATTTATCTATTTAAAAATATTAAAAAACAAACAAACTTGAAATAAATGAAAATATATTTATTCCAATTCAATTACAAAATGAAAAAATTCTAATTATTAAATTTTGTGATAAAAAGATAATCAAAGCATAATATATTTAATAATCCAAATTTTTAAAAATTGCAATTATTTTAAATGGTTAGTTTATATACCTAATAGAAAAGCTTATAAACGCAAAATATGCAATAAATGTATTTCTAAAATACAATTAAAAATTTACACCTTTTCATATAATTCATTTAAATATAAAAATAAATTTTACATAAATGCAGCAAGTACCTTTGAACATAGCTGAACCACTACAATTAAGTCTAGATTTCGGAGACACATAGGATATCGGAAATTTATTCTTTGGCTTCGAAATTAAACTCGACCACAACCAATTCCCATGGTACTTTCATTACTAGTAACCTACTGTTAAATTTCATCAAAATACCGGCATTATTTTTTGAGTTATGGTGTTTGTAAGATATATGTTTGTTAGTCCTTGAACTTTTCAAGGGTTCCAGGACCCGAAATTATGGTACGATTTCGCCCATATGCAGTCCCGTCATACTTTCAATACTAGTTAACCCTTGTACACAATTGGAACGCTCTATCTTAATTTTAAGTTACTAGTTTTATTAATTTCGATGATAAGCTTTTACACATTGGGGGTCTAAGAGAGGTACTGAACCACCACTCCAATTGATCCCAAATTAGGGGGCCACGCAAGAAATAGTAAAGAACACCCTTGTGGCAAATTGGAAGCTTCTTCATTTGTTTCAAGTTACTATATTTATTAATTTCGAAAATATGCTTTAAGGGCCTAAGAACTGAGTGGCTGGTCCCCGATCCACTACTCCAATGGGGCCCAAATTTCAAAGACACTTACGAAATAGGAAGGGACACCCTGATACCAAATTTGAAGGTTCTATCTTCATTGGTTTCGAAATTATGCTCGTTTGGCCTAAATTCGATCAAAAAGTTCTAAGTTCCGAACCCATTGTCCAATCCTCACCGTACGTAATCACCGCCGTAGTTTCATTACCAATAACCTACAGCACAAATTTCATGAAGATAGCCTCATTAGTTGTTGAGTTATCGTGATTTTTTATATATGTTCCTTAGCCCTAACATCGATTAAAAGGTCCGGAATCCGAACCGTTGGGCTGATTTCGCCCTTATATAGTCCGCGCTGTACTTATAGTACTAGTTAACCATTGTACACAATTTGAACGGTCTATCCTAATTTTAAGTAACTATTTTTAGTAATTTCGATTATAAGCCTTTAAAACTTGGGAGGTCTGAGAGGGGTACAGAACCACCACTCCAATTGATCCCAAATTAGGGGAACACGCAAGAGATAGTAAAGAACACCCTTGTGGCAAATTGGAAGCTTGTACATTTTTTCAAGTTGTTATCTTTATTAATTTTAAAGATATGCTTTAAGGTCTTCGGAAATGTGCGGCTGGTCCCCGACCCACTACTCCAATGGGACCCAAATTCACAAGACACTTAGGAAATAGGAAGGGACACCCTGATACTAAATTTGGAGGTTCTATCTTCATTGGTTTCGGAATTATGCTCGTTTAGCCTAAATTCGATCAAAAAGTTCTAGGTTCCGAACCCATGGTCCAATCCCGACCTTACGCAATTCCCGAAGTAGTTTCATTTATAGTAACCTACAGCACAAATTTGATGAAGATAGCGTCATTAGTTGTTGAGTTATCGTGATTTTTTATATTTGTTCGTTAGCCCTGAAACCGATTAAAAGGTCCAGAATCCGAACCCATGGGCCGATTTCGCCCATATGCAATCCCCGCCGTACTTTCAGTCCTAGTAACCTACAGTTAAAATTTCATCAAGATAGCTCCATTATTTTTTGAGTTATCGTGCCTACGGACGGACGGACGGACGGACGGACGGACGGACATGGCTATATCGACTAAGGCGGTCACGCTGATCACAAATATATATACTTTTCCATATCTAGCTCGCTTCCTTTAGGTGGTTACAAACACCATACCAAAGTTAATATACCCCTTTACCTATTCTATAGGTGTAGGGTATAAAAAAACACTAATTTTATATACAAAATGTGTACATACATACATGCGTCTATATAATGAATAGAATAAATAAATATTAATTTTTGTAGCATATTAAAAAGTAATTTGATATGTTATTATTATGACTTATGACTAAGTATTTATAAAAACAAATTTATAGAATGCACAAAAATTAAAAAAAAAACAGAACATAATTAGCAATTTTGTTGTATTTTAACGCAATACAGTAAGTGTGCTGTGTGTTATGCTTTAATTATATCATAGTTTAAAAGAAAAATATTGCTTATGTAAGAATTAATTATCTGATGTCATTAAATTAAAAAAATGTTTATGTAAAGTGTGTTTAAAAGTAGCTTTGGAGATAGATGTAGAATAAAGATGACTAATTTTGTTGAAAGTAATGCAACATCTATTCATGGGTTCATTTTTACCATACTCTGTATTATGTTGACAATCCATTAAAAATCTTGTATTTCTAGTTTGCCGACATTAGCGTTAAGTCTAAAGTTATTATTAAGAGATTGAATAGAAATACTGTTATTTAAAATATCAAAAGTAAAACATGATGACAAGAGTTGTCTTCGTGAAGATAAGGAAAGCATATTTAAAGACTTAAGTCTTGTGTTGTAGCTAGGAAGATTAACAAAATTAAACTGTATTCATTTTAGTTTTTGTTTTAGTTTCACAGTAATAATTTAAACTGTATTAATTTTAGTTTTTGTTTTAATTTCACAGTATTAATTTAAACAGTATTAATTTTAGTTTTTGTTTTAATTTCACAGTATTAATTTAAACTGTATTAATATTAGTTTTTGTTTTAATTTCACAAAAACTAATATGTTACATAAATTAAATTGAATTGAATAATTTCACAAATTTGGGTGCATTGATTTAAATAATTATCGTATTTTATTTTTTTTTAATTAATTTAGTTCACCGTATTATTTAAAAAAAATTTCACGGACTGCGCCAGTTAAATGTGAGAAAAAATAAGGTTCTTGTTCTTTGAAACTCTTTTAATGCAAATGAAATTCATATTTCTAACGCGGACTGTATTGAAATAATAGGTGTGAATATAAAATTTTCAAATAAAAGTGCTAATATTGTTAACACATACATTCCACCCTCTTCGAGTTTTAATAGTTATATTACTCTTTTAAACGTAATATATTCGATTTGCTGTAATTTTGGTCCTAATGATGAGTAAATTTTATGTGGAGATTCAATCTTCGTAATATAACTTGGATCAATCATGACGAAGAATCTTTTTTTATTCCTGATTTTTCAGTGAGTGAACTTGATACGCAATTTATTGATGGTTTAAATACCAACAATTTACAATAGGTTTCCCACTGTCGCAATCCTAAAGATAAACAATTGGACCCAATATTTACTTCTGATTAGAATAATATTATTATTTTCTGTGAATCGATATTATCGCTTGTAGCGTTGGACTTCTATCACCCTCAAATCAATTTTACCTATTGTTTAACAAATCCCGTAAATCATGAAGCAGCAGGTTCTTATATTTTCAATTTCAATAAGACTAATTTTCCTGGACTAATAAATTTTTTAAATACCTATGACTTCACATCTATATTTAATAATATAGACCTTAATCAAATGACAATTAGGTTTTATGAAATAATTTTGGAAATTCATAAACTCTAAACATAAATGTGATGATTACCCAACATTAATGAGTTTCAATTCTCTTTCCAGTAATAATCCTTTCACTATTTCGAAATTTTCGCGAGTTTTCTAGCAATTCATATAGCGGTTCTCTTTTACGCCTAATGAAAATTTTTTCTCCTATATGAACACTCATCAATAACCTCTTTTCCTGTCATAAATATTAGCTATCTAAATAAACTGGGCGATAATACTTTTCCAGGACCAGATGGTATATCGGAAATAATTTTGAGCAAGTGTTCTAACATTCTCACTACGCCTTTAACACTATTATTCAAAAATTCATTAAATTCCGGATATTTCCCACCTTTTTGAAAAATATGTTATATCAGGTCAATTCATAAAAAGAATGCTAAAAATTAAATTACTAACTATCGCCTGATAGCCCAACTATCTTCAATTCCTAAATTATTTAAATTAATTATAACGGATTCAATTTACAATCACTGTAGAAATCTTGTAATAGATAACGGCGCCGTGAAATAAAGCCATACGAAATAAAGCCATAAAATGACATTATGGCTTTATTTCGAATTCAAATGCGAAATAAAGCCATATCGCCAATTTTTTCGCGTATGGCATTTTATTTGTGAAAATAGAAGCAATTTAATTTTCCAAACTTTTTTATTTAAATAGTTAGGAAGGAGTTTTAGAGTTGGTTTCAAAAGCAGGGTTTTACGCTTTTCCCAGAATATTTATATATGTGTATATGTGGGATTCTCAATTAGGAGGGATTTTAGAGTTGGATTTAAAAGCAGGATTGCCGCTTTTTCCAGAATATTTATATATGTGTATATGTGGGATTGTTAGTTGGATTCAAAAGCATGGCTTTACGCTTTTTCCAGAATATTTATATATATGTGTATATGTGGGATTCTCAATTAGGAGGGATTTTGGAGTTGGATTCAAAAGCAGGATTGCCTCCTTTTCCAGAATATTTATATTTATTAATTAGGGTTGATTATTTTTTGTATGAAATAGCTATGCCGAATTCTCATACCATTCTTTTCATTATAGTGTTGGATTCAAAGTTTCAATAATTGAGTTAGCGGGGGTTCGGGTTGGGGGCGGTAGCCCCCGTAATGAAAATATAATATTATTTAACATGTTTTATTACAGTGTATTAAAAAAATTAGAAACTTATTAATTTTTTTAATGAATTAGGTATCCGAATTCTTATACCATTCTTTTCATTTTAGTGTTGGATTCAAAATCTAGCTTCAATAATTGAGTTAGCGGGGGTTTGGGGGCGGCAGCCCCCGTAATGAAAATATAATATTATTTAACATGTTTTATTACAGTGTATTAAAAAAATTAGAAACTTATTAATTTTTTTAATGAATTAGGTATCCGAATTCTTATACCATTCTTTTCATTTTAGTGTTGGATTCAAAATCTAGCTTCAATAATTGAGTTAGCGGTGGTTTGGGGGCGGCAGCCCCCGTAATGAAAATATAATATTATTTAACATGTTTTATTACAGTGTATTAAAAAAATTAGAAACTTTTTAATTTCTTTAATGAATTAGGTATCCGAATTCTTATACCATTCTTTTCATTTTAGTGTTGGATTCAAAATCTAGCTTCAATAATTGAGTTAGCGGGGGTTCGGGGGCGGCAGCCCCCGTAATGAAAATATAATATTATTTAACATGTTTTATTACAGTGTATTAAAAAAAATTGGGAACTTATTAATTATTTAGGCCCCCAGCAATTTTTCTAAGCCCCATATCTCCCAAACGGATGAGAATAGACCCTAGAAGCTTTTAGAAGACCCTTTTTTGTTTGTTTTGAACCCTAGAATAACCCCTAGTTCTATGGCAGGTTATTAGCGAAACACCCTGTATTTATCATTTATAACTGCACTTAATTATCAATTTCTATTTTTTTTTTACTTTGCTTACTATTAAACTAGAATTTGTATCAATTTTACTATATGGCTTTATTTCGTAAAATTTTAGAAAATGATAGGGCTTTATTTCGCATTCAAATGCAAAATAAAGCCATACGCAACAAAATTCTAGATATGGCTTTATTTCGTATGGCTTTATTTCGCGCCACCATAGATAACCAACATGGCATGAAACCACATCTCTTCTCCTTAATAACATGGAAGGAGGACTTCAAACAGATGTTGTTTATACTGACTTTAGTAAAGCATTTGATCTATTGCAACATAATATTATTTTACTAAAACTCGAAAAATATGGGTTTCCACAATTCTTGCTTAAGTGGATACATTCTTATTTATGTGATCGCTCCTATAGTGTTATATTTAAAAATGTAATTTCAGAACCTTTCGTGGCAAATTTGGGAGTCCCACAAGTTAGCCACCTTGGTCCTCTTCTTTTTATCTTATCTGTAAATGATTTTTCTTCTATCATTTCTAATTGCGAGCTCCAAGTTTACGCTGATGATATGAAACTTTTTAAAACATTACATCTTACAATGACGCCATTCTTATGCAGAATGATCTTCAAAACTTTAAAAATTGATGCGTTAATAACTGTTTACAACTTAATGTAAATAAATGCGCATTGACATCTTATACACACCAATCTAGTCCTAATTGTTTCAATTATAACTTAGATGGTGTTAGTTTACCTAAAGTTACCTTATTAAGGAACTAGGAGTGTATTCTGATTCCCAACTTAGCTTTAAAACTCATTATAACAATATTATAAATAAAGCTAATTCATTGTTGGGATTTTTTAAACGTTCTGCAAAGGAATTTTCAGATTCTTACGTTCTTAAATCGTTGTACACTTGTGTTGTAAGACCAAACCTTGAATATGCTAGTCAAGTTTGGTCTCCGTTTTATATGGTACACATTGATAGGATTGAGGAATACAAAAAATTTTCTTAGATTTGCCTTACGCCATTTGCAATGGTCGAATCCATTATCTTGCCACCATATGAACAAAAGGTAAAATTAATTGACTTGTGTATTTTAATTTTTCGACGGAAGGTTTCTGATGTCATTTTTATTACAGAAATTGTCAAGGGAAACGTTAAATCTACTTTAATTTCTAATAAAATTATTATTAGAAATCTTCAACGCCTTCGCTTTTGCAATTTATTTAAAACAGATAATCATAGGACTAACTGTGGGCAATTTGAACCAATTAATAGAATACTTATTATAGGGAACAAACACAAACTTAATATGTACTTTCCACTTTCAAAACATTCCCAAAAATAAAAATTATATAATCGTTATTATTTTTTTTTTTGTAGTATGTACTGTAAAGTTAATAATTTTTAATTTTTAATAATCATTTTAGTTTTAATATTTAATCAAAAATGTAATTTCTTTTATATTGATTTTAAATGTATAATTTTAATTGTTAGTTGTAAGCTTTTTTATACCCTACACCTACAGAATAGGTAAAGGGGTATATTAACTTTGGTATGGTGTTTGTAACCACCTAAAGGAAGCGAGCTAGATATGGAAAAGTATATATATTTGTGATCAGCGTGATCGCCTTAGTCGATATAGCCATGTCCGTCCGTCCGTAGGCACGATAACTCAAAAAATAATGGAGCTATCTTGATGAAATTTTAACTGTAGGTTACTAGGACTGAAAGTACGGCGGGGATTGCATATGGGCGAAATCGGCCCATGGGTTCGGATTCTGGACCTTTTAATCGGTCTCAGGGCTAACGAACAAATAAAAAAAATCACGATAACTCAACAACTAATGACGAAATCTTCATCAAATTTGTGCTGTAGGTTACTAGTAATGAAACTACTTCGGGAATTGCGTAAGGTCGGGATTGGACCATGGGTTCGGAACCTAGAACTTTTTGATCGAATTTAGGCCAAACGAGCATAATTCCGAAACCAATGAAGATAGAACCTCCAAATTTAGTATCAGGGTGTCCCTTCCTATTTCCTAAGTGTCTTGTGAATTTGGGTCCCATTGGAGTAGTGGGTCGGGGACCAGCCACACATTTCCGAACACCTTAAAGCATATCTCTAAAATTAATAAAGATAACAACTTGAAAAAATGTAGAAGCTTCCAATTTGCCACAAGGGTGTTCTTTACTATCTCTTGCGTGTTCCCCTAATTTGTGATCAATTGGAGTGGTGGTTCTGTACCCCTCTCAGACCTCCCAAGTTTTAAAGGCTTATAATCGAAATTACTAAAAATAGTTACTTAAAATTAGGATAGACCGTTCAAATTGTGTACAAGCGTTAACTAGTACTATAAGTACAGCGCGGACTATATAAGGGCGAAATCAGCCCAACGGTTCGGATTCCGGACCTTTTAATCGATGTCAGGGCTAAGGAACATATATAAAAAATCACGATAACTCAACAACTAATGAGGCTATCTTCATGAAATTTGTGCTGTAGGTTATTGGTAGCGAAACTACGGCGGTGATTACGTACGGTGAGGATTGGACAATGGGTTCGGAACTTAGAACTTTTTGATCGGCGGGGATTTCTGGACCTTTTAATCGGTCTAAGGGCTAACGAACATATGTAAAAAATCTCGATAACTCAACAACTAATGACGCTATCTTCATAAAATTTGTGTTGTAGGGTACTGGTAATGAAACTACGGCGGTGAATGCGTACGGTGGGTATTGTACAACGGGTTCGGAACTTATAACTTTTTGATTGAATTTAGGCCAAACTGGCATAATTTCGAAACCAATGAAGATAGAACCTCCAAATTTGGTATTAGGTTGTCTTTTTATTTTTCCTTGGTGTACTTGAAATTTGGACCCCGTTGGAGTAGTGGGTCGGGGACCAGCCACACATTTCTGAAGACCTTGAAGAATATCTTTAAAATTAATAAAGATAACAACTTGAAAAAATGTAGAAGCTTTAAATTTGGCACAAGGGTGTTCTTTACTATTTCTTGTGTGTCCCGCTAATTTGGGATCGATTGGAGTGGTGGTTCAGTACCCCTCTTAGACCTAACAAGGTTTAAAAGCTTACAATCGAAATTATTTAAAATAGTAACTTAAAATTAAGATAGAACGTTCCAATTGTGTACAAGGGTTCACTAGTATTGAAAATACAACGCGGACTGCATATGGGCGAAATCGTATCATGGTTTCGGGTTCTGGAAAAATAGCATAACTCAAAAAATGATGCCGCTTTTTTGAAAAAATTTAAACTGTAGGTTACTAGTATTGAAAGTATCATGAGAATTGGTTCTGGTCGAGTTTGGTTAATGAGTTCGGATTATAGAAGCTTTTGATCGATTTGAAAAATTTGAATTATTAAATATATTATGCTTTGATTAGTTTTTTATCACAAAATTTAATAATTCAAATTTTTTAACTTTTGTAATTGAATCGAAATAAATATATTTTCATTTATTTCATGTTTTTTAATATTTGTAAATAGATAAATTAGTAAGAATTTGGAATATTTTTGAATAGATAAAGTAATTAGAAAATGTTTTTTAGTACTATAAAGCTAATTTGGTTAGCCATGTCTTAAGAACAAACTAATAAAATCTTTTATGGTTTTAAAATGACTTATGAACTTCCCATTAATTTTGAACCAAATAGGTGTAGGGTATTTCTAAGTCGCTTGCACCGACTGACTGTTTCTTTACTTGTTTTTATATAAGTATTACTCTGTACCTATTACAGCTGCGTGTCTCAAATTTTGCAAAAGTAGTTTAGTTTTATGGCCAAAGTTTCTGCAAAATTTGGTTGGTCTACTGCAGTGGGTTCGAGTAGCTGCCATACAACTTCTTATTTTATATGAGCATTACTCTATACCTAATAAGGCTGTATGTTTGAATTTTTGCCAAAAGTAATTAACCGGATGATATTTTATATATAAAGGAGAAAATTTGTTTGTTTGTCCAGAATTCACGTGAAAACCACTGGTCTGATTGTCACAAAATTTTTAAGGAATAAATAGGCTATGTCACATTTTTATAAGTCAACAGGTTGCGGCTCCAGAGCCGTTTTAAGCTTTTTCGTTTTTTGGATGTCGAGTCAGTTTGCACAAATATTCCTCTTAGCAACCGGAATTAGTTGTATAAATTTGGTTGGAATAAATTAAACCATTTCGCCCTTGCGGGCTCCTAAAAATTTTGTGTTTCCGATTTGTGTCGAATTTAACAAGTTGATTTTGCAGTCTAAAAGAGAGGCTGCAAAAGTTTTAGTTAAGTTCGATTAACCCGTTTTCCACGACGAACGCCATGAAGTTTTCTATAAATTTCATTAGCTTAAACGATTAAAAGAATTTTATTGAAATTTTGTACCAGCATTTTAATTATAAAAACCCCCAGGGTTAATTTGGTTTTGACCTGTTTACGTGTTTTGAACAAAGTTTCAATGAAATTTTCAAATATTTGGTATTAGAGCAAGTTAACCTTTATTCCAAAAGCTCAATTAATAAGACAATCTTTTTGCCCTCATTTAGTGCAAAATCTATACGAGATAATATTAATAATAATAAAAATAAAGCTAATAAAGAAACCGAATAATAATATCTTTAAATTTAAATAACATAACATCTTTCTTCTCTACATTTTTTTCGTAAGCCTTTGTTTTTTATCTATTTTGCAGTTGTTGTTTCTTAAAAATAGATTTCAGTGTAAAATTGCAGTTTTCTTCAAATAAAATCTCAAAATAAAAAAAAAATTTGTTTTATGCTTAAATACATAGTATTTTAAAACATTTTTCCCAAAAATGAAGCCTACATTTCTCTAATAAAATCATAAAAAAAACGAGGAGGAGCGTAATTGAACTTTCTGGTGAGTACAAAACAAAATATAAGTTGAAAAGCAGATTTTTAAACCTTTTCTAAACAATCGACTATATTTTATTCAAACGTTGGCAATTTAAGAAAATAATATTGACATAGTATAATGACATAATGGCAAATTTAGTATACCCTTTTGACCTGTAGTAATTTTAATTCAGTTAGTATTATTTGCCGGACACTTACCATCCTCAACTCTATCGTCAAGGAGCACCAAATTGTCAAGAAGCACCATGCATAGAAAAATTAGAGATAATCGTTCAAACTGTTTCGTAAACTGTTTTTAAAGTTTTTGTTTCGCAATCGGTTAAAAGAACTCGACAAAACATTTTTTAAGCATTCCTCTTATTCAAAGAAGTTGTACCTACTTTCAAAAATTGAACGTAATTTACTTACAAAATTTTTTTGTCGGCAGGGGCTAACAAATTCCAAGTCTGTTAGTAAAGCGAACTTCATTTTCAAAGAGGAATACACATACAAAATTTGAAGTTAATCGGTTAAATCATTTCTAATATATAGCAAAGCAATGAAAAAACCTATAAAAAGCTGCCACAATGGGTTAACGGAACTGCAGAAACATTTTTTGTGGCTTTATTTATAAGCAAAGTAGTATTTCAAAAAATTGGCTGAAACTTACTTTTTTACAATTTGCAAGCTTCCGGGCAACGCCGGGTAAGTCTGCTAGTAATGTATATGTTACGGTCATTCGGGTATCCCAAAGTTGACACAGTCTACTCTACTACACTCTTCCTCGTTTAAACTAATTCTGCTACTTTATTGTACTTTTTAATATTTAATGGTGGATTCATTTAATCATATAATTAACATTGATTAGCAGCTAAAAATCCTATACTTCACCGAGGTGAATAATTCTCATATAAATTCGCAATATATTAACAATTTTAATATTATGTATATAGACATCCAAAGTTTAAGAACAAATTGTATGACTTAGAACAACTGATTAGTTATAAATGTAAAATACACTTTATTGTATTATATGAAATTTGGTTAAATGAAAGCGAAAATTAGTTTTTTAATCTCCCTAATTATAATTGCTATTTCTCTAATCGCGATGAATCCTATGGTAGAGTAGCTATTTACATCATTCACGATATAGATAGTTCTCTAGTTGTTCAGGTGAAATTTCATAAATACAATATCTTAGTGGTGAAGTTGATTAAAGAAAAGATAAATATAGTAGCTATTTATAGAGCACATGAAACGAAAAAGTCGGAATTCATCGAAAAGCTTAGCGAAATATCCGAATACTTTTAAGGATACGTATTTAAAATACAAAAAGAAATATCCGAACGATTAACACACATTGTAATTATATAACAAATTTAAAAACGAAGTAAAATACTTAATTACGCAAGCGAAAAAGAAGTATTATTCTGATGAAATTGCTCGGAATCCAAGTTATAGTAAACTCTTATGGAAACTGTATAAAAAAACAATCTTCAATAAAGACGTAAATTCGAAATCCAAAATAAAAACTATCTCGTATAATTACAAACTAATTTGTAATGAACAACAAATCGCGAAACTTGTAAATAATTATTTTATCGATGGAACAAAAGAACTTAGTATAAACAACTCTGCACTTGATCTAAATTATTTCAATAAATCTCAATTCAATATATATGAAAATTTTAACTTATACTCCACCAATGCAGAAGAAGTTAAGGAAACTATAAATAAATTAAAATCTTCTGCCGCAAAAAGATTTGACCATATCCCTTCTAAATTTATAAAAAAATTCCATTTGCAATTCACTCCAATCCTAGTAAAGTTTATTAATATCAAACTTCAATTTTCCCAAATTCTCTTAAAACAGCAATTGTAACACCAATATGCAAAGTGGAAATACTGAATTTTGTTCTAATTATCGCCCTATCTCGGTTTTACCAGCTTTTTACAAAATATTCGAACTAGCTATCAAGAATAGATTGCATCATTTCCTCTACCACAACCCTATTCTTAATCAGGATCAACTCTTTTTACGAATACGGATTATCATATTAATAATATATGTCTGCTAAATTTAAAGGGAAAACTTCAGCTTTACGCGGATGATGCTGTACTAAAATATGCTTAAAAAAACCAGGTTGACTTGACAAATGCAATTAACTGTGATTTAGAAATCATCAATATATGGCTGGATAAACTTCGTCTACTATTAAATGCAAAAAAACTGTATTAATAAAAATTGTAAATAATTTAAAATAATTGTATTCAACAATAAAACAGATCACCATTTCAATATTCACTATAAAAACTACCCAATTGAAATTGTGAAAACGTTTAATTACCTCGGACGTATAGTTGATGCTTGCTCGCATAATGATGCGTTATAAAAAAAGTTTGTCAATATGTTTTCATTTTAAAAAGGATGCGAAACTTCTACACCGATAGCGTCTTGTACAGCATCTATTCACCGTATGTACTCTCTCATTAACTTATTTGAACCCTCTGTGGATTAGTGCGTAATTTTCATGATAAGAAAAATTAAATATTTTAAATAAAAAGGCAATAAAATTAAAAAAGAGAGATACCCCACGTTTCATCCTAAAAATTTGCTGTATTGCGAAGAATATATAAGTTTTAATCACATGTGTAATCGGGAAACCCTTTTGTTGAGCTTCAAAATTATCATTAACGGCTAGGTGGCATAGTGGTTAGAGTGCCGACTTTCATGCGAGAGGCCCCGGGTTCGAATCCCAGTGAAAGTAAAAAAACTTTTATCTGGTTTTCAACTCGATTCAGCTACCTTTCGCCTTTGGGCTCAAATTAATGGCTAAATTAATAATTAATAATTATATATCTTTAATAATAAATAAATAAATATAACAATATAAACAAATACAAAATGTAAACAAATATTTCAATTAAATAATATGACTCACTGATATAGAGTACCATATAACTCAAGTACAAAATTATTACAATATAAACAAAAATAGAACTGTATTTATTGAAAATCTAAGACATTTACACATGTTATAAGGCGTAGTACTATCTCACGTTTAAATTGTATGTGGAATTCATTTGATCAGTTCTAATATATGAATATATCTCCCCTGTTCCGACATGCACATATATAGTCAGGCTGTTTAGCCTATCACAGTGAACAGTTAGCACGTAGAGGTTATAAAAAAATTAAAACATTAAAACACATTTTAAACTTAGATAGAATGGATATGTGAATATGAATGGATATACACAATCACAATACTAGAAAATAATCAAATTACTCTTTAAAATAGTTTAAAACGGGTAAATAGAAGAGCAATTTTATGTACAACTGTTTAAAGACGAACAATAATCTTCCAAACTAAATGAAAGACGTAATAAAAGACATCTTATCACTGAAGTGGAGTTTTTACTATGAATGTTTGTTTTGGTAGTAATTGTGTGATATTTTTGTTGTTTTTAGTGCATTTTAAAACAAACTTAAAAAAAGAAAGCTTATTAGTTTAACTCTGTCCGTCAGTTCGCCCGTCCCTATGTTCACAAAAACTTTTACAACGTTTGAAATAGAGAAAAGATCTTTTAACTACTGGTAGGTATTACAAAAAAAAAAATAATTTCATGGATGTATCTTTTTCTGTAGCTGCAGCCGTTACAAAGCTACAGCCCCGCAAATTCCAAAAAATCCCTACATTTAAATTGGTATAACAAGAGCTTTGTGGGGTGTATTTTTAATCCAAAAATGGTAAAAGAGAATTACTTTTATAGGTACCAAAATATATCGCCTAAATGTATAGAGTTTCCATACGGTGATAAATTAACCGTTGTGTGAAATTTAATTTTTACACATTTTGTGCCCCGCATATATTCTGAAAGGCTCAAGCTACAGACAGGAAATTTTGCAAGAAGTTAGATCCTCAGTAAGAGTTAGTTAGCCGATATAGGCATGTCCGTCTATCCGTAAGCACGTTAACCCAAAAACTAGCGGAGCTATTTTGATAAAATTTTAACTGTACTCGTACTAAATGTACGTCGGGAATTGCATATGGCCGAGATTGGCCCATTTGTTCTGATTCTGGGAATTTTGATCCGTCTAAGGGCTGGCGAATATATTACCAAAATTACATAAATTTAACAACTAATGACGCTATCTTGATTAAAAAATTTGTACCGTAGTATACTAATAATGAAACTATGGCGGGTACTGGTACGGCCGAGATCGGATTCTAGAAGTTTTTGATCGAATTAAGGCCAAACGAGTATAATTTCGAAATTAATAAAGTTAGTAACTTAAAATAAATATAGAAGCTTTCAATTTGATATAACGGTATTTTTCCTATTTCCTTTTTGTCCCCGATATTTAGAATTAATTGTAGTGGTGGTTCAGATGCTTCCTAAAAAATCCCAAAATTATAAAGCTTATCTTCGAAATTGACGAAGATAGAAACTTTAAATTTGAAACACGAGGGTTCTTTCCTAATACCGTTCTTATTTAACACATTTATATTTTTAAAAAACTAAGCATTTTACCATAAAACATATTATGTATTATATTTTTTAAATTAAAAACAAAATATTTTTAATAGTAATTAGATTAAATAGTAATATAAATTTAATTTGGTTAGCTATGTCTTACGATCTAAGTAATAAAAGCTTTCATATTTTTAAAATGACTTAAGGTTCTCATCAAATTTGAACCAAATAGGTGTAGGGTGTTTCTAAGTCGGTTGCACCGACTGACTGTTTCTTTGCTTGTTTTTACCTTTTATTTTTATACTAATATATTACTAGTATATTAACTTTGGTATATTGTTTGTAACCACCTAAAGGAAGCGAGCTAGATATAGGAAAGTATAGGTATATATTTGTGATCAGCGTAACCACCTGAGTCGATGTAGGTATGTCCGTCCGCCGTAGGCACCATTACTCAAAAAATAATCGAGCTATCTTTATCAAATTTTAACTGTAGGTTACTAGGACTGAAAGAACGGCGGGGATTACAAATGGGCAAAATCGGCCCATGGGTTCGGAACATAAAACTTTTTGATCGAATTTAGGCCAAACGAGCATAATTCCGAAACCAATGAAGATAGAACCTCCAAATTTGGTATCGCGGTGTCCCTTCCTATTTACTTAGTGTCCTTGAAATTTGGACCCTATTGGAGTAGAGGGTCGGGGACCAGACACACATTTCCGAAGACCTTAAAGCATATATTTAAAATTAATAAAGATAGCAACTTGAAAAAATGTAGAAGCTTCAAATTTGGCACAAGGGTGTCCCTTAATATTTCTTGCGTGTCCCCTTAATTTGGGATCTATTGGAGTGGTGGTTGAGTACCTCTTTAGCCTCCCAGGTTTTAAAAGCTTATAATAGAAATTACTAAAAATAGGAACTTAAAATTAAGATAGAACGTTCCAATTGTGTACGAGGGTTAACTAGTGTTTAAAGTACAGCGCGGACTGCATGTGGGCGAAATCAGCCTACGAGTTCGGATTCTGGACCTATTAACCGGTCTAAGAGCTAATGAACATATAAAAAAAAACACGAAAATTCAAGAACTATTTACGGTATCGTAATGAAATTTGTGCTGTAGGGTGTTGGTAATGAAACTACGGCGGGGATTGCGTACGGTCGAGATTGAACCATTGGTTCGGAACCTAGAACTTTTTGATCGAAATAAGACCAAACGAACATAATTCCGAAAACAATGAAGATTGAACCTCCAAATTTAGTATCAGGGGGTGCCTTCCTATATCTTTAGTGTCTTTGAAATTTGGGCCCCATAGGAGTAGTCGGTCGGGGACCAGCCACAAATTTTCGAAGACCTTTAAGCGTATCAAAATTAATAAAGATAGAAACTTGAAAAAATGTAGAATCTGCAAATTAGGCATATGGGTGTTCTTTACTATTTCTTGTGTGTCCCCCTAATTTGGGATCAATTGGAGTGGTGGTTCAGTACCCCTCTTAAGCCTCCCAAGGTTAAAAAGTTTATAATCGAAATTACTAACAAAAAAAGAAGCAGTCAGCAACCGACTTAGAAATAGCCTACACCTATTTGGTTCAAATTTAATGGGATATCCAAACGTCATTTTAAAACCATAAAAGCTGTCATTAGTTTGATCGTAAGACATAGCTAACCAAATTAACTTTATAATACTAAAAACATTTACTAATTACACTATCTATTCAAAAATATTACAAATTCTTACTATTTGATCTATTTAAAAATATCAAAAAACAAAAAATCTTGCATTAAATGAAAATATATTTATTTTAATACAATTACAAAAGTGAAAAAATTTGGATTATTAAATTTTGTGATAAAAAGCTAATCAAAGCATAATATATTTAATAATTAAAATTTTTCAAAATTGCAATTATTTTAAATTGATAGTTTATGTACCTATTAGAAAAGCTTATAAACGCAAAATATGTAATAACAGTCTTTCTAAAATATAATTACAAATTTAGAACTTTTCATATAATTCATTTAAATATAACAATAAATTTTACATAAATTCAGCAAGTACCTTTGAATGTAGCTTAAGTATTGTAAACAATGTCTTAATTATATATCACCTATGATTATAATTCAATAAAATATATGATATCATAAAAATTTAGAAAAAAGGAATTTAATTGTTTATTGTAAAAATATTTTGTTTTTAATTTATAAAATATTATACAAATTATGCTTTATAGTAAAATTCTTAGCCTTTTTTTTTTTTTTTTTTTTTTGCTTTATTAATTCAAATATTTTAAATACATACTTATAACATAATTATGAATTATAATTAAGTTTACAAGCCGTAGCCGTAGCTGTGTGGCTTTATGATTTATTTTTAAAAATAAGTGTCTATTTTAAATTTATTTATTAGCATTTATGTTTATATATTTATTATTAAAAACAATTATAATTAATTAAAAATATCGTAAAGATTAACATCGTGTTAGCAATTAACTTACGTTTAATAAAAAGCATAACAATATTATTATTTCAAAAGTATATTATAAAAAAAAAACAAAAAATCAAAATTTCAACTATTAGTAAAGATGAATTTCTTTACTTCTCTTTTAAATTTTCCTACACTATCTACATTTTTCAACTCGTTTGGCAATTCATTATACAATTTCAAACAGTTATACAAACAATTATTTTTTTGATGATTCGTTCTGAAGAGACTAAGATAAAAATTCGATTTATTTCTTGTGTTATGTGAATGAACATCAACACTTCTATGTAATATGAAATTATGCTTAATGTGATTGTTCACAATTTTGAACGCTGTTATATATAGCTCGTATTTGCAGATTGACGAAAAGCTAAAATACTTATCATTGTATAGTAAATTAGTTGGGTACCTAACTGGATAATTATGTATAATTTTAATTACTTTTTTATGAATTATGACTAATTTATTTAGCGAAGATTTTTGAGCATTGCTCCAGATTGGGTTTAAGTAAGTAATATTTGATAGTATGTAGGAGGAATAAATAATATATAACGTATCGTAGTTGAAATATTTACGCATTCACCTCAAAATAAAAACAAAGGGTATAATCTTCTTTATTATGTTGTCTATATGGTTGCACCATTTTAATTTGTTATCTATTATTAAACCTAAATAATTAAAATGTTGAACGGTTTCAATAATTTCATTGTTGAAACTAAAGTTAATATTTGAAAATTGTTTGTTTTCAAATAACATTATTTTACTTTTTTTTATATTTAGTAACAGACGATGTTTCCTTAACTATTCTTCAACTAATTTAAAATCATGTTTAATATTATTTCTCAATTCATCCTCATCTTTTGAGCAATATTTTAAAACCGCGTCGTCTGCATAAAGCTGTATATGACCCTTTAAGTTCAAATAACATAAGTCATTAATATAAATTTTAAATAGATCTGGGCCGAGAATTGATCCCTGTGGAACTCCTTTTTTAGTAGGTTTTGGTTGACTTAAGCTATTGTTTATTTGCACTTTTTGTTGTCTGTTGAATAAATAGGATTTGAAAAAAGCTATTTGGTTTGGGTTGAAATTCATTTTTCTAAGTTTAAATAAGAGGATCTCGTTATCTACGCAGTCAAAGGCCTTTTGAAAATCCAGAAAAACACAGGCGACATAATTACCTTCGTCAGAGTTCTTAGAAATAAAATCTGTTAGACTTAGGCAAGCAGCAGTTGTGTTTGAGTATTTCTCGAAGCCGTATTGTTCTTTATTTAAAAAATCATTATTTATCATAAAAGTATTTAGGCGATGTTTTACAATAATTTCAAAAATTTTTGAGAACGCACTAAGGACCGATATTGGTCTATAATTGCTTGGATTAGTTACATTATTGTTTTTAAAAATTGGCGTTACAACTGCGGTTTTTAATGATTCCGGGAAGGTGAACGTTTCGAAAGAAATATTTATAAACTTGACTAGGACTGGTATTAATTTGTCAGAAAATTTTTTAATGAATTTTGCTGATATATTGTCATAGCCAGTCGCTGCTGAGGGTTTCAAATTGTCGATAACTATTTTGATTTCTGTTGCATTTGTTGGTGCTAAGTAAAATTCAGAAACGAAAGTACGCGTGAAATTGTTTAAGTAATCGTAATCAATAGGTTCGGACGGGCAATTGAGTTCATCAGTAACATTAATGAAAAACGCATTCATACATTCCGCGATGTCTCTATCATTATTAAATATAACTCTCTTGTACAGATCCCATAATTTTTTACTATTGTCGTAATGTTTTGCTATTTCTTGTGAACAGTATTTCATTTTGGCCTGAGAGATTAAACGTTGAACTTCCTTTTTTGATTCCTTATATAATTGTTCTACACGAGGATTATTGCTATATTTTTTTTTGAATTTATAATAAGAATCGCGAGTTTTTATTTTTTCAATTATTTCATCTGTTATCCAATCATGCTTTTTTTTTTTTATTTTTTACAGCTTTTTTTTCCGTATTCTTAGTAATTAAACGGTTAAGATTTTTTACTATATCATTAAAGTTCATTGAAGAACTTAGACTACCCCAGAGTTCGTCTTTTTCTATAGCACTATAATTTAAAATCGTTTTAAACCTCAAAAATTTATCTTTCTCAGGTTTTTGGTCCACACTCAAAAAAAGTTGTTTGTGGTCAGATAGCGTATTATTTAGAATGTAGAACGAGTAGTGATTGTTAATTAAATCCGTAACAAAGTGATCAATTATTGTTTTTACCGTTTTCCCTGTTTTATCTTTTCCTATTCTAGTTACATATTCAGGTGATATTTTATTGTAAATAACAAAACCATTGCTAAGTAAAGTGTTTTCATAATTTTTAACATTGCTATTATCTTTTAATAAATCTACATTTATATCACCAAATAATAGAGAGTTTTTAAACCTACTAGTATATTCGTCTAATTTAGAAATAAAATCATTTACGCGTGTTGAGGGCGCTCTGTAAATTGATATAATATTAAGACCTTGTTTGATTAATTTGACTACTAAGAAACTTGAATTGTTAAATTCTTCTTTAAAGGATAAATCACTAGCCATGTTTTCCGTAATGAAAATAGCTGCTCCTCCATATGATTTTTCTCTGTTAGAAAAGTAAGATTTATAACCGGGCAAATTAAAGAACTTGTTTTCATTTTCTCTTAACCATATTTCTGTTAAGACAATGCAATGAATTTCACACTGATATAAATTAATCAGAATTTCCAAACTGCTAAGTTTATTTCGTAAACTTTGCATATTAAGATAAACTATATTGAAATTATTTTTATGTTTTGAGCTGAAATCAAGGTTTTCTACCCCTGTAAAGTAATTTACATTAATGTTTTCTTTAATATGATTAAAATTTATTATATCATCTACTTGCATTATGACGGAAAGAGAAAATATATTTTTTTATGATTTTTATTAATTTTGGAATTATTAGAAACATAGATAATTTTTGAGTAATTGAAACATGATTTTTTGGAAACAGAGAGAATTTTAGTTTGAAAAAAATAATTATAAAGAAATTAGTTTTAATTATGGATGATAGACGTGTTTTTGAAGTTAAATATAAATAAAAAAGTGTTTTAATGTAAAAATTTGAATGTAAAGTGTTTTTAAAATTTATATTAGTGTTAAAATGTAAAGTTTCAATAATAATAATTTTTAAATTTATATATAAAATTAAATTTAGAATAATCTTTATGAATATAAAAATAAGTTTAAAAAAATAAAATTTTATATAAGTAAATGGTAGTAGTATATCTTCTTCTATTTGCATTAAGTGCGAGAGAGTAGATTTTTAAAAATATAAAAGTGTTAAATAAAAACAGAAATAGGAAAGAACCCTCGTGTATCAAATTTAAAGTTTTTATCTTCATGAATTTCGAAGATAAGCTTTTTAATTTTGGGATTTCTTAGGACCCACCTAAAAATAAATTATAATCGAAATTATACTCGTTTGGCCTCAGATCGATTAAAAGCTTCTAGAATCCGAAATTGGCCAGAACGAATTCCCATGGCACTTTCATAACTAGTAACTTAGGATTTAAATTTCATCAAAATAGCGGCATTATTTTTTGAGTTATACTGCTCTTAAGATGCAAGTTGGTTAGCCCTTGAATTTTTCCAAGGTTCCAGAACCCGAAGCCTTGGCACGATTTCCATATGCAGTCCCCGCCATACTTCAAATACTGGTTAACCCTTGTACACAATTGGAACGTTCTATCTTAATTCTAAGTTACTATTTTAATTAATTTCGATGATAAGCTTTTAAATCGTGGGGCATCTAAGAGGGGTACTGAACCACCACTCAGATTGATCCAAAATTAGGGGAACGCGCAGGAAATAGCAAAGAGCACCAATGTGCCAAATTTGAAACTTCTAAATTTGTTTGAAGTTACTAACTTTATTAATATATTAATACCGAAAATATGCTTTAAAGTCTTCAGAACTGTGTGGCTGGTCCCCGACCCACTACTCCAATGAGACCCAGATTTCAAGGACACTAAGGAAGGGGCCCTCTGATACCAAATTTGGAGGTTCTATCTTCATTGGTTTCGGAATTATGCTCGTTTGGCCTAAATTCGATCAAAAAGTTCTAGGTTCCGAACCTATGGACCAATCACGACCGTACGCAATCCCCGCCATAGTCTCATTACTAGTAACCTTCAGCACAAATTTGATGAAGATAGCGTCATTACTTGTTGAGTTATCATGATTTTTTACATATGTTCGTTAGCCCTTGGACCGATCAAAAGGTCTAAAATCCGAACCCATAGGCCGATTCCGCCCATTTGCAATCCCTGCCGTACTTTCAGTCCTAGTAATCTACAGTTAAAATTTCATCAATATATCATCAATAAATTATATCAATATATATTTCACCATTAGTTTTTGACTTATCGTGCCTACGGGCAGACGGACGGACATGGCTATATCGATGCAGGGGCCATGCTAGTCGCAAATATAATATATACTTTTCCATATCTAGCGCGTGTCCTTTAGGTGGTTACAAGCACAATACCAAAGTTAATGTACTCTTTTCCTATTTCATAGGTGTAGGGTATAATAAACGATTAAATTACTTTTTTTGTTTTTTGTGAATTATTACCATAGATATATAATTAAGACATTGTGTACAATACTTAAGCTATATTCAAAGGTATTTACAGCATTTATGTAAAATTTATTTTTATATTTAAATGAATTATATGAAGTTCTAAATATGTAATTGTATTATAGTAAATACATTAATTTCATATTTTGCGTTTATAAGCTTTACTTATAGGTACATAAACTAACAACTAAAATAATTGCAATTTTGAAAAATTTGGATTATTAAATATATTATGCTTTGATTAGCTTTTTATCACAAAATTTAATTATTCAAATTTTTTCACTTTTATAATTGAATTTAAATAAATATATTTTTATTTATTTCAAGTTTTTTTGTTTTTTAATATTTTTAAATAGATAAATTAGTAAGAGTTTTAAATATTTTTGAATATATAAAGTAATTAGAAAATGTTTTTAGTATCATAAAGTTAATTTGGTTAGCTATGTCTTACGTTCAAAACAAAAACAGCTTTTATGGTTTTGAAAAGACTTATGGACTTCCCATTTTTTCCCAGCTTTTATGGTTTTGAACTTATGGACTTCCCATTAAATTTGAACCAAATAGGTGTAAGGTATTTCTAAGTCGGTTGCAGCGACTGACTCTTTCTTAACTTGTTTTTATTCCATATTTGTAGGAATCCAATTAAGAAATTGCGAATGATACTTTAATTGTGAACGATACTTAAACGCTGAACGTATATAAGATTTTTTTTATATTTATATGAATTATACGAAAAATTCTAAATTTATCATTTTACTTTGGAAATACTTTTATTGCAAGTTTTTCATTTATAGTCTTTTCTAATAGGTACATATATTAGGAATTTAATTTATTTTCAATTTTTAAAAATTTGAATTAATAAGTTTTGTGACAAAAAAGCATTAATGTTTTTAGTTTATATTACAAAAAATAAAATTATATAAACCTTTATATATATACAGGGTGGTGCAAAATGACCGATATGGTTTGAATGGCAAATAACTTTTTTATTTAATGGTTAATTCTTTTTATTATTTTTTTGTTATACGGTATATTAATGGGGAATATTTTTAGCTTAAGTATAAAAAATTATACCCCGCAAGTGGTGACCAATTTCGGCTTCGCAAGTGGTGACAACTTTTCGGAAAATTTCCGGTGTTATGGTTTGAATTTCATTTCCAATGTTTTGTTTTAGCTCTGGTATGGTCGCTGGCTTATTTACGTATACTCTTTCTTTTAAATAACCCCAAAGAAAACAGTCTGGCGCTGTTAAATTCGGTGAACGTGAGGGCCAATTGAAACCGCTTCTGCGCATAATAATGAGTTCGCCAAATAAGTCCCGTTACAGAGCAATTGTGTCCCTTGCAGTGTGGCCTGTTCTGCACACTATCCACAACACGTTGAATATTTTCTTTCGTGTGGACAATACGTGGTCCTCCGGTACATGGAAGGTGTCTTACTGTACCATGTTGTCGAAAATTTGCAACCAGGCGGTTTATTGTTGATGCTGAAGGTCCAGTACGCACATTAAATAAACAACGACAAGCACTCTGCGTCAAACAATTGACCGTTGATTTCCAAAATAAAATTCAACAATTGTTGATCGCTGTTCTGTTGTGTACTGTTCCATTTCCAATTCCCCGAGTTTTCTTTACAAAATTCTGAAATAAAAATAATAATATAAATAAATTTAAAAAATTTTTAAACATTTAAACCATATCGGTCGTTTTGCGCCACCCTGTATTATCACAAATTAATATTTCATTAAAATAACTTTGAGTTTAATGAAAATTAAAGACACAGATAACAGCAACATTATGATTGTAATTAAATAATTTTATGATTTATTATTAAAATTCTTTATCATTAATCATAAAAGATGAGAATTAACCAATTCTAATACCTATATTTCAAACTGGAATTATTTATTTCCATAGCTAATTTGGATCACGGTCATAAATCAAGGAGAAGTAAATATTCTTATAAATTAAATCAAAGCTGAATTTTTCAAATTAAAAGAATTAAGCTATTAAAAATTTAATTATGCATAACATTAAAAAATAAATAAATTATTATTATTATTATTTATTAGTTTAACTCAAACTTTACAAAATTTTAACAATTAGTTTTATACAACATATAAAAAAACGAGGAAGAGTGTAGTAGAGTAGACTGTGTCAACTCTGGGATACCCGTATGACCGTAATATAAACATTATATCATCCGGTTAATTACTTTTGGCAAAATTTCAAACATACAGCTTTATTAAGTGTAGTGGAATACTCATTAAAAAAAAGGAGTTGTATGGCAGCTACACGAACCCTCTGCAGTAGACCAACCAAATTTTACTGTAACTTTGGCCGTTACACTAAACTTTTTTTGGCAAAGTTTCATACACCCAGCTTCATTAGGTGTAGTGTAATGCTCATATAAAAGAAGGAGTTGTATGGTAGCTACTCGAGCCCTCTACAGTAGACCATTCAAATTTTGCAGAAATTTTGGCCATTACACTAAACTATTTTTGGGAAAATTTTAGACACCCAGCTTCATTAGGTGGAGAGTAATGCTCATATAAAATAAGAAGTTGTATAGCAGCTCCTCGAACCCACTGCACTAGACCAACCAAATTTTGCAGAAACTTTGGCCATTAAACTAAACTACTTTTGGAAAAATTTCAGACACGCAGCTGTAAAAGATACAGAGTAATACTCATATAAAAAAAGGAGTTGTATGGCAGCTACCCAAACCCATGGACCAAAATGGTTGGATTTAAATAGCGATGACGGCTATTGCAAAAAAACGAATTTGCGAAAATTTCAAGATCCTAGCTCCTTTAGTTTTTGAGTTATCGTGCGGACGGACGGACGGACGGACAGACGGACGGACGGACAGACGGACGGACGGACGGACGGACGGACATACATAGCTAAATCGATTTATTTTTCGATTCTGATCCGATCCATACACTTGAGTCTATATCTACCCCCCCTCCTTCTCTGCGTCACAAACGTAATGGCAAATTTATTATACCCTTTGACTATATAGTCATACGGGTATAAATAGCTTATGAATTAATTTCTTCTTCTTCTTATGG